>JAUBOD010000174.1:2708865-2751394 GCA_032353885.1 Nothura maculosa
GCAGTGAGATAGAGCTTTGTTGTGATTCTTCACAAAGTGCCAATCACTCCCTTCAGCTGGCAGCTGACAGCGTGAATTATGACTTCCTTGCTGATATCTTCTCATGTGAAAGAGAGCTCTTAAAACTGAATAGGGAAATCCACATTACATTGGGAAAATGGGGAAAAGGGAAATCCAGAATGCATTGGCAAGACTAGACCTCTAACACTTTAACTCTGTGTTCCTTATTTATTCACATTGCAAAATGTGAATATTTTTTTTTTTTACAAGTGCAAGAGGGCTGCCTCAGTTTAGGTTTTCCCCTTTGCTGTTTGTTGACTTAAGTAGAAGAGAACAGCTTATACAAAAAACCATCCTCATTGCCACAGAATGTAAGTGGTATTGTTGAATTATTTTTTTCTCTACTATGTTATTTTAACATTTAGCTATATGATTGTCTAGGATGAATATTAAGGGAAGGAACAGTTCCTGCTGACCCTTATCTTTGGGTTATTATGTATGTTGTATGTGTCTAGATATGCGTGTGGATATACCCATTTTCTGAAAAAGTAACTGCAGTGGTGACTGGGAAATATATCGAATTAAATGTAGTCAAAGGAGAAATCTTCCACCAACTTGACACTGTCTAACAGGAACATCTATCCTATAACAACTTTTTATTACACTATAAGAAAGAGAAGAAAGACTGAATATTTTGCTAAATTTTAAGATATTTTTGCACCTAGCATTTTTAAGTATTAACATGGACAAAATAGTGAAAAGAAAGCATGACAGCACAGAAGTTAGGCAGCAATGAGTACAAATAAACAGTAATATGAATTTACAAATGTATTTTCCTGTGTTGAACACACACAGTGGGAATTAAAGGTGAAAATGGGGCACTGAATTGTCAATCATCTTTATAAGGATTATTGTGTGCTTTGAGTATTTAAAAACCTTCTCCTTTTGCTTTCTGCTAAGTTCAGTTTGAGGAGTTTTTCTGGCTTCTATGATGCTCTTTCTGTTAAGCAGATCAAATCAGAAGCCATTTGCCAGTGAATGCTCACTGCAAATTCATTTCCATTAACGTGAACACATCTATCTGCTCCAAAGTGCTCAAACTTAACTAACAAAATTAGTTAAAATAAAATCAGCGAAGCTGATTATCTTACACATGTGCACCGGTTAGATTTATTATATCTGTAAAAACAAAATTCAGAACATTCAAACTATTATTTATGTCTAGAGAGACTACTGACACTATACTAGTAAGAACAAAATGCTAAGACTATTTCGTTTTCTTCTGAAGCTACTTAATGCAGCTATGGAGTCTAGATCCATATTGCCACTTCTGAACTAAGCCAGTGTTTTATTCATAATGCTGATTTGTCAGGTTTAATAACATGATCGATACAGCAAAAAGTATCTCTTATCTGATTTGATATTCAATTACTATGTTTATTTTTAAATTAAGAAAAATCCAATAATTTCTAATATGAGTTTATGTGCAAATCATTTTAGAGCTGTGACTAATTTTGAAGGAGCTGAGGGTACACTTCAGAATGAAAATACACCGTTTAACTGTAGACTGCCCTTTTTTTCAGGCTCTGCAGTACACTAGGTAACCTTTAGGACTCAAAGATACCCATGATACAATGCAAACTGTCAACCACACTAAGCCTCCTGTTCTACTGCTTTTCAGGGGTCCAGAGAAGATCAAGAAAGTCAAAATTACTGCAGTCTGACAGTTCTAAAAGGTCACCAAGTTAAATTAATTCAAGCTATTTCCAGAGCATCATAATATGTGTAAAAGAAATTAACAGACCTCTCAAGTTCAACAAGAAAAACCACTCCAAACCACATAGATGTACAAGGACAGTGACTACCAGCAGGTCAACGTTGTCATTGCCTTTCAGAGTAACGGGAGGCTGAACCTTTGCTGGACAGCGAATACGATATTTGTTGTGACAAACCTTCAGGGTCTCCACAGCGCTGTGAAATTGGCTTACATCTCATCCATTAAAAAATGAGCTTTCTTTGGGAAAAGTTTCTTTAAGAGAGAGCTTATCTCTTTATAGCTCTGTAGGGAGAGTAGCAGTGTCAGGTATCATGGAGCTGTAGAGCACTAGATGCCTGAGGCTCATGGGTTGATACCTATTCGGTTGTGCAGTGCTTTCATGTTGCAACTGAGCTGCTTGGAATGGCAAGCATGGATATGATACTTGCAAACCTCTAAAAATGGGACAATTTTGTTACAGGACAGGTTTAACAGGCTTTAGAAACAGGAAATATTGATTAAAAGTGAAGTCATATTCTAAACCAAATTGTATTGGTTTCTGGTGAGGGGGAGATGGGTGAGTAGAGGGGTAGAGGTGCCTCTACCCACCCATAAAGCTCCAACTTTAAAGGACATTATTGTGAGAATGATGAACCACCTTCTACCCCTTTTCATTTCCTATCAGAGAGCTTTACATGGGTCTGTGATTGCACTTAACATTTCATTGAGGCTTCATAGTACTTTCTTCCCTAGGGATTCACATCACAGGGTTTAAAAACTTCTTAAATCACTGAATCCAAAGCCTTGGCCTCTACAGTTATAGAAATGCATTCATAAACTCAAAGGAGTGACTGTAAATCTAGCAGATTTCTGGCTGCTGTAGTATGTTCAGTGTTCAGTCAGGAATCGGTCTTCTGTTACTTTGAAGGTTCCTAATTGTCCACCAAAATTTGTTCACAGCCGGTATGTTCTCTTTATTTAGTCTCTCTCCGTTTGGCTTAATGCTCTTCTCCCTCACTTATTTTTCCTCCCTGAAAAATGCAGAGAATTTATTTCTGTTCTTTCTCAACCTGCTTTTGGCTTGGCTAAGCATACCAGGATCTTTCAGCCTCTACTTAAGACATCATCTACTCATGTCAATACTGCTACAGGTCATTTCAAAGCCCACCCTTGTCTGAATTCACATTTCCAGGAAACAGGTAAGCAGAATGGCATCTGTCCATGTGAGATCTCTGCTATGCTTGTGCCAGACTTGCTGCTTCCTGTATTATATCCCTTCATATATCCTTTCAGATATCTTGGATGAAGATTAATGGGTTTTCTCACCTGAGGTGCTGAAACTTTTAAGGTTTTGCTGTAATCTTGGATGTGGTAACAAGTTGCAGTATGTTCATCCGCATTGCCCTTACACTATAACCTAAGCCAGAACTATTTGGGGGCTAATACCTAGATTATCTTTGCTCTTGACCCTGCT
Source organism: Nothura maculosa (assembly GCA_032353885.1). Classification (NCBI taxonomy): domain Eukaryota; kingdom Metazoa; phylum Chordata; class Aves; order Tinamiformes; family Tinamidae; genus Nothura; species Nothura maculosa. The sequence continues at coordinate 2,712,096 of JAUBOD010000174.1, forward strand.
CTTACTGCAGAGCAGGCAACTTTTATTCTTGCTCTCCTTTTATTTGTATTGTTAAAAAGCGTTTTACCACGTAATGTTCTTTGCCAAAGCCTATCTCAGCTTGACTGAGCAATTTTCTACGTACTTGCAATATACCTTTTTCATCCCATTAAGTTTGCAGCTCTTCCTTTCATCCTCTCCAGGCTTAGGCTGCAGCTTCCAGGTTGATTTTGCATCTCTGAATGTAGTTACTTCTATCCTGCATTTCTGTTTCCATGTTTGTCACTCAAACTGATTACTCTAACTGGTTCCATTCCTTTCTCAGAAGTTCTTTCTCAAGCCCATTTAAACAGAAAGCCTTACTTCTTGACCTGATTTTACCTTTCCATTTAACAGACACTGAATGAAACCCTGGGTTTTGTTTTTCACTAGTTTTATTCTCCAGCTACCTTCTCTTCAATAGCAATCAGAGGCTACCATAAAATTTCATTGCCTCCTATTATTACACATGGCAGTTGCCATAGACGCTCAGTGAATATCAGTGCAATTTCTGGTCATATTTTTTCGCCCAGATAATTAACTAAATCACTATGCATATCTAACTCAGGATGCCAAAACTGCATCTTCACTAAAGTCCCTATATTGTTTTTTTTTTCTCTCTTCCCCCTGCTATGCAATATTATATATGCAATACCTTTTGTTGTCTCAGAATTTACTACAAAGCTGATTATTCTCTTCTTGACTGCTGTTTTCTACCCTAGCTGGTTATTGTACTTGGGGAACCCCTCAGGAAAGGGAGCCGGCCAGAAAGAGGAGACAGAAGTGTTGTCCTTATCTCCAAAATCTTCTGCTTTTAGATCTACTAGAAATCTAATAGAAGTCAAATGATATCTCCTAGATATCCTAGAATTTGTCCTATTCATCACAAAAAAAAGAGAAAAAAGGAATAATAAAAGGAATAATTCTGTGACTACAAGACACTGTGGTAATTTTTTGATTTGTGCAAGTAGAATGTCACTTCTCACAAACAAAACAAGTAAAAATAAGAATGCTTCAGAATCCACTACTGCACTTCAGGGAGCAAACTCACACCGTGTGCTCTCACACTTATCACAACTCTGATTTTATCAGATGTGCATTTAATTTCTTTAGGTAAATATCCAAAGGTCACCAAGCATTCTGGCTGGTGCTGTGTGCATGTGTTTATAGAGGTTTTCTTTTCAAATTAAGCTGACATCTTGATGGGTAGCAGATGTCTAATATCATGATGGTACATATGGGATCACTCATTTGCCAGACCAAATCATCAGATGTCCTAGGGGGTGTAAGAAAGAGACAAGGAAGAGCACTGGGGGAAAAATATCCTCAGTAATTTCCTACCTTTGTTAATGTTCATTAAAGTATAGTATTTTAACTAGAAATTCAGCTTGACTTTCAATCTAATGGAAAACTCCATTGTGGAAATTCACCAACTTCACTTAGTACTTTATTCTGCCAGTTTTCTGTCAGGCACTCATAACAGTTAAAAAGTCTAAAAAGATATAGAAATGTAAAATCTGATAAGAAGTGGGCTGCAAACTGTGCTATGCAGGGAGCCAAAGACATGACCCTTAAATCAGATGTTCATATATTATGACAGGGTATTCTGTTGAAAACCCTAGATAAATGGCATGCAGGAGTCCTGCCTTATGCAATACACTTTGAACTCTCCCCTGACTTAAGGAATGGAAAAGGTGCATATGGAAAGACAATGTTGGATCCTAAAGATCTGCTGAAATATTACAAAAATGAAAAACTGCCTGGAAATCTGGCATTTTGTTTGTGACCATATATCTGTCCTGGTACGGAGAAAGGCTGCAGAGCAGATGAGCAAAAAAAATGAATAGGGGAATTGCACTAAGCTCCTTCCCAGAGGGGTCAGCCATCGCTCATGCAATATCATATATGCCTTAGCTCTAGTTACTGCTAGTGCGCGAAAAAAAAATCACTCGCTAAAGGAGACAGCTAATGAAATGGTCTTAAAAAAGGCTAGAGGGAATTCCTTGGAGCTGATCTGTGGCTATTGGGTAATAATATTTCCATTGCTAGTACTACTGAAGACCCTAATGCTGCTGAAAACTTGACCTATGCTGTGAGTGGAAGAATGATCAGAAATTAGCTGTGTATATGTTAAGGAAAGGAAAGCTCACTTGGACCTGAGTGTATAGTATAAATTAGTATCTATGCCTTGCATTATATTTTATACACATAGGTTGGATTTTACCGCAGTATTGCAGCAGTTGTGAAAATATAACCAAGCACAAAAAAGACAGTGATCAGAAGCAAATGTCTTCTTCACAAGTTTTTATATTTCTTTATGCATTCAGCTAAGCAAGATCCATGCTTCACGAAGTCCTGCAGGTTATTACCATGTGTTAAATTGTGATCTGCAAACACAAGCTGTTCTTAAGCAAGAACAAAAAAGAAAAAGCAGATGGTTTCTTTTAACGTCATGTGAAACTTTTCTTGAACACAAGCGTATGTTTTCTCCTCTCCAGCTGGCAATTCCTACATGTAAATGATCTGATTTTATCATTTTGGGAGACTCATAAGACCCCCTCTGTTATAAAAAGGCATATTACCCTTAAAGAGAGAGGAACAAAGAATACCAAGTGCTTCACAGCAAAGCTACCAAAAATATATTTTTCCTCGATTGTCTGTTTGAAAATTTTTCCAGAACTGATAAAAAAGAAGAAAAAAGAAAGAGAGAATGTGGAAAATACAAATACACAAGACTTCAGAGGCACAACTGGCAAAATTTTTGTGGGAAAAACACTGTTAAAAACCTGTTTCTCCAAGTGCAATGGGCAGCTGGGCTGGCTCAGGGCCATGAGCAGGGGCTGCCCAGGGAATGAGGGTTGCAGCAATCTGCTGCAGAGCCAGGCCGGTGCATCGCTTCCCTGCAGCTCCCCACACCTCCCACCTACATTTCCAAAGAATCAGGGCTGGAACTAGCAGAAAATTTTGGGAGGATGCCCAGCAAAACCCAGGCTGAATTATTCTTCATGAATCCCCGTGGATCTTCTTTTTTCCTGGTGTTCTTTAGACCTGAACTATATCTAATCTTGCTGGATGGAAACAATGCATTTCTAAGAAAGAAAAATCCATATTCATCAAGGCAATGGATCTGATAATTGAATGCCAAAGATTTTCTTGAAGCAAGATGAAAGTGGAAGAGCTGAGATTTACCACTAAATTAGTGTGAAGTGGTATATCAGACATTTTGGATACTCTCTGTTCAAGATTATTTGGTAAAATATTGGTGAAACCTATTCCAAAATAACTAGTAGTACATAGCATTCAAGGTCCCAAGTTCAATTCCTAGCTCTCCTTTTTCTCTCATTTCCCCCCACATAGCCTGATCATCAAGTCTTTGACTTTCCCATGTTACACTGTCTCTGTATTTCTCTATGGAGATACTCTACATTGTATTTTTAATTTGCTTTAATGTTTTTTTTGTTTCTTCACATCCAATTTGCTCCTCTTTACATACCAAAACTGGACTGCTCACAGACAGCTCCTATATTAAATTTAAAGCTGTCTTTATGAGCTGTTACAATTCAGGATATGGTCTAATTTAAGGGCCAATAAGCTAACCCTCTGTGCAAGTCATTCTAATGAGTTTCGGCAAATGCTTACACTTTATCCTCTAGATGTTTAATCTATATTTTTTAGAGCCAATATTTTTAAAAAGAAGTGGCACTGGTATAATAACACCACTTAGTAATCAAATATTAATGCTTTTGTAAATGTTTATTGTGCTGTTAAATTAAATTATTTCCATGCATAGGCAGAACAGATGACTTGTGTTCTGCAAAGGAAAGGGCATTAAATCAAGAGTCTGGCCATTTAGCAACAGTTTCACCATCCTCTCTTCCCTCCTAATTTCCTAATCTGAAAAGGAAATCACAAAACATAATAATAAAGTTTTAAGGATCAAAAAAGAAGCAGAGGAAAGGATTCACAGTGACAAAGAGTGTTAGATCTTCCAATTATGCAATTAATAGAGTTCAGAAGACACAACTTACATCTTGGGGTGGTGTTCAACTTGCTTTACTAAGCCTTTGTTTTTCAAAAGCTCCATTAATTATCTCCCTGAGTGACGGTTTTCCTTTTAGGATCCCATGTTTTACAAGGTGTATTTAAATTCAAAACTTCTTCATCCTACATGCACAGTGCTCAATTAAGTCAACTAATTTAAAAGACCTGTTATCAAGAGCCTGAAAAATTCCTCCTAAGAAGTTATGGCACCTCCTTGCAGTGCTTTATATCCTCTTGTTTGCCGGTCATATCCTTTCTGTGCTCTGTAGATATCTGAGTGCTGAATGTCAAGTCATGACTGAACATGAACAGATTTATTCAAAAGGCTTTCTTGTATTCCTGTTTATTTCCTGTTTTTTTTTTAATTCATAATTAAAATTTAGTAATTTCCCATTGCTTGTGGATCTATTCTAGAGTTAGAGCTCAGTTTTTATGTCTTCTGCCCTGCTAAAGAAGAAATGACATACAAAGGCTGTGTGAGAGGGGCGCAGTTTATTTCTCTTCAAACCTTTCTGTAGACACTGCCTCAGATACATGGCCTTTTAGGAAATTGCTTGGTTATTTTTCAATTAAAATATTTTCTGCACAGGTATATGGACTCAGTGTGATAACTTCCATCAGTAGCTCTACTGAGGAAAGAAACCCACCTATGTGATAAATCTATTAATTGATCCCAGCTGCAGAAGCAATTAACACCGTATTAGAAAAAAGAGATGCCACATGGAAAGAGTTCTTTCTAAATGCTTGGTCACTAAGGAGGCTTCAGACAGAGCTGGAATTGGTAAAGAGACTGATCTCAATCCAACACACTGTGAGACAGGAATCTACAGGTAAGTAGATTCTCTTTGCACCTGTTTCTTGCTCATTTTCTCAAGAATTGGTGTTAAAAAGTATATGTTAACTTAAACAGTATTTTACTTGGGAAAGAAAACAACCTGGGCAAGTAGGAAGGTGTGAATTTGTCTTCTTGTTTCTGTAATAGCTGCTAGTTTCTGGGGTAATCCTGTGGAGGCAATGAGGTAGGGCCTGCATAAGAGTGCCCTCTCCTATCCATAAGTGCCACAAACCTGGACATACATAGGTGGCTTTTGTCTCTTGCTTGAAGAAACATTCAGATGGTCTTTTTATTTCAAGAAAGAAAAATGAGATCTTAGCATTTCTTGAGAAACAAGCTTGGTTCTTGTGCTTGTCTTCCTAGTATTGGTCTGATGACAGCACCTGTATTATCCTAGTTTGTTTGCTCTGTGAATGGCTTGTTTATGAAGTTACCTAGATAAAAATAAACAAATGTTTATCTTACCTCTACCTGTCACAGTTTTTCCCCCTTGACATCATGAGGCAGCTGTGCCCTGTGATTCATCCTGTGTTGTCTAACTGAATGGATGATGCCTGAGCAAACAGCATTTTTCTGTATTACCTTCTTTCCATGGACTGAAAATCAAGGGATGTGAGAGGTAGAAGGTGAGAAGTGCTGTATATTTCATTTCTCTATAGTATATGTCTATAGCTGGTATGGAGTTCAGGAGCTCACTGTGAGAACTGAGCAGAATGGAAGGAAATCTCTGTAAAATAAAAATGTTTTACAATAGAGGAACTGCTTGGAGTTCTTGTTGGGAGATTCTTTGCAGGAAAAGTCATGAAATGTGGATTCTATGCATTTCAAAGAAGCAGTTGTGTTCACAGGGCCTAGGATTATTGTATATGAAATAAGTGATTGGAAACAAAATGGAAGTGGCCAGGGTGACTGGACAGCAAGTTGTGCATCTGGTGTTTGGTATATGTTGCTCTGGAAAGATATACTCTTCTGTTTTGGAAACGAAGAAAATCATATTCAGTCATAATTTAACAAAATGCAGTTTATCAGTTAAAATCAATTGTTTCAGTTTATACCTAATCTTTAAAGACAATGAAATGTTTTTGAGTAACAGCATCGGGAAGCAGAAATTTTACTCATCCTTGACAGGGAGAGTATGTCTTGCAGGTATCTCTTATGCTTTGGGTCACTCTCAATAAAAGAAGAGTATATAATACTCCAAAACAGGATCATATATTACAGTACTTAAAAATCCAAGTGATGCTGTTAAAACTGAAATTCTTGAGGTGCCATGACATGTTTGTTCATTTTTCTTTTATATAATAAGAACATGCAACAATTCTTTTCCACAAACCAGCCAACCCATGATATACTACTAAAATTGGGAAGGGAGGTCAGAAAATCCCATTAAAATATTTGATTTCCATTGGAAAACACTTTGAGAATCTGCAGAATAAATACATCTGTAATGTAGTAGTTTCAGACACACAACACTATCATTTCATAGACGTTGCAGGTGCAGTGCTAGTTTTTTCTAAAAGAGAAATAGACGCCACTGACTAGAAATACTTCTCTATTTGAAATACTTTATATAAACACTTCCGTAGTTATAATTTGAGAGTTGTCATGATGTATCTCAATAAACCACTTCCCAGTTTAAAGCTTTTTAAAATAAATAAATAAATAAACCAAAATCATAATTTTTGAGCAGTTCCCTCCTTTAGGCACAAACTTCTGTGGCAATTTTGGCTTCCCAGCATTGCCTTTTAAAGCATGTAATTAAAGTAATCTCTCGTCGGCTACTTTGCCAGATGACATTGGTTTTTAGTGCATCCACTTCTTTATGACTCTGCTGTGAGTCATCGAGAATGTGCCTTTATAAAGTGGATCTTGGAAAGTCTTAGCACCAATTATCATGTAGATTAGTAGCAGTCCTTGCTAAAATTGCTGAGAGCCTAGTACTGTGGGCACCCTTCTGAAAGTCCTTTTTCATATAGAACAATTCTTAAATAATAGAGGGGGACAGATTGGAGGGAGAGAGAAGAAAAGAAGCAGAGAAGTGAGTAAGATGGTATTGCAAAAACAACCTGGCTATTCTTCAGGCTTTCATTATTCATATTTTCTTCCATTTGTGAGGCTATTTGTTGTGAGAATTCAATTCTGTTACCAGCTTCTTTATCAAAACTGTCTTCTGAACTACAGCCCACTAGAAGATCTGTTAAAATAAAGTTGTTTGAAAGTTGTTGTTCTCCTTGCCCTCTAGCACTGAGAGCTGCCCATAGCAATGACAATAATCCAGAAGAATCATGTTTTTAAATGGAAAGCAGTAAACTGTCAGCTTAAGATTTAAGTGTTGGTGAGTGGGCCCTGTAGGCTTTGTGCTGCTGTACGTGACTGCCGACAAGACTTTGCAAATGCTGCAGCAGCAGGCGGAAAAGTTGTATGGTGCTCAAGTGAAAAGCTTACTTAGTCTTATTCAACAATACTGCTTCTTTTCCAAGGTGATGTGGTCCATACAGCTTATCAGTCTAATCTGTTTTTTGGGTAGTTTGGCTTTATTTTTTCTTCTTCCCACCTTCCCAATTTTTCACAATTATCATCCAGATCACTCAGCTGGAGTCTGTGGATGTTCATTAGCTCCAGTTTATAGTATTGGTTACGTAGTGTGTGTGTGTGTGTGTGTGTGTGTGTGTGTGTGTGTATAGTACATATAGTTATATAGTATCCAGTTTATAGTATTGGATGAATATGACTGAACTAAGCCTCTGACTTTCAGCTTGTGACTTGCTCTTAGATCACTCCTCTCTGTTGGGATGGGCATGTAACTCAGTTTACGAAGACATGAGGTCTGCCTTCAGTTTGGGCTTTATGTGCAGGAGTTTTACCAGAACGTCTCTAGCTAAATGATTCCTTCACTTTCCTAGCCATGTAATAAAGAAGGAAAAGCAAACTTTCTTGCACGCACCAAAGAATTACCTGCTAGGGTAGGCACAGCCTAGGAGTCAGGATCTAACCAGCAGGCAGTATTAGTCAACGTGTGTTGTCCTGCTCTTGCCTCTTGCTGTAGATGCCCTCACAACCCCTCACCTTGAGTATCCTGTCCCTTTTCCAAATAGATTTGTGCTCTTTAATTAAAGTACTGCCTTTCTTCCTTTAGCCCCCTATCCCCAAAATTAATATATGTCGAGTTGTGAGAGTTTTTGTTGCAGCACTGTCCAGGCTCTTCCTTGTGACTCATCTCCCTACCAGGCTTTGTGCCCGTCATTGAGGGCAGTGTGCAATTCAATTATGTGATTTCTGCATTGCCAAACAGTGAGCAAATGCTTGAATTATGGATCACAATTAACTACTAATTGGCCATAATGTAAGCCCCTTCTGAATGGACACGGTAAATATTGAAACAAATGGGCTGTTATTTTTCAGACCTGAATGCTAGTCATTTAAAATGAAAAGCTAATTTAAGCCTGGGAGGCAAGCTCTATATTTTAATCAAGTGTGACAGATCAAGAACAATAAATGAGCACTTAAGGTGAGGGGATGTTTATTTCCCTGCTGCAAGTTTATTTGTGATGAGTTATACTGCCCAATGTAAAAAGAAATTAAGCTATAGCTTAGATCCAGATCTTAAAGTAGTCTGAGCAGAAAATCTGAGTAAAGGAAGCAACACAGAGGAGACTGCTAAGTAAAACAAACCTTACTGTAGAGGAAGCATTTGTAGATTGACACTATGTACGGGTATATAATATTTATATAAATAAAAAAAATTGCAGTTCAAGTAATGAATGCTTGGTCTACTATAGAGTGACATCTTACTTTGTATTTGGCCTGCAGAGTATGCCCCGGAACCAAAATTTTGAAATTACATCTAAAAATTTATTTGATGAAGTTTCTTATCACTTCAATAAAAATTGTGGTCTACGCTTTTGTTTAAAGTGCATCTTCATCTTTAGTAAATGTAATTGTTTTTGTTGTAGAGAGAGCAAAACAATGACTAGTTGATATGTCTTTTTTTTCTTAATTTTAAAGCATTGAACTAAAATTCCAATATTGCCCTTCAAAGCTATAGCTAAAAGTCATTTTTCGTCTTTTTTTAAAAAAATCAAATTAGGTAAGTTCAGATGTATGTTTTCTAACAAATTAAACTTCTTGAATCAAGGATTGTATATAATTTATATATGTAATGTCCTGAAGAACTCATATCTCTTCTATGTCTCAGTCTATATATCAATAACTTATACTTTTTAATATTTCAGTACAACCAGCAGGACTGATGTTGCTGAACCATTTTTTTCGTATCCAAGCAACAAAATCAGCCTCAATTCAACATATGGAAAGGGTTTTAATAACTGTACATAATACAAGGTTATGCTGAAAGCAATAAAAATATCTCTACATAGTGCTGTCCTCAGATGAGAACTCTTGCCAAGTAACTACAGGAGAGCTTTTTGCCTACTCAATGTGTAACTGTTACAAGCTAGTGAGAAAGATGCTGATGATTCTTCAGGAACCAAGTGAGCTAAAAGAACTAATTCCCTGGTGAATATCTGGATATTTGCCAGGTTTTATTATTGCATGAGTATTGTCTTGGACTGATGTATTCCTGAGTTGTGCTCTGTTCACATACTTTGGATGTGTTTCTCTTCTGATACTGACTTATTTGACTTCTTACTACATCCTACAACAGAAAAGCCCCCTATTGCTAGTGCTGGAAATGCATTTATTTATCACTGTCTACCACCTTAGCACCCAGAGGTGCTTCTGAGCACTTCTGTGTGAAGCTTAGCAATGAACTTGAATGTACCAGGCAGAGAAAGTGTTGATTTTGAGATGTGTTAATTGGGAAATGTGCTAGTTTGGATGTACTTATATGTGATACTAGCATTTCTGCCTGTTTGCTCCCTATTTTGGGCTGCTGGATGCATATAGGAGGCCCTGCATGTTCCTGGTGAACTGTGTCTTTTTTTTAGCCCAAATCGGGTGGAGTTAAGGGTGATTTGGCTGTGTTTTCCCAGGCTGCAAGCAGAGTTTCCAGTTTAACCTGAGCCACTTCTTCCTAGATGTGTGTTCCAGAGGTGTAGCAGCTGCTTCACTTGCTGCACGAAACCCCAGCATCCATGTAACATAATTCAGAAATATGAATTGCATTGGATATGGGAACAGGAGGCCGTTTCTGTTTGCTGCAGAAAATATCATGATGGCATCAGCCAATGTGAGCTGGAACATGGGCAGGCAGCCGAAGCGACTCTGCCTCTTCTGAGGACCGTCCTTTACCCACTAAGAGCTGAGCCCTGGTAGCTCTGCACTGCTGTGGCCAAGCATCTAATCTTTAATCTATAGCTAAAGAAGTGAATAAAAAAGTCACTTTTCAGAACATACTTATTGAAGCTAATGCAGAAGGAAGGTTGTATTAATTCAGCAAATCCTAGTGCCAGAGAGGTCAAATGTGGATTTCTTGGCTGAAAACTCTTCAGCACATCTCTGGGCATGAAAGGACAGAGTTGAATCCTACTGAAGGGGTAGGAAAAAGAAACTCTTGAAATTATGCTTCGTTAAAAGATTCTTTTGCTGAAATCTTACAGGCATCTATCAAGCCTATATAGGATAGGAGAAGTCTTTTGGGTAGCAAAATTTCTACTTCTGAGACTTTTAACCTCAATTTTTTTTAGAACTGATATGAAAACCTTTCCATTTGGGATCAACTTTGTCATAAGCTTTAAGTGCACTTCGTCATATCAGTTGTTGTACCACCCATATCTATTTGGTAATCTGTGAATGTCTTCCCAGTTCTCATCTAACTGCTCACATACATGCATACCAGACACTTTATGAAGTCAAATTCCTGAAAAATGACAAAGATCAAAAGATTTATTTAAAAAAAAAAAAAACAAGATAGGCAAGGTCATGGTACACCAGATACAGTAGTGGGTGTTCACCACTTCTAGATGTGTGCATTAATAATAAATTCCTGAAACTGCTTATTATTTTATTGGGAAGGGGATGACCCAGCCTGCAACATAATCCTCCCACATCTTGGTATGAGGCTTGCTGAGGCATCATGCAGGTTGGCTGCTGTGTGGGCAGCAGTGCTGTGCACTAAGCTGCATCTCATTTGTGCTTAAGTTGCTTTCTAATATCTGCGAAAGTAAAAGGGAGCCTAATGTAAATGTAAATCAGTCCCAAATGTTATATGCCTCCTAATGAGAGAAATCAAAAATCTGCAATTAGAAAGAATGCATCGAGCACTTCCTACAATCTGTGAAGTGGAGTTCAGAGGTGGTCGCAGAATCATGTTGGCTTGTGAATAACCCTACTGGGGGAAATACTCCAAATGAACTAGGCATCACTTTACCGTCCCTATGCCTATTAAAAATGCCTTGGCATGTCAACTGTGGGAGAAACTATTGCCAAGGCTATGAACAGTTTTACTGTACAGATAATTGATCAGGTGTCTTCCTTGGAACCCCCAAAGCGCTCTCAGAGGCTCTTCATTTCATAAGCTGCATAAACCTCCCAAAACTGAGCTCTGCATCTTTGACTTTCTGTAAAGCCAAAATGGTATTTCTCTCACAGAGCCAATGAAACACTTTCTATGTTCTTAGTAACTTTCTGTTTTAATGCATCTGGGTTTGTCATGAACAAATGGAGGAAGGCATTGATTTTTTTCTACTGCTAAAAAGCACGCTTCGTTCTAAATCCTTCAGGAAAGGGGCTATATATATATTTAACTAGGACGGCAACTCAGTAAATTATAGTGGCACAAACATTCTTTCTCTTTTATTAGTTATTCAGAAGTGTTTTCATACAGCCTGATATTAAACATCATCTGCCTCTAGCTGAAAGTCAAGATCAAGTAGTCTGACTCCTTCCCTTGTTAGCTCTCTACAGAAGGGGAAAAATACCCTCATGCAAGACAATTTTTTGGATAGTGTCTTGGGTTTTATATTTTCCCATGTATTTCCCACATCATGCATTTAATAAGTTTCCCAGTTAGACATTCTCTCCCTCCCCATCCTTGCTCAGGCCATCCATCCACAGGAATGCAAAGCCGTTTGCAAAGCAAGGATGCTTTTTTGTCACATACCTCAGAAGCAGCACTCGACAGATGGAAGTTAAAAAAGAAACGTGTTTGCTGCCTGAGGCATGTCTTAATTTGCTGTTCAGCTCAGTTTGTTTCACTTTTAATGGTTCACTTAGCTAAACTTGCGACTAAAAATTAAAACAGGCGGAAGAGAAGGGAGGGGATAAAAGGTAAAGCAGAAGTTTTGACTTGATGGGCCTGCAGAGCCGGCACGTGGAAGCATCGCAGAGGCCAGCTGCCAGCCTTATGTTTGCTGCTGGTGGCTGCTGAGAGGCTGACAAACTTATTTTGCTTGTGGTATTGCTCTCTGGTGCGTCCTGAGGCCTACATGGTGGGGATGTGGCTGTATCCCAAGTGAAGCACATATTTATCCCAGGTAGATCTGTATCCATCTTGCCTTGCTGCCCTTGAATAAAGGAGGAGTTAAATGCCTGGATGCAGAGGCTTTCTGACCGTGCCGATTTGCAGGGAAGATGCAAGAGCAGTGGGGTTATGTTGAGCGGACTGCTCACAGGGCAGGAAAATGAGCTTTAATCTTGTTTGGGTGTTTGAGAGGAAAAAAAACAGTCTTTGACCCTTATTCAAGCATGGGAGGAAAAGAAAGAAGTTTTGTGATCCTTTCCAATGACTATATAATGAGGAATATAACATCTAAGCTTACAGGGAAAGATAAAAAATATTAGCCCAAAAGAAGCAAATTTTAATTTAAAAGTTTGTGTTTTTAGTTACTGTTGGCTTGCCTGATGGTTTTATATACTAACTTTTGCAGACAGAATTTATTGTAACTACTAGCATGAAAGAGTTTTTAAGGAATTGATGTCAAAACAGCAGCTCAAGAGCTCAGCACCCAGCTACCAGAGCAGCCTTGGCCACACAGCAGCACCAGACTCCAAACCTGTACTCGGGTGTAATAATTAGCTTAGGACAGAATGTGTAAAGCTAAGGCAAAGGGGTGGAAGATCTGCTGGTGAAAATTTCAAAATAAACTAGGAAAACTGGAAAGGAGGACCATCTTAGATTGGTAGAAGTATCCTAAATATATTCAGTGGTTATTTCTATCACTTTTTTATTTGTGATTGGTTAGGATGGATGAAATATGCTGATAACTAAAGAGTTATTTACTTTTCATGTTAAAATCTCCTGATAATTTTTGTAATGATCTTTGTAGTATCTGCCTTCTGATAACAGAAGGGCTTTCTTAGAGTGGTCTCTGCGGGAGAGAGGGAAGGAAAATGTGAATACTATTTGGCTAAAACAGAGGATTTGCTTTGTATTCATGGCTTGTGAGCCCTTTTATTTGTTTCTTCTAAATAATTTAAATACTTATACAAACGTGTGGCTGTGTTAGGTTTTTTTTTGTGTGGTGTTGTGGGTTTTTTTGTTTGTTTCTTTGTTTTTCCTTTCCTCCAAAGGAATTTGTGGAAATAGGAGCAGTGTTGCCAGTGTTGCTGGGAGTATTCACAGGGCAAAGGACTGTCATCTACTCCAGGAATTGCTCCAGAGCTTTTGAGATGTCTCATTATAGAGCAGAAGCAGTTCTGTGTGCTATAGGTTACCCATTGTACAGCGCAGCTAATGAGTGCCTAAAGCAATAGCAGTCATGGTCAATTCACAGACTGGATTATATTAGCAAAAACTGTCTAGGAAAAAAAAAATTAATGAAATCAATTAGAAAATGTACCTAATGTGTTTGTAAATAATTCTGTGAGGGAGAGGAAAAAAGAGTTAAATGTTAGCAAAAGAAATCATCTGTAGACCAGACGGTTATGTTAAGTGTCCCTGTTAGCATAATCATCTTTGAGATGCTATATGTCTATTTATAGTTTGTCTAAAAATTGGTTGCAGCAAAGACTGAGCCTGTATAACTCCAGTCAATGAGGAATTTGCTGCCGTCTGCAATTGGTCCAGTTTAGGGACATGCAGAAACCCCTTAGTTGGCAGAGGCAGCTTCTTGTGCTTAAACATAAGGAGTTTCCACTCTGCCTTGTAAACACCTTCCTCTCTTCCATGTTCGTTTTTATGACAGTGCTTAAATACAAAAATTTCACAGTACTTTTTCTCTCTCCCTCCAATCAAAATCCCTTAGGCTTCTTCCCTTAATACAGAGTGTGCCCCTTTGGGCATTTCCAGTCTGCTGCTATTGCAAGTTAAAATTCCTAGATTCTCCAACTTTGACCTCATAAATCACCCTGGGCTCATGTCCTAGGGTTAGCTTCCAATTCCCTTCAAACACAGAAAACAGCTTGGAAAACTAAGCAAGAAGTTTTGCAGCACCTTAAACAATAGCTTCACCTCTCCCTCTTCCCTTTCCAGCTGTATTTATGAGCACTATTACCTGCATGAGTATTCGGATAAATCTATGGTCACACAGTTCCTGCCTGCTTGGCCCTTTGCTCTGAGCAGCAATAGCCCTTTCTGGGCAAAGTTTCAGGCAACTCACTGAGGTCTAACACTTAGAACTTGTTCTGTAGCATAGGCTATCTATATAACAGAATAAAGTTGGTGGAGGGAAGCAAGGCAAGAATTTAGCCCACCAAAAATCTGCCTTTTTTTGAAAAGACAATTCAGCTGCCTGAATATACGGTGCAGCCAGCCCTTTGCAGCTCCTGTGTCATAGCTGCATCTGAATGGTTTTTCCTGAGCTCAGTTCTGTATAAATACTTCCCAATTAGCAACAAATGTTTACATCTTCTCTTTTTATTTTTCCCCCTCAAATCATCTCCCATCAAATTGCCATATTTCCCCAGTTGGCATCACTTGTGCCTTTTGCAGTATGTGTCCTTCTACCACCCAGTGAAATGAAGTTATGTTTCATTTATTTCTCCTGCCTCTCTTATTTGCAATACTTTCCACTAAATTGAGTGTTCAAAGTATGCCTTATTTTGAGTCTTCTGAGAGTAGCATGTGCATCTTCCCATTTGTGTTTGCTCTGCAGTGTTTTCAGATCTTCTCCCTCCAGTGTTAGTCAGAGTTGCGGTGTAGCAGATAATATGAACCTGATGTTCAGGGAGCTAAGTTAATCTGTTAACCCTTGGGGCATGGTCCTGACTGTGCATGAGAGCTCTGTGACTTTGTGCTCTGGCAAAACATACAGGAACCAAAGCTCTGCTTGGTTAACATGGGCTGGTGCTTTCAGAAGGTGGAGTGGGAGAGTCCATCTGTGCTCCTTCTTGGATGACACAGATAACCTACGTTGTGACTGAGCATCCGCCCATTGCACTGACCCATGAAACACTCCATCCCTGCTCCCTGCCTGGGGAAAAATGTAGTGGCAAGTGTCCGTCACGTGCTTTAATGGCCTGTGTTGCACCTGCTTTCCTAGTGTGTTAATACTGTATGGGCAAGAAAACTCTCATCCGGAAACAGAGAAAGGGGCAAGATTAGGGATTCTGTGGAAGGATTTTACTGAACCTGGGAGTGTTTCAAAGAGTAGTAGTGAAAGCAACAGAAGGATGGTTTTGGAGCTCTACTTATTTCTGTTTCCGAAGTGCATTGGTTACTAATAAGCTGAGGCTTTTATTAAAGCAAAATTTTCTTGTCTGGGGAGAGAAGCTGTAGAAATAACAAGTATGTGTAGAATGAGGTTCTTGGGCTTGCCAAAGCTTGCTTTTGGTGGCTCTCGGATCTCCTGTGTATTGGGAAAAGGCTAATTTGACTGCAAAGTGTTACTAATAACATAGCTAAGGACTTACACATGTAAGCAAGGATTTAATAGGATTAACTCCCTTGTTAAAAATGGGAATGTAGCTTGTCTATGGTGTGAGAAAGTTACAGGAGAAATCTTTAATTATTCTCTCTAAATCCCGCAATTCATTCAATGATCCATACCTTTCTTTAGATACAAACAGAATATTAATCAGTCTTCCTGTGTGGGTTTTGTTTCTAAACGTGCTTTATGGCTTTTCATTCCTGTCTTCTATGTGAGTATAAGCAAGCAAACATATAGCAGAATAAACAGATTCCCTCAGACTTCTTGTGAATCGATTTCTTTGAGTTGTATCCCCATACATTGATCCTCCTGTGATCCTTGGCTGTTGCCTTCCATTTCAACAATTTCTAGAAGCCCTGTGGACCAATGCTGTAGTGGAGAAGGAGGCCTTTGCCCTTGTCTGCTGAGAAACAGAGGAGGAATGATCTCAAAAGCACTTTTTCTGCTCAGAGCTAGTAGCCAACAGTTCTGAGGTAGAGATGCCCTTTCTTATGCCTTGAGCATGGAAATATGGATGGAAGGAGCCTCTTTCTTTTAACTTCTCATCCCAAATTTCTCCACTGATGCTTCGATAGCCAGTGATATGGAAGTGGTTAAGTAATTAACTTAAGTAGAAAAGTAGTAGTGGAGGTTTCTATAATGGAAATGTTATTTCAGATAAGTGGATCATCCAGTACGGATGCTTGGATAGGCTGCTGTTTTCCAAGTTACTGGCCTAATTTTTTTTCTTCTTTAGTGTTTCTCCACATTCTGGACTCATTGTTTGTGGGAGGGGAGGAATTGCTGATCCTGCTAGGAGTCTGTGGAAGGAATTCTTAGGAACTTCAGAAACTCTGTTGTCTTATGGCAGACTTCTACTGCTCACACCTAATCCACTTTGTTGATGGCAAGAAATGCCTCTAGCAGGCCTGTGGATCAGCAGTCACCAGCTATTACTGATGCTTAATTGAGCAATAAAACATAATTGCAGAACTTGCTGGTTGTGATCCTCTGTGATTATGTGCAAGAATTTATACATGTTTAGTACTGCTGCACTGAATTCAGCAGATTCCTTTTCTGACTGCCTTTGATACTTCAAAATGTGCACTGGGGGAAGAGAGTCTGTCTGACACAAATACCGATTACTGCCTGTGAGATGGGGTGGGTAGATGACAAAGAGAACTCAATAAAACAATTTGCTCTGGTGATTTTATTGGCGTATGTGAGTAAAAAGGTTTTAATTCGCCTCAGTGAATGCATTTTTATGATCTGCATCTCTGAAATCATGCTTGTGATGAAACAAAATAATTACAATAAAAAGAAGAATATCTTTTTTTTATTTATGATTAACGAAGTAAATGAAAATCCAGCCTTTTATCTGACATCAAATGGTATTCCATTTCTGAGCTAAATTGGGCATTCATCTCTCTTCTGGTGTGCTTTTTGAAGCTTAAACATACATTTCTTTTTCACTCTTTCCTTCTTCCTGGTGTTTCTGAATACTGGTATCTTAAAGATGACTAGAACTGAAAATGTGTTTTGGAAAAGGTCTTGAAATCCCTACACGTGTACACAGAAAAGAGAGAGAAAAATAAGCCTTCTCCTTCCCTATTAACATCACAATCAAGCAATTATTTAGAATACTTCCTATATATTCCACCAATCTTTTGTTCAGTCTACATTAAATAATGTCTTTTATGCTAGTCTCAATTTACGGAATTATGCAGAAGCGTTATATTACCCTCAGTTCACAAAGGTTGGGAAACAACTAATTTGGTAAATAACAAGTGTGTAAACTCTCAAAGAATCGTTTTTTTTTTTTAAACATGTAAAGTGACTGAAAGCTTAGTATTCACAGAAATAAAGAAAGCTTGTTGAACGAAGTAATATTTAAAAAAAAAAAAAAAAAAAAAAAAGGTGGTAGGAAAAAATTGCCCTTCTCTGAAAGTTTAACAGTTGGGAATTATAACGAAAGAACCACTGGAAAGGTAATAATTTGAATGCACATCCATGTACTTTTGAATTACTACAGGAGTATTACCTGTGTCGCTGAGACAGGAATCAAACTGAATGTTTCCAGATGACAAATTGCCGTGAGCCAAATTTTGTCACTGATGCAGATAGGAGCAAAATTTCTCCATGACAGCATGGCTGGTACAGCCTGCAGAATTAGTTTGAGGACCTAGTCATGAAAGGGATAATGGGCAAGCAGGAAAGGGACCGATGACCTATTTGCTCCTTGTGCCTTGATATTCGCAGATGCTGTGTTTATGATCCCAGTTGTTCCATACTGATTTTTGCTTCCTTTTCATTCTTCAGCTGACAGACAACACAGAACTGACAAAATCAGGCTCTGGGTACTTTGTACATGTCAAATGTTTGACAGCAACATTTTGCTTGTAGTTTGCCAACACTTACCTCTGAGAGATCAGCCAAAAGCATATTACTGCAATCCATCTTCTGCTAAAATGCATAAATTAAATATCTGAAGATATCTGGTCGAGACAAGGGTGAGTTCAAGCAATTCTTCACCAACCTTGAATGCTTAAACATGTTCTGTGTGAGCAGGGAAGGTGCTTGTGAGCTGAATATGTCTGGAGTTCTGCATGCAGCATGTGACTAAATCCAAAGCACAGTATGCCTAAATTTTTAAGACAATCTAAAGCATTATTAATTGAAACAATAATTTCCTACGTATGTGAAAAATGTGATATATTTCAACCCATTTTCTGTTGTTTCTTCATCCTGTATAATTTTTCCTTCAAACCATTTTCTTTAACTTTGTCTGTATCTTATGGCATTTAGGTGTTTAGGACCATAGTTCCTTGGATATCATCCCCCTCCCTCCTACTTTCTTAAATTTGGATACTGTAGTTCCTCATCTTCTCTGATCTCCTGTGTATTGTAGTAATTCCTTAAGAGGTCTGGAATTTTCTGTGATTTTTACAGATGTCGAGGCAGGGGAAATGGAAGACTCTATTAGAAAATAATTTTAACTTCCTAGTCCATTGAATTATTTTATATTTCAACTTTCTCTTTTGGGATTGTTACCAAATAGGTTCCATTTAATGACAAAATAACTTGCTATTGTACATATGTATGTTTAAATGTGTCCATGTCTTATATCTGATTTTTATAAGAACTGAAGTGTAAAAGGATAAATATTTAAAACTAGGCATCAATGAAATTATTATTGTTTTAAATCTTCTTCTCAAGCAGTATGTAAAGAAATGAGGCCATGTGAGAAGAAAAATATTTCTTCTCTCCCACCCCCCTTTAATAGAGGTACTCAGGAAGTCCTTTAAATAAAGAATCTGGGCTATAGATTTGTCAAACACTTTCCAGCAAGCAATTAAAGCCCAACATTTAGAGGCACTTAGATGAACCAGATACATTCCTGGCAAGGCAGAGCGCGAAAAGCAACAGATTTTGAAGTGTGTTGACAGCCCTTAATCTTCAGAAAGAAAAAATTCTGCTTAGGAAGCCCTCCAGTAAGTAAATTATTTAGTTCACCGTGTGTTGCTTAACGGTCCTATTTAGACTTTTGATTGTCAAGGACTTTTTTAAAGAGTAAGAAAGTCCAATATGTCTTCAACTGAAGTGAGTGGAAAGTTTCCCAGGGATGTGGATCAAGTCCATAAGAGCAACCTGAAGTGTTTTCATCTCCTATCCTATTTTAAACCAAATAACTTTCTCCCCTCCCTTCCGCACATAATGGCAGTAGATCTTGTGTAAAGTAGAAGCAGTCAGCAGAGAAGTAATGTAGCACTAACATCATGGTTTAGTCAAAAATAATCGGTGTGTATTAGCCGTATCATAAAGGAAGAGATGTATTAGCATTTGCAAAATGATTTACTTTATAGCAGCTGAAGAATCTAAGAAAAACAGACACCTGCTATTGTTTTGGGGTGAAACCAGAGAAAAAGGACAGTAACAAAAGGGCAGTGGTACAGCTGATTCCATAGGGACTGCCTGGGCAATCTTTACTACAAATGCAACTTCATAGTTAAGAGTTGGCACAACTGTTAACTCCAGGCGAGTATTGCACCTTCTTCTTGGAGGTAAATGGCTCCAGCCTTTAATGACGTGCATGCAGCTGCTGTGACTGTCTCGCTCACCTAGCAAACCTTTTTAGCAACTCTCGGCAGGTAAAAGCTCTTCTGCCTTTGGTGAGGGAGGCAGACATAGCCTGGCAGTTTCACATGGAGTGTCTGAATTTTTCCTAGACGGGGAAAATCACCCTTCTTGTGATGCTGCTCGAGGGAGTGACAAACAGCATTAAGTCCAAGGCTATTTTTCTTTCCTTTTATATTTCTTTAGCTTTCTTGAAACAGCAAAAGCAAAGTTTCATCCTAAGGCGTATCTCCCCATACCCTCAACTAAAGAGGGTTTTTTTTGTTTGGTTGGTTTTTGTAAATAGTTAATTACTCAGGATTGCTCAGAAACAACTCATGGGGTGACAGTGATTTGCATTAACCTGAGTCTTTCTGGCCTTTTCCATAACTGATTGAATTGAATCTTGGATAAGTCACTTTGAGGAGCAAGGGCAATGGGAACAGTTTCTGCTAGCACATCTGCCTAGAAAATTATTTAACACAGATGGTTCTTATTTCATAGATGGAGGAGTCAATTTGGCTTGAAACCTCCACTTACTTTGCAGCTATCACTGCACAGAAGAAAAATATATAGGCCTGTTTTCAAGAGCAGTCTAAATGTAAGAGTATATTTTGCTGTATAATGAATTCTCTGATTTGCAGCAGCCTCAGAGACTGTAAAAACCTTTCTAGCTTGCAAATCCGAAGTGCTATAAAAGTTTTAAGGCATTAGATATTATTTAGTGATTTTTTTTTTTAATGGTATTGTTTGAAAGTCTTGCAAGCTTAGCAGAAAGGAAGAGGGGAAAAAAGTTAAGATTTAAAAACAAATAACCACAACAAAAAATTGCTCTTGTCACTAAGTCTGTGAAGGATGAGTTGTCTGAGAGTTTTCCATGCATTTCCACTGTCTTTTTAATGTACAAAACCAAAATTTTAGTAGAGTCTTTCACTGTAGGGGAAGGGAATAGAAAAAGAAAAAGGACTATGCAAGACATATACTCAATAAGCCGCAATTTTTTTTACTGCATCTCTTCAGTCTCTGGGTAAAAGCATCTATTGATGTTATTTAAATAGGTGAGGATGAGCAGCATAACACCTGCCTGACAAATGACAGGAGATTGTCTCTCAGCAGAAACCAACTCCGACATCTTGGAGTTTCAACATTGGACACTTTGGGACTTAAATTATCCAACTAATGAACCTATTAGGAGATGGAATTGTAGAATGGTTAAGGTTGGAAGGAACTTTTAAAGATCATCCAGTCCAATTTTCCTGCTCTAGCAGGGATGTCTGGACACAGACTACATTGAGGTGGGTTTGGAAGATCTACAAACTTGCTCTCTTTTCACTCAAACTTTGTTTGATCTCTGTATGAGACAAAATCTCTGAAAATTATGAGATTGAAAGAAATAATATATATAACATGCAAAACCATCAAAAGGCAGTGTTTAGATTTTAAGTTAATAATTCAATAGAGCAAAGGTAAAGAGCAAAGTAGGTATTTCCATGTAACACATAATACAAACGTAACTTTAGACAAGGTTGTTTCTACTACTCAGAAAACTAACAGCAGCATTGGCAATAATTTCAGTGGAGCCAATCTTTCAATAACTACACCTCTTTTGACAGACTTCTCATCATCTTTTTTTGCTTTCTTCTACTGCTCAACCTTACAGTATTTCTGTATTATCATTTTCATATTAAGCAAAATATTCAGAAGGCACAATAGCAATATAAAATGTGCTCCTGTTTGCTAAGATGAAGTGATAGGATGAAGTACTTTCTCACTTTTCGGTCCTTCTCTGCAATCTATATTTATCCTGTGACATCAATTTATGCAGTGCTTTTAGTGTGTTTAGATTCTTTTTCATAAAGCTTTTTCTTTTTTAACATTTTTCTTTTTTAAAGTTACTAATACCCTTACAATATCCAATACAAAAACATATATCAACATGTGAAGGTTTTTAACTAGAAAATAATTTCCCCCTCATAAGTCTCAGTGAACTTATTAGAATAGTTAGATTGAATGAACTTCAACGGTGACTTTTCCTCTTTAGCTGATCAATTAATTGTGTGGGTAGTGTGGTCTAATGGGGGGAGGCTGGTAGTCTCTAGGCAGAGATTACTGACATCTCGAAACTTATTCAATTTGTCTGCCCTGGGATTTTGCTGTGAGCAGTTCAGTGCAATGCCAGTAGAGACAGGAACATCCTGTTAATTTCCATCAGCAAATTCCAGGAGAGCTGCTGCACATAACGAACTGCAAGCAAACAACTGTAAATCTGGGAATAAAAAAAAGAAAAAAAGGATGAAAGGAAATACAATCAGATTATGCTGTTTCAGAGGAGATGGAAGCATTCTCTGTAAACATTCCTGTGCATAACGTATTGATTCCTAACTGCAATTTATTGTTCTTTACAATCACATTTATTCAGTGCACAGACATGAATTATACAATTTGTAGCTGCTGTTAACCAAGGGAAAGAAAAAGTCCATTTCAGACCACAGCCACAAGGTTTCAAAGATTCTGTCATCCTTAAAATCAATAGAGGAAGAGTAATAATCTTTAGGGTTTCTTCTGTAATGAAGGTTTTGCAGTAAAATGAATTCCGAGAGTGAATTAGACTAATCTAGAGTCTGATCGCTTATAGAAAATGCTGTAAGGCTTTCGTTATAGGTTTCCATTATATTCAGAATCTATTTACAGTAATCTCAAGGAGGAAGAAAATGTAAAAATTCCTCACTGTGCCAAACGTAACTTAAATACCAGAAAAAGGGAGAACACAAAGCAGTGATTTCACAGAAGTTAAGTCCTGACTCCTCTTTCATCAGTAGAATTTTTGGCATTGATCTAAGCAGGCATTAAATTGATTTATGTCTAAATAAAATGGAAGGGTAGAAGCATCACTTGTGGAGCACAACCATGACTCTGGACCTTGCAACAGTGCTACTCCTAATGCAAGATTCAATTATCATATAGGAAATAATCTTGGTAAATGCTCATCTCACCTCTCCCAGGTGATATAATACTGAGTCTTGCACAGTTAGGGAGGAAAAAGGCTCAAAGCTGTGAAATGCTGGGTGCCACTAGGTGTCCTTAGACAAGTTTCAGTTCCAAGTCACAGGCTATAACTAATAGATGATAAGCAGAAAGCCAAAGAAAATTTTCAAGAAATTCTCAAACTGTAGGTGATGCCAAAGTTGCCTGTGAAATATTGATGGTTGCTGCTCTGTTCCATTGTAATTACAGTGTGTATTTTTTTGGATAAAGATCTTGAACGTTCAGTGACAAGTGCTAATGCTGTCCAAAAGGAAATCCCTGTGACATAACAAGTTCATGAAAAAGTCTTTTTGGAGATTCTTTTTTTCAATCTCAAGGAAGATAAATACTCATTTTGGTGCAAATGTGAGGAGAAAGGAGACACTGGGAAAGAAAGGGAAAAACCTTCAAATTCCTAAATATTCCTGTCTTGCATCTGTGCTGGCATCTCACAAATCCTTTGCTGCAACAGCAGCTGATACCACCGGTAGGACAGAGATGACCACTCAACAAGTCATGGGGCTGGATAGACTAGATATCCCACCCCCAAGGGTGGGATAGACTTGAGCCAGGATGAGCGCATGCCAATTTATTCCCACCGTGCACCAGAAGGGTGAACTCCGGCCCACGCCATATCTGTTCACTAACCCAGAGCCTTCCTCCTCCGTTAAATGCAATGTACTCTCTGTACTATCAGTAAGGATAAAATGTGAAATAATGAAATGATATTCATCTTCAAATTGAGTTACTACAACAACAGCATTTCCTGCATATCTTCAAAATACAATCATTGTGTGCCTGTCTATAATCATCGCAAGAGTCCATTGATAGTTTCAATAGCTGCAGCTTAGCTGATTTTAAAAGTCAATAAAGAAAACAAGTGTTTGTTTTCAAACATCAAATATATTTTAATTGTTCTTATTTAAAGCTACAAGCCATAATCAAACAATGTCCTTTCTATCTTGGAGCAAAGCCTGCTGCATTAATACAGTTCTATGTTACCTAAATCAAATTTAGAGACTCGTATTAACCATGAAAGCTGTAGCACATCTGATTTAAAATGCCATTTCCCCCTTGTTTAGTCGTTATGCCAATTTTATGAATACAATTTTTTTCCTCCTTTATCTTCACAGCATTCAAAGGTGAATATAGGCAGTAGATGTGTGCATGCTGCTGAGGACATGTGATGTGGTGTGAGTTATATTTTACAGTGACAAATGTAATTCACATGCAGCAGTGGAAGGTCAACAGATACCTCTGATACTGCTGTTTGTGTCAGCGTTTGGTGGCTGTATTCCAGGTGCAGGAGTAGCTGCAATTCCTTGCACCACATGACAGAGTGGTATGTCCAAGTTTTCCTCAGTTTATAACTATCACACAGACCATGGATTAACCAGAGATACAGCCTAGGTTTCCAAAGGTCTGCATGGATTCTAGTGTGGCAGGACCAGATCTCTGTGCTCTTGCAGTGCTGAATTTTTAATTGTGGTTTTCACTAGTGCCTTGGCCAAGCCAATGTTTGCATGTATTGAGACTATTGACTCTTATTTGCACAAGACTTAATTCTAGATACAAATGTTCTAACATGGTCAGTGCAGGGGATTTTTTTCCGCTTCTGGAAAGATGGTCTCCCTGGCAGCTCTGAGCAGGGCACACGTGGAATCACAGAGAGGTCTGAGGCAATTCCAGGCCTGCATGCAGACTAGAACTCAGTGTTATGTGATGAGTCGGGGTCCTAGATTGCTTCCCAAATCAGGAAAGTGGGGAAAGCTTGCATTTCTTCTAGTCCCTTTCTAGATGGCTCTGTATACGCATAGGCGTGGAAAGTTCGCTTCCACTTGGATAAATCCTTCTCTGATATTTAGTGCTCTTACTGTTTCTTCAACATCGTTCTTTGGAAAGAGATGTGCATCCAAAACCAATGGTTGTAGTAGAGATTTGTTAATATCCAAACTTTTTCAGAGAGCAATTCATTTGCCAGCTAAGACTTTCTTGACTTGCACAGAACCCCTCACCTAACTTTGTCTTTAATTATTCTAACATGTAGACAAGGCTGGAAAGGAAACCAGAAATGTGACAGCACTAATGTGTATTGGCACTTCCTCAAGGTTATAGACAAAGTAAAGTTACAGCACTGTAAAACTGTCACAAGGGCAGAGCTTTTCTAACTACTACTGAGAATCTGCTGCTAAACATTAAATGACAGGCTCACTGCCAGCTTGGGAAAAGTCTGCAGAAGTTTATTGGGAGGTAAACCTTGTAAAAAGCATCACCAGATTCATTTTTATATAGAAATATTTTATAGATTAAAATCTATTAAAAACGAAAATAAAATTTCCCACGTCAATCATCAGCAATTGAGAAAGGCCCAAACCTAGGGAAATAACTTGTAATGAGATCAGCTTCTTTATAGGCTTTTGAGAGCAGCGTTCTAGGGTAATTTTATCTTTTCTGCTTTCATAATTTCCTGTTTGACTTTTACTGACGATTGTTTTAGCTATTGATTAGGAAAGGAAGAGTGCAAACGGATCTGAGTGATTGTTATACAATAGTGTTAACCTTAAACACAACTTGCAAATATCAGCATTCATCTTTGGATGATGATGAACACGCTATGCACACTTAGAAAGTTGGGATCAAATCCCATGCCAGTCTTCTATGAGTGACAGTTCTATGAGTGATCAGAGCAGACAGTCTCTGATCTTGTCTCCGTCATACTTCTATTACATATTTCTTTATCTAATTCCTTGAGGAGGATCGGAAGGGAAAATTTTGTTAATTGTATAGGTTTTGATCTCCTTTTTTTCTTTGACCAACAGGAAATAAATGATTTGAGTGTTACTTGCATCATCCACCTTTAGAAAGAGGTTTTGAAGCGAGGGGAACTGGAGGTAGGGGAGGTAAGGTTGAGAGGTGCAAAGCAAATAAAATGATGAAAACATTTCAGGAAAAGAAAGAAAAAATCACTTAGAATTTGGATTTGGGATCCTGATTTATTAGCAAGAGTTTTTTCCATGAGTTTTCTTGTATGTATTTAGTTCTTTCTGGAGATGTTATTAAGAAATGTAGCTGGAAAAATTATAAGGGCACGCACCGTGAATCACAGAGATGATGATTCAAATAATAATATCCGATCAAGAAACAGATACCGTGGAAACACATTATCTCATTTGAGACTAAAAAACAATTTCCTTAAATGAAGGAATAATTTTATATGCCCATATTTGTCTACATCAGAAGCAGAGGGATATAATTTATGCCCTGGTTTTCTTTGCTGCAAATAGCTTATATAGTAAGGGTCAGCCAAAAATGAAGCTGATCTGCTAATAACAGCACAGGTTCTTTAAACAAAAGTATAGTGCAAGGGGACAAAATAATACTGGATTGGTACGGTGTGAAAGGTAGGGGAGACAATGAAGACTGCTCCTCTTTGATACGTCCAAGTTCATTATTCCTTAATTTAGGGTACTCTGTGTAACCTGGGTTTTCAGCATGTTTGTTTTCAGGTGTTTCCAACGTGTCTCTCCTTTGAATACATGCAGAGAGCTGGGTATCCCCAGCACTGTATGATTTACTTGTGCAGCTAAACCCACATCTTACTCCAGCTCGGCAGCAAACTGTTTCCTCACCCTTTTGGAAATAGATTTTATTTTGATGTTTATTGCTGATTTTGACAAAATCTTTTTCTTAGAAGTCTGTCAGTTCTCCTTGTGTCTGCTTTATTTACCTTTTCCTGGGTTCCTTTGCATTCTCCCACAAGAGCTTTGCAGAGTTAATCATATGAAGATTTGTTTAGTTGAGATTTGGGGCAAAAGCCATTTTACTACCTTCATACTACTGTTATTCAATATTGGTGTTGCATTGTGTTGCTCAACCACTGAGATGGTTCAAAGATGAAAAGGGAAGCAGTTCAATAACCACAAAGAATTCAAAATTATGTATTATAAGGATTAGGACAGTCAGAGAAAAGGGAATAAAGGCTGTGAAGTTTCAGGACTGTTTCCAAGCAAAATTTCTCAAGGGAGAGAGGGGAAAAAATTACACTGTAGCTAAAAATGAAAACTGCAAAATAAAATATACACGGAGGTGAGAATCGGGTATTAACTTTGAAATTTGATTTTGAGCTTTCCCAGCTAGAGACTTGGAGGTGTTTGAAAGTAGATCACAAGCCAAAACACTGAGGGGGAGGAAAGAGAAGAAAAGGAGAAGAGATGATGATTGATAAAAGGGATTTGGTGTATAGTGATGGGACTTTTTAATGAGATATCTCCATTTGCTCTGTGAGACTTTGGAACTTGGTCCTGCTAAAGTACTATGTATTTTGTGGTTCCTAGTAACTTGCTTTTCATTAATCTCTCCCATCCCACACCGCATTCCTGACACGTATGATTGAACGCTGGTATGAAACCACCAAAACTGGGCAACAGTATCAGCAAAATTTCAGGTTTGCTATAAAAAGCCAAAATGACAGGGCTTTATTTAGCTTTTTTTCATGCTATATGCAAGTGTTCATTCATCTCTGTGCAGATGACATGGAAGACATGTCTCTGATCATGACCACTTTTATAAAGCACTTATTATGCTTCTATCCCAGTAGCATTTCTTCAATAAGAAACTATCATGTTTTTTTTCTCTCCTATTCATGTGCCACATTCTTTGTGAATCCAAACCCAAATCAGCAAAGAGTTTTATACTTAAGCCTGTGAAGAGCAGCCAAAGGATTCAATGGGAAAATTCATACTGTTAAGGTTCAGCACACGCTCAAACGCTTTGCTGGTGTGAGTATTAGCAAAACTGTTGGGCGAAGAGTTCTTCAAACACAAGTGTGAACATCAATAGTAGAAGCATCCTCCCAGCGCCACATTTTGTGCCTCAGCTGCCACATGTGAAACCAAGAATAAGCCTCTCTGCTGAGATTTTCAATGAGATTATCAAATGTGCCAAGATATTTTAGGTTGTAGGTACTCATTCCCTTTTGAACTGAACTCCTTTCATGAAAAAAACACCAAAAAGCCCTCAGATGATAGCAATGTTCCATTATATTTGGGCTCTATTTTAACAACTACTTGGAAACTTAAACCCAGCCACTCAAAACTGAATTTTCTAATCCCCTGAGGCTTTGAAATTGTTCCACAAACTGTACAGGAGAAATAAGTCTATTATAGTCCCTAAACCAACAGTCTCTGGACTTCTCCCTTTTCTTCCATCAGAGAGGATTTCTGACTTGGACTACATGTATTGTTGCAAGAACTGAGCAAATTGCAGCTCTTCAGGTGTCAGGAATGCTTCAGTGAAGTGATTGTAATGTAGGACAATGGCCAAAAATGGCCGTTCCCTCTGCCCGTACCCACATGCTCTCTGTCCTGCTTGTCATTGTGGAGGCTACAGCCACCCCAGGGCTCTGACACCACAAGGTCCTCCAAGCAGCTTCTGTCTTAGCATATGAGCAATATCTTCATCTGGCTCTGTCCAGTGCGTTGTCCAGAGGTTGGTCCAATAGCCTTGCTCTTGTAGACAGTTTGGCCTGTGGAGGCTACACAAACAAGGGAATGTCGGCCCCTTGTGGGTTCTGCAGCAATTAGACACAGAGCAGTTTTTCTACCTGTTCAGCAGAGTCAAAAGGTGGGCAGTTTTGAGAGCTAAACTTAAGAGATTTGCAGCTGACATTAGTCAATTAAGTGCTACCTATGGGCTCACCTCTAGCATCGCTCCCGGTTTGCTCTGAATCCACATTCCGGATGATACAGGGGGTGGACAGCTTTTACCTCCCACCTCTCTCTCTTTTTTCCCACTTCTATTTTTTGTTCCCATTATGCATTTCTGGTCTGCAGTCATCACTGGAAACAAATGCATGCCTTAAATCTTAGTCTGCCTTCTGCATTGCTAACACCAACTGAGCAAAGCACATAAGCACGTGCTTAATTTTGGTGTATAATTAGCTCTTTCAGTGAGAAAATTTATATCTTTAAAAGCTAAACCAATTGCTAAGCTAGCGCCATCATGTTTGTATAATGCTGTAAGAACAGCATACGGTCTAAGTGAAACCACATTAATTTTAATGGACGTAGATGCTTTGCTGCTTTGAACAGTATAGAATAGGTAATGGTTTTTGGATGGATTAGAATTCAAACTTGTGCTGAATATTACTACTTGACTAAAACTGCTAAATATTGTATTTTAAAAGTGCTTTTATGTGCTTTTTTAAAATCTATATTCTACATTCAGAACAAATAATCTCCAAAGCTTGAGACATGCAGTGTTTTTTGATTTGATTCATATATATCTGCTGTTTTTTCCTCAAATTCAATTGCTTTTGTTCCATAGCATGTACCAGGTGAGAAGAAGATATGATTGGAAATTTTTAAATGCAAAATATTTCCCCAGCATGCTTGAGTCCAACAGATCTATTACCTTTATGATCACTAAACAATAATAACAGATTAGAAGCAGCAGTCCAGGACATAAAATCTCCTATACACAATTTCTTTCCTGAGCACTAAATACTGGCATAATGATAATTTATCTATCCAATAGATAAAAAAGATATCCACTATCTGTATTAAATGTCAAAGGCCTCGAGGAGAGGCAGGATTTGGCTAAAGTAGTTGTTCTTTCGTAGCTGTGTCATTATGGAAGTGAGCCATAGCTGGAGTCTCCTTGGGTTGGAAAGAAAAGAAACCATTTTAGGAGCACAAAAGGAAAGAAATCAATGAGGAAAACAGTATTCCTCTTGTCACTGACTTTAGAGCTCTTTTTATTTGTGAAATAAATGCTGATTACAACTGATCACAATACACTATGTCTACCAAAGTGTGACCAGGGCTTACGTGACTGCTGTCAGCGCACACGTGAGGCCAGGCAGTCTGTGTGTCCTACTTCAGAAAAGTGCCATGTGCATGAAAATGTAGGTGTATTGTGAGTATGCATATTGGCCAATTTGAGCACTCATAGCTTTGTATATTGCGCTACTGTTTATACTTTCCTGTACAGACACATAATATTTTTCACTGCTACCGTTCTCTGCCTCATTCTTCTCCTCCAGAGGGAGGAGAGGCAAATCTGTGTGCAGTAAACTTCCTAGAGAATAATGGTGAGAGAATTTAGAAATAAAATTGACAAGGAAGTAATGTGCAGAAACTGTAATGTTTCTATTGAGTAGTCAATCTGCAATCTCCTGAATTATTCCAAAATATTGAACTTCTGCATAGCCATCCAACCTTACTCTCCTTTGGGTTAGATCACACTTTTCTTTATGTCTATTAATGCATATTATTCCATTATGGGACTTGAAATTTCATTTTCAACTGATACTCAAACATTTAAAATTCAGAAAACAATCTAGAAGAGCAGGATATAGGCAAGCTCCTCATCCAAAACAGTTCTTCTCCAGCTAGGGAGTGGGAGAATGCTTTTAATCAAATCCCTGCAATAATGTGGAAAAAATTTTTTGTTGTTGTTGTTGTTTGAACATAAGTTATGAAGATTAAATATTTCAGGTAGATTCAGTGGCTTTCAAGGATTAATATGAGCCATTTTAAATCTATCTTTGCTGACTCCTGAATAATTTTCGCTACCTGCAAGGATTTGCAGTGATCTAGATGTTAAATAATTTGATACTATGCAGATTTGTTTTCTCTCTAGTTTTAATATCAAGTTAGGGTTCTACTGTTTTTTCCCTAGGGTTGGAATTATACGTGCTAATTATGCTTAAATTATGCTCTCTTAATATTTAATAAAATTTAATAAAACAAAATCACTTTCCTAATTGGGCTTACTCATGACTTGGCTTAATATCCAGGGTATCAAAACAGCAGAGACTGCCTCTTAAGGGACAAATCCTGATTGTGTTCCTAGTGTAGAGCAATGTCCGGAAAGCATAAACTGCCTAGGCTTGTGACTTGAGAATTTTTCATGTCCAGAAAACCAACAAAGCAATTCCTAGTGATCTGCATGGACCTCTTCTCCTGACTCCTGTGTCTCCTACTCTATTCTCTCCTTTGCTGTCCTTTGCCATCTGTGACCAGAGGTTCTGCCCAGAGATGGGACGAGGGTTTCCATGATCTTTGCGTATGTGGCACAAGCAGCACTGGCATCGCTAAGGAGGATGGTAGGGTCAGCAGTGTGACTGGCAAATGGTGACGGTGACTAGAGCACTGGGCAGCAAATGTTGATTCACTGCTGAGTAACCCCATCCCCTGGCACGCAGTGAGCTCGTGTCACCATTTGCAGGATTTCTGCCCTTCAACACTAACCCAGTACTGGCATGTGTAGCAAAGTGGGCAGTAGGAAGAGTGGTTTTTGTTGTTGTTGTTTTTCCTACTATTGGTCCTCAAAGATATTTTCTCATTTAAACAATTTATCATACAGAGTCAAATCAAAGGTGCTTGTGTTTCTAGAACCCTGCAGACAGCACTGAAAGTTAAGCACTTTCCCAGGATAACTAAGATACCCTTACGTGTATTTTATTGTGTAGCGTTTAGAGCTGAGTGATTTATAAGCCTTCAGTATAGCACATTTTGAAATGAAATCTCATTGTATATTCACAAATAGATTGCTACTAAGAAGATATTGCGTTGGTTCCAAGTTAACAATTTTTCTTTTATTTGGATAAAATTAGGGATAAAGACTTGAAGGGAAGCATTGACTTCAATTTATTGTTCCTCTTAACTGTTAAATATTCCATTAGCTGTAAGCTAAGGTATAGTAAGGAGGGAAGTGATGGAAGATTAATGCACCAGCTTAAAGGTACCCAGAAAGACCTTTTATTACTGCAAAAGAGCGAGAAATCTCCAATTGAGCTAAGTCTATCTAACGGGAAAAATATGAAGCTTATGAAAGAAAATGTTTTTCCCTGTTAAACAAACCAGATTACAGTCTGAGCTGCACTGTTTTTTGAAAGATCCATTAAGTTTATTGTTATGCTTAATAACTCAGCCAGCACCCAACCACTTCATCCAAGGTCAACATATAACCCTACTAAATGCATTACAAACACATCTAAATTTCTGTCCCAAGGATTTTATATTGTGAGTGCTTGGCTACAGCTTACCAGAACAAGGGATCCTGGAAAACATTGGAAGCTGAATCACAGCCTAAGTGTCTAGACCTAAGTGACACAGAAATGTGTAGATGAGACACTTAGGGATATGGATTAGTAGGCATGATGTTGAAGGGTTTACGGTTAGACTCGATCTTATAGGTCTTTTCCAACCGTTATGATTCTGTGATTCTGTAAGCTAAGCATCTAGAATGACAGTCATCTTGTTTTAAGAGGGCTAGGGCAAGATGTGCAGCAGCAAATCTGCATGAAAGGGCTGCAAAATATTTCTACTTGGAGTGAGTTATAATCAAATGCAAGTATCACATTTTTGTAAACAAGCCTACGATTGCAACAATTTATGATGAAGTGGGATTTTTTCCCTCTTTCACTCATAAATGTCTACAGCATGTTGTATTTATAGACTATGAAACTGGAAAGGAGGAGTGCTTTTTTGGGTTTTTTCCTGCTGCTTGGCAAAGCTCAGTGGCATTTCAATAGCTTATTGTTATTCAGTACTTGGAGACTACTGGGACTGTAGGGAATTATGGGGACAGTGTAGGTATGCTTTATTATTATCTTGTACTGCTTTTGATTTACCTAAAAATGTTGATTTTAAATAACAAGCTTTAGGCTGTGTAATAATGATTTTCTTTTAACCAAGACCTCATAATATTTGTGAAATACAAAATATAATTTACACTCTGCTGCCAATAGGTTCTATACTACAAGTCTTGTTTTAGTAGTGGTGTAAAGCATAATATTTACTTATATTTATTTAAATACAGGAGAGAATCTGCAGTAAGAATGTTTGAAAATGCTATAGTAATAAGCAAAACAACAGAAGAAAAAGAAGAAACCTGTAGTCTCTGCCAGCATATTGTGCTTTTATGTTTTGTTATTTGCTTGAAGGCAAATATATTGTCAGAAATATTATTAATAAAAGGAGTCAAATAATTCCTGAATCTTCATATGTTTTAGAAATCAGAGTAAATTCAGGAAAATCTTGTAGGTAGTGGTACAAATTTCAATAAGCACAAGACTCCATATAGAAAGCAAAAGCTTTTTTTTAATGGCATTCTAGCAAGAAGCAGCAATTTCTGGAGGTGTTTGGGAGATTTTACTGTTCCAGAGATGGAGTGAATATCTCTTTTTAAGGGACTGTCACCCTCTGGTTTATCCTATCAAGATAGTCCAGAGATTCGTAGCAAAGGACATGTCCGAGAATAGCCTAAATTAAAATCATCTCATATTGCCCTACATGTACACTGTAAAGCCATACAGTGCACATCTACCATATGAAATTAAGGCACACTTGGATTTGGGTGGTTATTCTGAAGACAGGGCATTTACATATGGTGCCTACAGGCTCCGTCCAGGAAATTCTTAGAGAGATCAGACACTAAGGCATTTGAGGTGCATAAGTCATAAAAATATTGTACTTAATGTGAATTTGGTTTGGACTGTGTAAGCTTTAAATTTTAGATTTAAGAGGGATCCCCCTTTTTAGGGATGATTTCAGAAAAATATCTTTGATCTGTGGACCTCAAAGGTGAAGATGATCATTTTCAGTATGAAGATAGGTAGGCAGTAAAGGCATATCATGATCAAAGCTAAATATCCAAAGGTAATCTGGCACTAATATTAAAGAGCCCAAATCCAGCTGATGAGTGGGAAGCTCGGTATGTTAGATATGCTCCAACTCTACTTTCCTTTGATTGCAGTCCTCACTGGGCTTAGACAAACGGAAAACTTCATTTCTGCATCCATATTATCAGGTGTAAGCTAAACACTGTGCAATCATTAGGAGCTGCTCATCTTCAACCAGCCTTTGCCAAGACATCCTTTTGAACATTAGGCCATCCAAAGCTTCACCTAAAGCAAACATCCTCTCAGTCATTAATGACTGAAAAAGCAGCCCTGAGGCTGTGTGAAGCCAGAATGTAGCCCAATTTCTGTTTTTTATTCCAAATGCTGATTATGCTGGTTTCTGTTGGCTATGAACACAAAAGTCATGCTTAGTTGCATGTCTAAAATAAAGATATAGCTGCCATAATTGCATATGCACATTGACAGTGACAGACAGGGAGCAAATTCATCCAAGGAGTTATTAATTTTTGTCATTTTAGACAAGTGAAGCATGGATTTTAATCTCCTGAGGAGGAACTACTTCATTGTTACATATGTTTTCTTATGGAGAGGAAGACTCTTTTTTTTTCCTCTTTATTGTCAATCTGGATAAACCATTTTTAACAGTGAATAAATAAAAAATAAAGCATGAAGCAAATCTCACTTAAAATACTGGACTATTGAGACTAGGCCACAGTAAGTCTCTAGTGCAAGTATGACAGCCTGTTAACAATTCAAGTGAGCTGGTTAAATATACAAAGTGTTAATATAAGCATCAATTATGTTCCAATGTGCAAATATTAAATATTTAGGGAATATACTAATGATAAACGTTTCCTAGTTAAATAGTGAGCAGATAAGCAAATAAAAAAACAAATTACTTATAGATACTAGCTACTAAAGTGACCATGGCTATGAACATGCAAAAAAGATTTTCAACTTATTTCCTTGCAGATATATGGAATCTGAGAATATTGTTGGTCCCTTGATGACAATAATGCCTCAGGGTATGTTTTCTCCTCTAAATTTATTTATTTGCTATTAACAGTAAATCAACAGAAGCTTTCATATTTTATAAGAGTAATTTGAGTTTACAGTTCCCAAGAGAATCAGAAGAAGAGAAAGACACAGGGAGAGAAAGTTTAAGGATTTTTTTATAAAGAAATTGATGTGCTTTTTAATGTTATAAAAATATTCCATATATTTTTGGTGTATTATGATTTTTCCTCCTTGTATATTTTTATTTGATAATAAATCTTTATTTCCACAACGTGTACCTTAATCCCAAATGCTGGAATCAAGACTTTGAAGCAGCATTCTTAGCAGGATCTTATTCCACCAGAACCAAAAGAAGCCGTTAGAGCTGGCATTTCTCTGTGGCTGCGTTTAGTCGCATATACCTTTCACCTCTGCATTGTCCACGTATATTAAATAATATTCTTTGATAGAAGAAAACAATGTTTGTTTATAAATTAGGAACAGGCAGAGAAAGTACAACTGTTTGTGGCAAGCAAAAAAAAAATATATAAGCATTTCCAATTTCCAGCAAATAAGACAGTGTGGAAATCTCATAGGATGATTCCAGTGGGCCTGTGTGCATGCTACTAACCCCAGTCAGCTGCAAATACCCCATGGCATCAGCCATCACCTACACCAGGAAACTGTCCCTGCACCGCCTAAGATTCCTTCTGGCCAGCCGGGCAGGGATCAGGAACGAGCCCACTCCACGGACCAGGTTTTCTCTCTCTCCAGTCTAGGCCGTGAGTGCCAAGAAAAAAATCGCCTTTATGCTGTATCTGTCCAAAGAAAAAAAATCTAAAAGATAAAAAGTTTTACTATTAAGCTGTGTTCAAAAGATATTCTGCAAAACTGTAGAGACCAAAGATTTTGGAGAAGGTTCACAGAGTCAGTAGGACCTTGATGTTCAGGATTCTGTATGCAAAAGTGCCTCTGAGGAAAAGTTTGTTTCTTAACCAGCAATTATTTTGTACGAGTATGTTCATGAAAGTGAACGCACAGATTTTAACTGTGTTTTAACATAGTTTTAGCTGAATAAAACTTTAGGTGAGCTACGTCTCTGAAATTCTGGGAGAGTTTCAACTCAAGTAGTATCTACTAATTTAAAATATATATCATTTATCTAGTTTTCAGCTATGGAGTGATATCTAAAGGTAGACTATTTCAACAGATGGCCAACTAAAATTTAAGAGATAGAAACATAAAACAGTAAATGCCATTAACTCTTGCTTTCTATCTCTCACATAGCACATAAGTTCAATATTACAAGTATTATGCATATTTAGCACCTCATTAAGCTTCATTTAGTTGTTTGGGACCAGCTAAATACAAGCTCGTTAATTGTTAATATTATTCTGATAAGCTAGGAGATCTCATTATATTCACTGGCTCTCTTAGGGGCATCACAGGGAAGGAACTACGTCCAGAGCTTGCAAAGACATAAAACCTTGGCAAATAATGGGAAAGGCAATTTATGATCTCAGCCTGTAGGTCTTGTGAGATTATTTACATGTAAGTAATATTAAGAATGGCGTAGCTTTTCATTCTGCAAAATGTTGTGGTGTCTGAGTCTTTGCCATAAAGTCATTAAATATCATAAAATTATTATTATATTGACAAATAATCTTTTTTTTTAACTTGTGAAATGACTGCACATTTAAATCAAGGCAAAGTTTTCTATGGATTTCAACATCAGACTGAGCCTGTAAATTGAACACTTTACCTGGAAAAGCTTGGATAAAAAATATAAAAATGCCGTAAATAGGCATTTTTAGGCCTATTGCAAAAGTTGGCTAATGAAAAGTGTGAGTTCTAACAAATC
Source organism: Nothura maculosa (assembly GCA_032353885.1). NCBI lineage: Eukaryota > Metazoa > Chordata > Aves > Tinamiformes > Tinamidae > Nothura > Nothura maculosa. The sequence goes on from JAUBOD010000174.1 coordinate 2,748,377, forward strand.
CTCAAGTTTGATAAACCTTTACTTAATCATTTGATTTCCTTTTATTATTTTATTTTCACACTCTTACCCGCTAGCTTTCCTTCATGCTCCTAATCACATAACCAGCAAAATCTTTGCATTTTAATAAGCCTGCTGTCAGTACTACAATTCAAAGATATTTCTTGGTAATTGGTTTACAGAATTTGTCTGTAACAGAAGAAAATATTGGACCAGTTTAGAATATTATTTTGAATTCTTCTCATATGTGAGCATTTACAATGTATGTGAGATTCCGCTTATTTTTGAATTCAATAGATTGATTTGCCAAGGATCGATTAGTCATCAGCGTGCATTTGGGACTAGTTAAATACTTTGACTAGCTGATAAAAATGTGCATTTTTTAGAGTCGAGGAAACATAAGGGAATTGTTTCATTGAACTAGTGGATGCATCATGATACATTTTTCTCAAAGTTTTATTTAAGGTTATTTCCTTTCATTTAAACAGACTGCATGACAGACTTTGGATGAGGATAGAAGCCTAGAGTGATGTTATGGCCAGGACATGCTGTCCGGGTCCATCCCTTGTTTGCTGCCTGATTTTAGGAAAAATCCTCTATCTGGCACTGCCTCAGCCTCTTCATTGCATTTAATTCATCTCTATAGGAGGGAAAGTGGTGAATATGCCATAGAAAATCACCAGTATTTCGAAAGTGCTCACTGAGGAGAAAAGCAGATCCTTGTTCCTGGTGCTCTGGGACCAGGCAAGATCAGGAATACCCCCTCCCTGGTGTTCCAGTGTACTTAGCGTGATAGGGCACTTGATGGCATGTCCTTTGTGCTGTTGCTTTTCTAGCCCATGGTCAGAAAAGCACTACAACGATCGTTGCACAAAAACAGACCAGGTAGAAAATGCTCACCCGATTTTAAAGCCTGTGAGTATCTTGCTAGCAAAATTAATTGCAAGTTCCTGGCATGTTTCCAAAGAAGCTCTATTCAGCCCTTCCTTATCACAAATCTTTGCTGTCATTTCTTAATCAACTCTTCATTCAAAATTTTTCTGTTTCTATTTTGTTTGCATTTATGGAAAGATTGATGTAAACAGTTTCTGCTCAGCAGTTATTCTGCATAAAGATTAAAACTGCAGCAAGCTGCCTGTAAGATACCGGATCTCAGCAGAAAAGGAGCCAAAAGAGTAAGAAGAGAAAAATTCAGTACCTGTATTGGGAACTGTAAAGTAAACCTACTTTATCCAAGTTACCCTTTTTCCTTCTTAGACTTCTTACCAAGAGGAACCAAATGTAAATAAATTTTCCTTGCTTTTTTATGGCCAGCATTAGTATATATTTTCTGCGTTCTATGTCTGTAAGAAAATTTGCCCTGTGTCGTAGTATGTAAAAGGAAAACTAAAGGAGTCTTCTAAGTAAACAAGCCAAGAAATGGCTGTAAAACTAACTGCCAGCATTTTAGCATAGTTAAGTTTTTTTCACTGTATCCATCAAGCAGGCAAATTCCAAGCAGCTCTTACTGTGTCATCAAGATGATGACAAGGAAATTTCTTTTGCATATCACACAATTAATGAACAAATATATGTCTGTAGATCTGGGGCATGATGCACACCTTGCGTTTAACAGTATCATTTTTAATGCTGCTGTGATTTTGCTCTCAATTTAACTTCAATTAAACTCTTCATTCTCCTGGTTAATTATTTAGTTTTATTTTACAGCTTTTGACTTTTTTTCTTCATTTCCAACTTCCTTTACAGTTTTCTTTCAATTTCTTTGCTCTTCCGACTTGTGCATGTGCAGAGATCTGAGAATCCGATTCCTAGCAACCCAAAATCCTCCCCTGACTTCTCATGTGTGTTCTCCATGTCTAAAGTTTGAAGGCCTGTTGTATGAGAGAAAAATAACTTGAAAAACTATTGTGTTCCTCAAAAGATATTGAGGAATCTCTCCAGCAGTCAAAGTCTTCATGTCAAAAATCCCTTATTTTAACTTTCAGATTCACAGAATGGTAGTAATGTTAAGTTATGCAAATACTGAGATGTTTAACCAAACATTCATTCATTCATTACTCTGTCAAATATGCTCAAGATCCATACATGTCACAGTAATTGAAGTGCTTATGGGGGGAAGGGGATAAAGAAGAGTGGCTAAAGAGACTGTTGCTGAGTAGATCAAGGAACAGAGCAGTGTTTTGCTGCCGTCACCTTTAATAAACTCAGGAGCTTTGATATGGCCTAATCTGTTAACGTAAATTGAAAAAAGTCATGATAGCAAAAATGAATACAGAAGAAGTGCACCAGGAGGCAGGAGTATAATTAAAAAAGCTCCCTTTATCTAAAAATTTCATTAAAAACAAAGGAACACTCAAACACACACAAAGATATATAGGACATAAGTTTTAATTAAAAGTGCAGCTGCTGCTTTGCAGTCTCGGCATTCAGCACACATTTCTCAGCTCCAAACAACTATTGTCTGTCTCTAGTATTTCACATTTGAGAGCATCTGCAGGTTTGACATCCCCACGGAACTTCACAATGAAGTACAGAGGCCATCGCAGCTCTGCACCTGAAACTGAGGAAACGGTCCATGCATCCATGCAACTGATCCTCTTGGCACACGTGCAGGTTTGACCTCCTCCCCTGCAGAGCCCACCTCCTGTTCTGCCTTAGGGGAACGGATTTGGGATCATAGCAGTGCCAGAGTTGTGACTTTGGAATATGGAGCTTTTTGGGTAGAAAGGGGGGTTGCTTTACCACCACCACCCCAATTCAGTATTTCACAGAGATCATTTCTTACCTCTTTTTAACTGAGGTGATGATATTAGTGATAAATCCTGTTTTTTCTTGAATAGGCAGTGTAACATTTTTTTCTTCTGGAAGTATAAATGTTCCAACTTTTGGAAGTTTGGGGAAGGTGAATGAAACTATGGAAGAACATAGGAATTAAACAGAATGATTTCCAGATTACTGCATTTTAGAGTAAGAAGTTATTCAGAAGAAGAAATTCTAGGAATATTGGCCATTGGTCCAAGG
>JAUBOD010000174.1:2752279-2778931 GCA_032353885.1 Nothura maculosa
ACTAAAAAATATTGGAATAGCTGCAAAATTGGATGAAGTCAGGTTAGAGTGAGATTAATTTTATCTCTTTGGTTGTTTTTGCACTTTAAATTGGTCTCTTGTCTCATTCCAGATCATTTGATTAATGCACAGGAAACACACTGGAATATATTGGTGCATCTCCACGAACCTGTTTACTGATAGAACAGAGGAGTTTTGAGGTATTTTCAATTTTTGATTTTGCATTTTTTTATTTATTTTTATGTTGTTTATTGATTTTTATCCTTTCTGAGTTTGCTGAGCAAATCTGTCAGAAGTGTCCTTCATAAATCCTTGCATTTGGTTTCTCACATAAATTTGAGCCAAAGAATTGTTAGCAAAATAGTAAAGCAATATACATTTCTGCCAAGGATCTTAACCTTCCCTCTTCATAAACAGCACAAATATGTCAAGGAAAACTCAAGAATAAAGGCAATATGTTAAAAAAGCACATTACCTGCTGCCTGTAGACAATTTGGATGGGATAAAAATGAATCATATGTCCCTGTTTTATCTTACTTAGCAAATTTTTCATAGTGCAGAACAAGGTTACTGCTCACTGGTACCATATTAAAGTTTGCCTCCTTGGCATGGAGACAGAGACACCAGAGTGATGAGCAGAATGTGAGCAAACTGTCCAAGTTCGGAAAAATTCCGAAGTTCCTGCTGATATGGTGACCTCTGTTGTTCTTGAAAGATGCTGAGAGTTTCATTTAGCTGAGCCCCCTGTAGATGAGCTACACCAGAGCTGGGAGAGCACCCCAAGCATCAATGTGCCCACCACCAAGCATCCTCAGAGCTTCAGCTTTATACACAAGCACAGTGTGCCTTATCCTGAGCTATATCTAGGACTCCCTAGGCCGATGCTCTTCACAGGAACTAGTCTGGTCCTGCCTACCCTAGCCCTTCTCCATGCTGCTTTGATGCAGTAACCAGAGGATATTGTATAAGCACCAGAGACACCAGTTCTGCTTTTCTATTAGCCTCCAGTGTGCAGTAGACTATATGAATGTTTGTAATGTATGTAAGCATTGAGCAGCATGCCAACAAGGCAGAAGCTGGAGAAGTACTTGTGTGTCTTGGGACAATTGCTGAGAATCACTATTGCTTACACTAGTCCCTGGCCTTTCTGGTCACGGATTGCCTTTCAGTTTGGGGCATTTCTCAGCCTCTAGCAGAACTGACCTGTGGAATTTAAGGGATAAGTTAATTCCTTGAAATACTGCCATACAGTCTTCTGCAACCTCCAATTTAAAGAAACATCAACACTGGATCTTCTCAAATTATAAATAAAATTCCTGTCAAAATGTGAATCCATACTTTAGTAATACCATTATTATATCTATGGTATTTTTATTTATATTTGAATGCTGTGTAATTAGATGATCTTCATGTCAGATGAAATATGGTATTTGAAAGTATTTGCAATATCTGGATGAAAGAGCTAATGCCTTTCAAGAAAAATTAAAAATCATCAAACAGATATTGCATTCAGTATTCATAGTATTTGCAATTAATGATAATCAATATTGAATTAATAATAATAGGCAGGTAAATCAGGTCTGAATTTTTGATAATTGAAGTTTTTTTACTGATCATTAACTATAACTTTCTGATAAACTTATTTTAGCCTTTCCTTTTGGGAGAACATCAATCTTCAAAAGTTTGAAGAATATTGCCTCCTAGTACAATGGTGTAATAGCTAATTCTTCTCTTTCTGTGGCTTAAATATAAGAGCAAGAACCATATCTTGCTTCTATAATTCCATAGCTTCAGCACACTGAAGGGACCTTTATCATTGAGATTAATCAGAGTGCAAAAAGAAATAGACAAAAACAATAAGAGTAAATAAAAATCCATTTCATTTAATTTTAGTTATTCATTAGAGTGTTTTTAAGTGTGAGCCTGGAATGACCACTATTTCACTCTTATTTGGAGGCAGTTGCAAAAGAAAGTTCCAGAAAAAAATACTGAAAATAAAATTTTAAAAAGAAGTCTTTAAAGTTTCCAGTAACAGATATATGGCTTTTCTTTTCTGTAAAAATGGAAACAACTCTTGAAGCTGTATTTTGTATCCTAGAATTTACTTACATTTGAAACTTATGTTCAATTTTTTTGATAAAGCCAAATCTATTAAACATTATTATTCAATTTATCATGACTAATTTTGTGCAGGAAAAATGCTATCCAACAGCCTTGTCTTGTAATCTACACACTGCATGATTCCTGCTTATCCAAACAGATTAATCACAGAGACAGCTGAAATTGTCACTCGATTACTGTGTCACTGTATCTGTTTTCCTTTTCTTTAGCAGCGTATTACTTGAATGATAGGAAAATCAACTATACATTTAATTGAGTGAAAGTAAAGTTTAAATCAGAGCCTGATAACTTTGTTCAGAAGAACATGTTAATGACTTGACACTCATACTAATGTTAATTAGATTATTCTGAAAAAGAAACACATGTTTCTAACAGTTGGCACACTTTGTCAGTATATGAACAACAATGTTTATCTCCTTGCTAGTTTCTACATCTTTCAGTATGAATAATTGAAGCATTTTCATACTGGAAACTCGGTATTTCATCTCAGACCAAAAGTAACACAGTTTTATTTTTAGGTGGAAATGTAGTAATATATCTAAATAATGAGACTTCATAAATCTATGGATATGCTTCTATGATTATTGCTGAAACTATTTCAGTGGAGAAAGCCCTGCTATCTTTTGTGTGCTATCTTATAAAATGGGTTCTTTTGAATATTTTCCATCTAGGCTCTTCTTTTGTTTAAAGTTACTGAATCAGGCAATTTATCATTTATATTTTAAAAAGGTACAGAGCTGTGATCAATAGAAGTTGATGGCACTCAGTATCTTTCAAATACCTGTAGATCCTCTGTATGCTGTATATATGATTTACTGCTTTGTAGGACTATCCCAAGCAATCCACAAATAAATCTATTTTTTTGGCTTTCTCACCAAATTATAACACTTATCATAAAACCACCTTTCTATTAAAAGCTTAGACTCAAGCTACACGTCTTTATCAAAAGTCAGTCTTTATTTGAAAATCTCTTCTCCTTTGTCAGAGCATTTCTAAGATAGCATCTGTTAACAGAATTCTTTTCTATATAAAAAATGCAGCCTGATACCTGATAAAGCTTAGCACTTTCTTCTTGGAAACATTGGAAAGTCTTCTTGGAAACATTTTTGGGACTTGATGTGATAATATAGCTTTGATTTCAGTCCAGAAATCAGCCTCAGTTTTAAAAGATTTTGGAAAGAGCTCAGCAGCATAAATAGTGCAGAATATACTTAAAGTTTCTCTTGTGCCATTATCAAATGAATACAGAAGTAAAAATCCTTGTACCGATAGGTAAAGCTCAACACCTCACATCTGCAAATAGAACTAGAGAGGTTTTAGTCCTATTACCCAGCCTCTTGGCTTTGATGCATACAAGAAGCCACTTCAGTCATCCTGACTGACCAAGGTGAGCTCGTTCAATGGCAATGGCACCTTCAGAAAAGCTGCATTTTTTGCTTTCTTTTTTTACAACACAACAAATCTTTGCCAAAATTCTAGAATGGCTTGGAAAGTTTACACAGTTGACCCCAGGATTTCCTCCTTTTCCAGAGAGCACTTAGAATAATCCTCCATTTAGGCAGGTGTGTTTTTTATTCTCAATGCAATCCCAAGACTTTTCCCAAAGGACAGCTTACTTACCCATGCCATGTAGATGGGCAAGAGGAGCTTTGGAGAAACTGTAAAAGGAGCAAGAAGGAAAATCTGAATGAGGCTCTTTCCCACTGTTTAAATCAATAAAAATGGAAGGTCTGTGGGCAGTGAGTTCACAGAGAGCAGGGCAGAAAGCACTGTAGACTTTTCCCCACACCTCCATCCACTCTAACACATATGAAACAATGCAAAAAAAAAAAAAAAAAAAAAAGTATTTCCAGACCAAGCCATTCAATGCAGAAATTTTGAACTCTTTCAGATATCTCACTTCTTGCCTTAATCTTCCAGGTAGTCTTTAAAAGCTGTCTAGAAAACAGAAGAAGAAAGTAAAAACTATTTGGTATTAGGAATTCATAAATTTTATCTGGCTTTATCTCTGAAGTGTCAAATTTCTTGAACAGACCTGTGCTAGAACTACACTCAGATCCTTTTTGGATCAAAGGCTTAGGTTTTCTTTCACTTAAAGGACTTTACAAGAATCCTCAAAGAAAAAGTCTAAAGATGAAAATTAGGAACTATGGCCACTTTGTCCCTTCGAATTGTATTTTTAGATTGCAGTGACCTTAATATAAGTGGAAAGACAAAAAAAAAATCCGATAAGAGGTATTTCATCATTAAAAGCTGTATGGAACAGGTGGAGAGGGGGTTTGTGCAACCCCCCTCTGAAGGGGGGCAAAATGAAGTATTTTATACACTGCCCAAATAGCAATCAGTTCAAGAAACAAAGAAGGAACTTAGTGTATTTCCATTTACTCCAGTCTTGGATTTGGCTGGATCTGAGCCATGTGCTACCAAGCAATGAGCTCAGGTTGCTCTGTGTTTCACTGCCTCTCTGCCAGGAGGCAGAATTAGCAAGTTCAGGATAGATTTGCTTACGAGCTACTTTCTCAGCTGAATGTCAGTATTTTCATTTGATTCAGTCTTTTTCAGTGTTATTTAAGTTCCTCCCCCATAAGCAGGGGAACACTGTGACAGAGTAATTTTGGAGGAGGTTTGGTTCTTTTACAGAATTCTTAATCAAGGGAAGAGTTGCTCTTTTCTACCCAAAGTCTGTCACCATTAGAAAAGTAGATGCCAAGGGAAATTTCATTTTCTTTAATGAGACAGAGGGAAATTGCCTCTTTTTTTCTGCAGTACAAATTTCCACTTAATATCAAATTTTGTTACCAACCAAAGACTCATATAGACTTAACACTCAGTTTATAATTGTGTTCTTTTATCTATGTGACTAATTAAATGTACATAATAAAGGACTATACCAAGAGGCAAATGAGGATATTAGGAGGTTTTTTTTATGTCAAGAGTTTTATATATAAAATGTGAAAAATTAAATTAAGCTTCATTCTCCTAGAAAATTATATCTTGGACCTTGTTACACTTATTATATTTAATTAAAATGATTATATATTTGGCTACACTTGTAAAATTATTTTAGAAGAAAGAAATTTCTTCTGGTGTCTTACTTAGATTGTGAATTAAAAGACATAGAGATGCAGAGATAACAATAAGGTCTTTTGGGAGAAAGGTCAGAGCTTATTTTTGCAATTTTATTTAGATCTTTGGAAAATTAAAATACTGCTTAAATTAAGGTTTCTTATAATTGCTATGTTAAAATAAATACAGCATTTTTTTTCTGTGGATTTTCCCTTGAATAGTTGTTACAGTTAATAGTCCCAGAATTCTCCTCGGAGTTTCATAAATCCCACAGTAACCTGCTGATCTATCTATTTCCTGTATCTTTTAGTGTAGTTAAAAGTAGAGCTGCCTCTTGAAAGACACTGTGATTGGAATGACTTATGCTGACCAGTTCCAATTTTCTCTCCTTGTAAACTCTATTTAGTGTTACAAAAACAATTCAAAGGCAGATTGTAGGTGCCACATATCTCCCCTGACCTTTAAATCAGATTTAGTATTTCACTCTGTAGTAGGCCACCAAGCAAAACTTGACAGCTTAATAAAGTGGAAATTTTAGGCAATAAATCTAAGAATTCTTCCATCATTCATGAGAAAAGAGATCAAAGCTTTTCTTATTGTTGACTATCTTCCAAACAGGAGCTTATGAAACTTGGGTAGAATAAAAACTTGTGTTGAGAGAAGCAAATTCTACTACCCTAAATAGTATATCAAGGAACATCCAACTGTCTCCTTTACCTCTGGGAAAGACAGCATGACATGCACCAGTCATTTTGAATAAGATCAATTAATGCAGTGCCATGATTACATTATCAATGATGAGCTGTGAATTTCAACATATACCAGTCCTTAAACAGCTGCCCTCCCCCAAAATTAAAGCATATATTTCAGAAAGATGTTCAGGTTAAATAGCAGACTATTTCAGTCAGACTGTGGGGTCATGTTACTGCTTCCTATAATTCACATAAGCTATGTTTTTGTGCTCTAGATTACCAAGAAGATGAAATTCTTCAGTTCTAGTCAGCCATAATGTGGTAAAGATACTTACAAAAACAGATGCACTTTATTTATTTATTTATTTTCACTTACAAAGCAGTTTAACAGAGATACTTTTTTGACAGTAATCTGTACCCAAACTCAAGGACATGGTGAAAGGTACTTCATTAATGACAATAGGAAATGTAATTGTTGAATTAAAGGCAGAACAGACACCCAGGAGGACATTTCAAATGTCTGAGACTGTGTCACAAACCAATAATATCATTTCTGGGCAGAAGGAAACCCTTCTGGGCAGAAAGAAACCGATACGTTAAAAACTATTTCAGAAGGTCAGGCTTTCTTTCAATGGGTTTATTGAACACATTGATTGTGATTGGCATGATCACCTTTAGTCATCTGCTGAAGTGAAACCCCATCCATGATGTGCTATAGTTGAGATAAGAATGATGTTCAGTTCTGCAAAACCATGTTTTATACCTGCTACACACAAAAACAGGGTTTTTCCTCAAACCCATCCAATGATTTACTATGGTTTGTTATCATGTTACTACAGTTATTGTATTTTTATTACATTGTATGCACGATATTCCCTTAGATCTCCCCACAATTATTACTGCCTGTGATTTTATGGCTCCCATAAGAATTTTTGCATGTTTTTCTTAGTCTACTCTTAGGCTTAGCCTAAGCTATTCTACAAAGACATTGCTTCAGAATTGTCAATGGTATGAAAATGAGCATATTATAGCCTTATAGTTGGCCAGTGAGTAACACCACCAACTACCCAGTGCATGATGAATCCTTCTGAGCTAAATTTGTATCTAGACAATTGCTACTGACAATGCCTTTGACTTTAAAAAAGTTTTATCACTAAGTGCTTTTAAAGATCGTGTTTGTGTTATCTAAATATGTGTGAGTTTTTTGTTCTTTTTATTTCCCCAGAGTGAAATCATGTCTTTTCCTACAGAATTGGCAAGTGGAAATTTAAATGAACACTTTTCATTTGAAGAGGACACAGCACTAGGCAGATGTGCATGCAGGTTGAGACTGATGGTATTTGTCTTTAGAGCTGATGAAATTATATGAAGTGGTATGTATTTTTAAATCACTCTTGAAAAAAGAAGGATAAATTGAATCTTCCTGATTTCCAGACATTACACCTCTCTGGAAATAAATGGCTTGCTGAATATTTAGATTTTTGAAATAGGCTTTTTTGTTTGGTAGAATGAAACTCATATATATTTTCAATTTTTTTCAGAAAAGAATGTGATCTCTGCCTCAGATAGCCATAGTTATGTAATTGGGACAGTTATCTGAATATAATTAGACACACTGGAATATGGACTCTGATTTTCCATGTCTTAGGTAAGTTCCTTCTCTCTCATTTCTTGATTAGAAGTTTCACTTTGAACTTAAAAGCTTTTCCTATTGCAATGAGTCAACATGTTCTGATGGGAACAGAGGAGAGAGAGCTATTTCACTTTCCACAAACAGTGTTTCTCTCCAGCTCTTAGGTAAACTATTCTAGCAATATCCAGAATTAATTTTCTGAATAGGACTAAGCATCTCTTCAGCAATTACGTTTATTTTGTTATATATCTGATCTGTATTTTCTTGGAAAAAAAATGCTTAGCTTAGAAGGACCATCTGCCATCTTCACCTTATAGAAGCTGATCGGGTTTATTAAAAACCCTTAATAGGGTTTTTTATGGCCTTACCTGGGCAGTAGGCCAAGGCCAGGAACCTTCCTACTGAAAGGAAAGGTGATCCTGCTATACCCAGACAGTCACTCCTGTTGCTCTAAGTGCTCAAGCAAAGTATAAGTGATTCCTGTGACCATTTCATGGGCCTTCTCTTCCAAGATTAATTTTACAGTAGGACAGAAAGGACACAGGTTTCCAATTTACTTGCCAAGCTCCCTTTTCACGTTTTTTGAAATAAATTATTAAGTACTTTTATTATAGTGGAACTATGAATAAGTCCGAAAACTATATTTCTCTATGAACCATTTTAAGAATAAAACCTGGCTTCAGACATCACAGATATGTTCTCTATATAAATTCTTGGACTTTGCTAAGACATTAATCTTGCAGTAGGGATGGTGGACTATTATCCCCCATATGAGTCACTTACACTGACAATATCTGGTAAAAATAGTGAAGGAATTGGTATTTCCTTTTATTAGTTTAGTGTAAGTGTGAATTCAGATGAGATCCATTGTTACTATGTTCATTTATTATCTATTAATAGCTAAAAATCCATTACTTCAATGGAAATATCAGTAGCAACGTATGTAATTACATTTTCTTCTTCCTTTTTGTGCATACTTCAAAGGGGAAGACTTACACAAAAAAGAAAGTAGTACCTGCAAATGGGAAGGGAAAGCAATTCTGTAGGGAGAAGCACAGTGATCCACACCTCCTATATTTGTAGGAGCTACTAACGAGAACAAAATATTTAAAATTAGGAGTGTAAATGAATTAAGCGCTTCTGACAACAGAGGATCCAAAACCTCTCAAAACCACAGCAGGGCTTCCCACTGATTTTTTGTGAGTTCAGGAAGAATAGACAGAGAAAAAAGCTGGGTAAAAGCAGAGAATTTGTAAGCAGCTGCTGTTAACTTCTGGCCCCCTGGGGCATTGAGTTCACTTACTGTCCTGCATTAGTGGAGAACCTGAAGCCAACATCTGTTTTTAAGCCCAAATATTAACTACCCCATTGTGGTGGAGGCAGCAAGTGGAACTTTTTGCTGTCACAATCAGTTACTTGGACAAAAAGCAGTGTTGGCATGAAGACCAGGTTATTTTGGATGCTGTATCAGTTTATACAGTAGTATCACTGTGTAAGAGTATAGACTGAAGTGTTGGCTAGTCCAAAACTGCTATTTTGAAAGGAAAGATTATGACTTGCCTATTGTGGCAAGTAGGAACTCTGAGGGGGCTTCCTTGGCCGTAGAGTCAAACTGTAAAGAGATATTTTCCTACAAGCTCTAGGGGATAGAGGCTCAGAATTCAATTTTTAAGATATGTCAACTTTTCAAGCAGATCATGGAAGCAATCAAGAGACATAGGTGCTTGGAGTAAGTTTAACTGCTACATTTTGTAGTGTTCTCTGTTGTGTTCTCTGCACATCTTCTGATCACTGCTTGTTTTATACTTTGACAGTTGCAGAAAATACAGAACAAAAGAAAAAAACTCCACCACATTTTTTTCTACAGAAAATACATAATTTCAGTCAACTTTGCCTGTGCTACAATACCATCCAAATAGGAGAAAAGGGCTTAGGTTCTTTCTTTTGGATATTCTTTATAGAATAGTAAGAGATGAATTTGTTCCCACAGTAAAGATATATTATTTCAAATTGGCTCTTTATTTAAATATGAGATGAGCTGGCATTTTGTCATATCAGCTAATGAAACTGCTGGGGAAAATCTGAGGATGAGAAATAGACAATTAAATGGTTTCTTTGAAAACAAAAAGCAGATTTGCATATCCCTTTATAATGATGAGTTTGCAGTTCTTTTCATCCAGAGTACCCACAAAGTATAAATGTAAATCTGTAATGTGTCTGCGATCCAAAACACTTCAGGTTATTGGGATAAGAATGCTTTGTGCTGCTGCTGTCATCAGACAGATGCCCCAGGCTGGGAAACACTGAAACAGTAGCAGATAACCATTCCCTTTCATGGTGCCAGAACTATAATTCCATCAAATATTTGGCTTGCAAAAAGGGAATATAAGACATCAATAGAGTAGGAGCTGCTAAAATCTCAGGATTCAATGCCCTAGGCATTTGTAGTAGTTGTAACACATTCCTATACTTAGGACAGAAGATATTGCAACATACGAGATTTTTATGGCACCTGTGGCTTGTTTCAGTGAGCTGAGGTGACCAGGAAAATACTATTCTGGGGCAGCTTGCTGGCAGGTCTAACCAAAACCAGACCTAGGACAAGAGACTATGCTTGGAGTTGAAGTCCAATAAATAAAAGCTGGAGAAGGAGGTCATGTATGGGGTGATGCAGAGCCTTGCCTCAGCAACACAGCTGGAGCAGGACTGGGAATAGAGAACGAATCCAAGACCTCTTTCCCTTGAATTTCTCCGTTTTGCAGTTTCATAAGGGATATGCTTGTGCCTTAGGCAGGAAAATCTGCTGTTGAATTGTCATAGCGGTATTACTACCTGTGATACATTTTCATACAGCCCTACAGATGATGGATATTATGTGTCTTCACAAGTTTGCCTTGCTAATCTTTCATGGTTTCCTAGGCAATGAAAAGGGAACGCACAATGGACCACAGATTTTCATTTAGTTTGTATTCGGTAGTAATAGAAGTGTATATATTGGCAATAAAAGAAAGGATATAGGAGCAGAAAATAAATAAGACATGTAAGAAAGTCAGCTGGTAGTGATGTCCAGAAAACATAGTTTTTATCTCATTTTTAATATGGGATTGAAAAAAAAACATCCACAGCAGCAAAATATACAGCAATGCCTTCCCAAACAAACAAAATTATCTCCAGTTTTCCAGGAAACAGAAACAAAACATACATAAGTTTCAGGAGACTTAAATTGGACATTTTTGCTGCTCTCTCCCTTTACCTGAAAGAGAGATGAATGCCAAATGCATCTTTTTAACTTTTTTGATAAAAATTATATTTTCTCACACAAAAATTTTGCTTCTTTTAAGTTGTCATTTTGATTGAAAATTCCTGACCACTTTCATTTTTCTGGCCCCCCTTTTTACATAAAATCTCAGGGAATGAGACACTGACTACCATGTGAAGGATCATTTTAATACATTAGTTTTACTTGATCAGACCTAAACCCTTCAAGTCTGCAGAAAAGAGAATGCTGAATGTGAGCTCATCTCCAGAAGAGCTTTAATATCAGCACTTTTGTTTCAAATTGCCCTCAGGGTTCAGAATGCCTACCAGCCTCTGGGGCAGCAAATCATATGTCCAGAGCACTTCATTAGTTATAACCATTTTAACTACATGTATGCAGTAAGCATATAACAGATGTAGATTATAATAAGATGCAAATTCTGTGGCCCAGATCTACTACAACATCTCACTCTGCACTGCAAGGGAACGTTGGAGCTGCACACATGTCTTAGCAATACATCATGCTCTTCCAAATATAATGGGTGTTAACACTGAAATGGAAAACATGTTAACAAATAATGATAATAATTTATGCTAGTAATATTTTAATAAAATTAGGATGGAAAGTTCCTTTTCTCAAATGTACCATCATTTTAGGAATGTCTGTTCTTGGCTATTTGTTTCAAGTTTAGAGTAATTGTTCCATGCTTAACAAATAGTACTTGTGGACTACTGCATTCAGAAAACTCTTTTTCTTTTCTTTTCTTTTTTTTTCATAAATATCATCCTTTTTTCAAGAATGAATCCTTGATTTTGCAAAATAGCTTAAGTAATTACAAGTAGTCAAACTGTGTCACAGTTGGTGTTTTTGCTGTATTTGAGAAATATGTGCTGTTGCACTTTTAACTAGTTTAATCTGACAGAAGCTAAAGGTCTTTTTACATCTATTTACCAAATTATTGCTCTGGGCTGACAGTTTTTTAAAAAATATTCCATGTATTGACTATTTAGAATGCTTCAAATTCATGCATTAAATTGTGAAAATGTGTAACTTTCTGTGAATCTTTTAGTAAAGTCTAGCATGTTCACTGCAAGTGAATTATCAGGTTGGCAGCTATGTCTACATGCCAAACTATCTGATCTATATGCAGAAGCACAGATTTTATGCCTCAGGGCTGCACCAAGGTCCTATCCTCTATGGTTTGCCCAGTGTCGTGCAGATGGCAAAAGGGCCAGTTAGGGAGGAAAGAGGAGGCACATCTCTGCTGCACCTCTGCAATGATCCCATGACCACCCTACCCTGATTGGAAAAGATAACACCACAAGCCTCAAGACTTCTCAGATTAAACTATTAAACCTTACGGAAGTCTCAACCTTTGCCTTTTTTACCTAAGCCAGCTTCACAGGGAGCACTGTCTTTGTCTCTTTGAATGGTTTCTGTGATCTTCATTTAATTTGAAGCCAGCACTGTAGTGAGGAGGCTTCTCATCTGCCAAATGTGCCTGTTGGCATGAAAACTCCTTTCCCTGGAAAAATGCACACACATCAAAAGAGGGGATGAGAGGGTAGCGTAGTAATATTGTCAAGTCCATTCCTTGCAGAGCTAATCTTGGGCCAGATCGTCAATCAGTCTTCACTGATCCTTGGGAAACTCCAGGTGAGAGCACAACTGGAAGTACCTGGTGCTGTCAAGTAGATGAGCCCTAACTGTCTGTATGAACGGTGGAAGAAAAACTCTGCAGCTTCAGAAGCAGCTTTTTTGCAACACAGTCTCAGCAGGACCTTCTTTAAGTGCTGGCAGATATTCAAACCATGTCTGAGTATGCAAAAGGCACTTGTGCACCTGGCACGTCCAACCAGCCTGCTCTCAACAAGAAAAGAAAAAGGCTCTGGCTACAGGATTTGAAACCAGGGCCTAAACCAGATTAACATAGAGTAGATTGATAAAAGGTGAAGTGGGTATTTTTTGCTGATTAAATTTTTTAAAGGATTTTTCTGCTCTCAATGGCTTTTATGGCGGAAATTGGCAGAATTCTGTCAAAAATGTTTGAATATTGTATTGAGCTGGATAACTACTATGAATTCGTCTACTGCACGTTATATCTTCAGATTTCTAAGGAGTCCTTTGGCTTTTGATGTACTCATCCATTTTGTATTCAAGGCATCAGTTGCTTGCAGAGCATACACACACAGACAGTTTTCTTAAAAATATTTTCTCTCATGTTTAGTCTGGTTCTCTAAGGAAATCCTCATGCTAGCAGCGAATAGAAGATTTATACATGTACATCTGTCCTTCTGTGTTTCCTTCTAAGAATTTCCATTGTTTGATTTCAGTTTCCTCAGGCAAAAAGAGCAAGTTGGAAAAGCTGCAATTGGAGTTCACATCTTTTTATACAATAGACAATCTACACAAACGGATATGAATGAGGTAAGACTGGTAGATAATGTAGAACGTAATTCTCATCATTTAGGCTCCTGAAAATCCAGGATACTCAGGTCTTCTCTATGACCACTTCTCTGTGCTAAAATTATTTTAGGGAATCAGCATGTATCAATTCAGCTAACTCTGAGCCAGGAGAATGTTCTCTGTGCAGAAGGAGGTAGATGTGGATGGCCAAAAACCTCATCAGAATTCAGAAGCTAGAATTTTACCTGTTTCCTATAAAATGTATGTTCAAGGCCACAGTATATTTCTCAATCTTATTCATTAGGACTTTTCTCTAAGTTCACTAAGAAAAATGTTAACTGTATTGTGGGTTTTTTGCTGTTCTTTTATGAACTACTTTCTGATTTTTCAGGTGGAGGAAGAAAACACATTCCTGCTTTCTATTTCCTTCCCCTTACTTAGGTTTTATTTCACTTGCCATTCTGTTTTCTTTTCTTGGTTTCTTTCATTCTCTTTTTCTGAGGGCACCTCTTCATGATTATTGGGAAACTGCAAGACAAAAACTTCAGCAAAAAAAAAAAAAAAACAGCCTTCTGGATATTTCTCTTCTACCTTCTGCTTCAGTATTGGAAATTTCAATGATGAAAATACTAAATCCTCTTGCTATACAGCTGCAAGGTGCTCCGCTTAACAAAAGAGTTGTTTGAATTCATGTTCCAGACAGAAAGCCATTTAAAATGTGATAGGCACTGTCTGATGCTACGTTTATTTAACCCTGCTGAGTGACTGCTCACATTAACCTCTTTGTGTTGACCTGAACAACTTCACTATCTCCCTTAGTAAGAGTCTTCTGGAGAGGTCTGGATAGATTGTAACTCTGTGGAAGAACCAATATCTGTGAGACTGGTGAGCTAACAAACTTAGCAATCCTGTCGCAGGTCGAATGCTGTCCCTGTACGTTAGGGATGTCCAGATTGCCTAGGGGAAGATCAGATTAACTGACACTAACTAGTGCTCTGGGACAAAACTTCCACTGATCTTGTTGGATCATCAGCTTATGACCTGCAATGTCTGAAATGGTAGTAAAAAAAGAAGCTAGTATTAACTACCATAGATTAATTTCATAAAACTACAGCTTTTTCAACTAAACATGAGTCTCTGTGCAAGCAGATACTTATATTTACATTTTGGAGTCAAAAGCAAGAAACTCATCCCTGCAGAAGCTGGGTTACAGACTTCTCAGGAGTGGGAGGGTTGTGGTATTTTAATTATTTTTATAGAAACTGTATGATAACAAAGGCTATTGTAGACTGACGCATACTTCAAACTAATTATCAATCTGAATATGATATGAAGAAAGGCTTTTCAGAGCTTAATCATGATAAAAAATGAATAGAACCAAAAATTAAAGCAAAAAAATGAGAAAAGAGACTAAAACAATTTTTGGAAGAACTCAGGAAAGAAAAGAAAACTTAGGAGGATTAGTGAGACTTGAATTACATACTAAGATTCTAGATTATATCCAAATATTTCTTTAATTGAAAGAATATTCTGAAATTAAATATCACTTTTTATATACTGGGGAAAAGAAACCTACCATAGTTTGCAGCCCAACCCAGGTTGATATCGTAGAAATGAGCACATCTTGCAAACTCATTTCTGTGAAATAAGAAGTTATCAGCTATAAAATCAAAATAATACTATAATATAATGTCAAGGACAGACACTGTGTATTTCGGCTGCATGGTGGTGTCCGTTTGACTGCCTGCCTTCCAGCAGTTCTGCCCATAGACTGTTCCTTGACCATTTACAGCCTTTGACATATTAAATAGATGGGTTTCTTCCTCAAATCATATTCCATGTAGCCACTGCCTTCATGAAGTATATTCCTGGAAATGTGTTAAATCACGGCAACCTAACATTTTGAGCACAAGACTTGAGCTCCTGGTCCCATTTTTGATTCTTCTATGTCATTCCCAGACTTGACACACAGCACATCACTTCCATCACCTGTAGAAATATTAATCTGTTCTAAGACCTTTACCCTACCAGCCCAAACAGTATAAAGAACCAAGCATATTGGATTCAATATATTGGATTCATAACTCAGTTAAAAAATTAATTAAAAATGAATCTTGTTGGAGATGAGACTTTTTTAAATAGGATATTTTGGAGGAAGAAAATCACTGCAAAACTCTAAGTTTCAGATGTAATTGGACTTTTTTGTGGGTAAAGCAGGAGGAAGTTTGGTCCCATCTTCCAGCATTGCTGTGTCGGAGCATGGTGAATGCAGCTTTCTCCTGCTTTTTACCAACTATTGTGTTATCCCTGCTAGTGCTGTGAGCTGCCCTACTTCACTCAGTGTATTCAAAACCAACCAGAAACCACTTTCTGATACCTACGGAATCACAAGTGAAGATTAATTTCTAGGCCAGGATAAAAACTTTCATCCTGACTTTAGAAAAGTGAAAAATTTTATTTTTTGCTGACTGAAACTTTCTGAATTAGAAAAAGCAGAAGCTGAAGGAACTCTAGATACTGTTCTGGGTGTTATGATCCTGGGCTCCTTCTCGGTTCTGCCTCATAACTAACTGAAACCAAGGGGAGAAAGTATTTACAGTTATTGAGTTTCTTGGAACTTGATACTGCAAATAGCGCCTCTGAAGTCAATAGCTTTGCACCTGAAAAAAAATACCTATTCGGCAGGGATAACGGTATTAAAAGAAAAAACCATCCCAAGGAACTCGGTAAAGGCTCTTAAATACAGTATATGTATCTAGTGTGTAATTTGAAAAATACCAGCTTTTCAACAGTACTACAGAAGCTCAAACATTTCATTAGACATGTTATAATTGCCTGGAATTGCAAGCAGCAATTTTCACAGAGTCAGAATTGCATTTCCTGTATATTAGCAACCTTCTTCTTTGTACTTGAAAAAGCAAAAGAGGAAGTCAGAGCAACAGTTGATTTGCTTAAAAATAAAAGTTTTGCCTCTGTTAAACTGAGTACTATGAGTTAGAAATGCAAAGTAGAACAGTCAGAGTACAATTTGATCTCAGAAATAAAATGATTAAACCTGTAGCATCTCAATTTCAGGTGGATTTAATTAATTGACTAGCAATTAAGTAATTAAGGATCTAGTAAACTGTCAGAGCTTGGTCCCTTACTCTCTTTGGTGTCTGTGAGTCCTGCAGGCTTTGCCCAAAGACATCCTGGAGAAAGACACTTTCTGACTCAACCCAACCCTGGGTCTAGTTTGGGGACTGCTACTCTGGGGCATCTGGCCACAAGAGCAAATAGGTGAGGTATCAAAAAATGGATTCCCTAAATCTGTGCTTTGCAAAATGAGGATATCTAGGCGCAGTCTGTTTGCACTCCAGGTGCATTCTCTGTGATGTTACTTAGGCTTAACTCAAGTACTGTAGGGTTTTGTGTCCTACACCTCTGAACAGAGGTGGCTGTTCTGATCAGTCAGGACAAAGCTGCTACTGGAATAGCTGTGTGCAAATGTTGCAACCTCAAAGACCAGGAGAACATTGAGCTCAATGATTATACACTAAAATTACACCATTGTCATCTGAAAATTTTAGAATATTTGTGAGTTCTACTACCAGCACTGGAACTGCTGAAGTCTTGAAACAAGAAGTTGGCAAACATGTTATCAAATTATTAAATTTATAAATTATTAAATTATATATCAAATTATTATATCCTTAATAACAGACTTTTGATCAAGTTTTTCTATTGAAAAACAGAAATTTAGGGCCTTAATTCCTTTAACATAAGAACTCCTATCTGCATCATGGAGAATAATTTTTTTTCTTCTTATCCTTGTGAGCACAATTGGACTTACTTTATTTGACTATATAATTCTGAGTTATTTAAGTCTGTTTTATTAATATTAGCTTCTCTTTGCATGAGATCAGAAAAGTTTTAGAGTTCCTTCTTTTTTTGTTTCTCTTTATCCTATGGAGTCAGCAAAACAAACAAAAAAACCCCCAGGTTTTGTACAAATGCCTGTTCCATGAGAAAATGTTTTGTAACTGTAGATGTGGTTTATATCTTGACTTCAGCAGGGCCAGAACTTCATCCTAAAATGTTTAGACAAACAATTCAGGAAGACTTTGTTCATATATGTGATCTTTGCTCATCTGTCTCCATGACTTACACCATCCTGTCACTGGTTCTAATAGAAGTACTCTTTTCTGTCTTCTATATATATATTCACACTTGAGTTGAAAGGGGTTGTTAGACTAAGTGATGGTTCCTGTGTGAACCAGAAAGGTGATTTCTACCACTCATCATCAGAAGTTTGCTTGGAAGTCTGCGATCTTTCAACTTACTTATTAAAAAAAATAAAAATCATGTTGTGTTTGGTATCAGGGAACTGTCTTAACCTAGAATTCTAGGCTTAACCATGAGGAAGGCACCTTGAAGGGCTACTGGCAAAGAAAAAAAATGCATTTTAATAGAGCTGAAAAATGGATGAGATTTTTAAATGTGATATATATTGGTGTTCTGCATATTTGTTGTAATAGAGTGAAGGATTTGATTTGAAGCATTAAATAGGTTACGAGAATGCAATAAAATACTGACTGTGGCTTTAAAAATATTTATTCTTTTAAAACATCTTCTACAAATGATACAGAAATAAATGGATTGTGTATAAGAAAAGAGATTCCGCTTCCCCACTTGAGCAGATATTTCATTCTGTTTCTCTCCTTAGGAGCCCAATGAAATGGAACCACATTAGGATTCTGGTTGCTCATAAAACAGTCAATCTAGTGCTCCCAATTGTGTCATAACTTCCCTGGTGAGCAAAGATACAGGGCATATAGGCAATAAATCGAGCTCCAAATAGTGAGCATAGCTAAAGGATGTTCTTCTTGTATTGCTGGGAACACAGAGGCACCCACAGTGGCCCTGGATAGGGGGGCACCAAAGAAAAAGGAACAGAAAAATTATTTACTATCTCTGAGTATAAAATCTTAGCTTATCTTTAGAGAGAGAGAGAGAGAGAGAAGGAGAAGGGAAAAAAAAAAGTCAAGCAAGGGCTCATTAAGACGTATTTTGCCCCAGAAAACATAGAAAGACTATTATTGAAGTACCTGAAAAGTACCCAACTATATTCTGGCTGTGTATTGACCTCGAAGAAAAGCAGCCTCTGAGACTAGATCTGAGCCAATTTGACTGGTAGGGGGAAGTGGCAGCATTCAGGACTAGTAGTGACAAGTGCAGCAATGCATTAGAAAGGCTGAGCCTGAAACTCCATTTATTTTTCTGTGTTTGACAAAGTCTCAGCCTGATTTGAACCTTATTCAAGGAGCTGGAGGTTGATAACATGTCACAGAATAGAGAAATATTTCATCTGGAGGAGCTGGCTTTCAGGTTGGCAGGCTGTAGTAAGGCTGAATCAAATATTTTACCCTAGAACATATTTCCTTCAATGGCAATTGCTGCCTCCAGATGTCATCAGTGTTTCAGAAGACCAATGTTCTTCTTCTCTGTTCTTCATATTGATGACATAAATGATGTTAATTCTCTAGTACTTGATATAACTAAATGAATTACAGTAAATCCTTGGCACCCTAAAGAGTGTATAGTTAAATAGTTAACCTAGGTTGGACACTGAAGTTATTAGCTACTACTGTTTTTGATGTCACATAGGAATAGTTGAAGCATGGACAGATGCAAGCTGAGCTGGATGAGCTGTTCTAGTGGATCATGTCTTGCTTCTTTCTACAACTTTGGACTCCAGCCAAATACTGAGAAGAAACCAGGAAAAGGTGCACGTACTCTGCACAAATTACTCGAAAGGTGTTTTAAAAGTTATTGCCCGCATTCAACAATGTTCTTTCTTATTAGGCTCTATGATCCAGGTTGTCTGGATATAGTGCAGAAGAATCTGTAAGAAGCATAGGGAAAGAAATAGTGGGTATGGCTTGGGAGGTCTTGGGGCTGAAGCACTTCTGAAGTACCTGTTTCTCTTGCCACTGGCCTGGTTTGCTCCTGTTTTGAACTAAGTCGGAGTACAATGGATCTGTAGGGCTTCTGGTTTGTGGTTCACAAGCTTCATTTGGGATATTTTCAAAGCAACTGGTCTTTGCAAAGTTGCAAATGTTGCCAATAGGAACTTTTCTAAGGAAAGGAAAACATTCAAACATTCTACTTTCAAAAAATATAAAAGCTGGTTTTGAGCCAAATTGTTACATATATAGATATCTGCAATTTGTCTAAACTGCAGATCATTACGATATGCTCAAGTTTCTGAAAGGTTTAAGTTTTTTAACAAAAAAAATCATGAAAATGGAGAGGAAATATGGATTTTTTTTAACAAATCTAGAAAAAAAAGTTATGCTGTCATATTAACTATATTTAATCCTAGCCCTAAATTTTATATAGAAACAGATTGCTTTAAGGAATAAAATGGCACTAGTCCATAAAAGTTAATGCAGCTATGACAGTTTATATATTGTAAGAGTTTAATCCATAAAAATACAGCATAATTTCAGAAATCATTATAAAGTGAAAGAAATTTCTGGCTTTGCATCCCAAACCAGTGTAATCAGGGAGGCTGCCAGCAGTGTTGTTCTTCAAATAGATTGCTAAGTTTAAGTGGTGGTTAACAGCACTTAATGGGTTTATTTGGCTATGGATGCATGCACACTAGCACCATTAACATTAACGTGGCTTATACATTTTGTATCCTGGAGCTCTAGACCCCGTTAGAAATAGCATTATTCATTTCCTCTATCCTTAAAGTCTGACTGGGTTAAAATTAGAAATGTGTTAAGCTCTTGTGACGCTTTGGCTCCTGTTAATGCACACTCTGTGTGCAGGCTGGTGATGGGAAGGCGTAGCCTGACTCCCCCGCAGGCTGTAAAGTACCTGAATCTTTAACATTTGTGGGTCAGGATCTTTCCCTAGAGTGCAGAAAATACAGCATCATCTTTATCTGCCTAAATAATTTCTCAGGCAGGCTACTCATCTTGCTTTCTGAAAAGCCCATAAACGCCCCATCCCAACCCAGGTACCGGCACCGCGGAGCATCACGGCCGCTGGTCCTGGCTGTCCAAGCAGTTGGTCCCTGTGCAAGGCAGGCAACACAGCCCAGAGCTCACAAGGCACAGTGGGTTAGTGGGGGAATTGCCACTCTGGAGAAGGACCAGCACGTCTTGCAAAAGGAAGCATCTTGTAAAGCTCTTCCCATTTATTTTACTTAATTTTATCTTACAGGATCCCTCTTTGCTGTAATAATTGATTGGAAGCAGGATTGCAGCTCCATTTCCATGGCTGTGGCTGGGGAGCAGAGCTGAGAACATGCTCTCCTTGCCAGGCTAATGTGCTCCCTCACAAAGCTATTGGCTTTTCTGGAAATAGTTGGTTTTAATGCTTCCAAGCAGGACTTACCTTGAGGAGAGCAGTTCTGGTTTCAAATCATGATCCATGACTTGTCTTTCTTGTGGGCCAACACCTGCTTTAAATGAAATCATAAAAGTTAGATAAGGAGAAGACCTGGAACTTTGGGTCTTGTGGTGTTAGAATGTAAAACAGTGTTTTAAATTTGCATGCACTGTAACTGCATATTTGGGTAAGAGTGCGCAAATGGTTATTTAAGACTGTAATTACCTGTTTGGGATGCACAGGCACGGGGATTGCCTGATCAGTTTAGGAAAGCAACTACACATGCAGTCTAGGAAATTGTGGTTAAACTTCATGGAGATTAGTCCCTCTATCTTATCCATGGACAGGGAGTCCATGCTCTGCAGTATATGTAGTATTGACTCATACCTTTAAGATTCCTGTCCTTTTTTTCTATATCTCTTATAACCTTTTATACTCGAGCAGATTCCAGCTGTGCACTTTCAGGAGGAAAAAAAAAAAAAAAGAAAAAGAGCCACGGGATCTATCATACTATTTCTGTCTTTTGTAAATTTGAATACCTGCTTGTAAAATGGCTGAAGGAAAAGACTTTTGAGGTCATTTATTCAGACAGTGGGAGTCAAGAGACAGCTCTAGGTGGATGCAGGAAGAAGAGGAGCAGCAGATGTTCCCCATCCACAGACCAGCCATTCTCTCTAATTAGGACATTTTGGCTCCCTTCTGAGTTCAAATCCTGCTTTCTCTCTGAGACTGGAGGGTTCATGTGAACCACATTGTTTAATTCGGATAACATAACTTCCGAATTCAATCAAGTAATTATATTAATAAATTTTCAATCCAAGGGCAGATCATTTCTCTTTACAGTAGAAAATACAGAGGACAAAACTTTTTTCTTTTCTTTTTTCTTTTTCTAGAAGCCTCTAAAGATGTAGGAGTTAAAGAAATTTCTGCTTGTATTCCATTTTCAAATGTGACTCAAGTCAAGGACCCTTTGACACCTACCTGCTTATATCCTACCTATTTAAATTTCAGCTAGGAATATTTTATATATCTTGCTAGAATGACATTACTATGTTTACTAATATGGCAGTGAGGAATATTTGGATGCTGCTATGCCTTTCTGAATATTGATACTATATAAAAACTCCATATATTTTCCAGGTGTAAAAGTAATGTATTTCAGGTTACCAGCTGTTAATTACTCGATAGCTGAGTTTTTGTAATGTTTTGCATTTGGATGAAGTTGTTAATTGAAAGCAGATCAAGCTGCAGGAAAAAAATTCATGTCTTTATTTACAGTCTCTTTTTCAGAATATTTGCAAAAGTGGATTTATTATGTCTAGAAGTTTTGCCATTGAATCACTACAGTTATGAATTACTTAGTACTAATTAATGACTAAGTGTCAATATATATAAGAAATGAGTAAGGTTTTATTTTCAGATGTGTATGTTTTTTGTTGTGGCTGATTTTCCCCAGCTTAGTGTGTTCATATGGTCATTTTATTCCTATAAAGGCAAATATATTCAATGTATAGCATTTAATTCAAAATATATATATTTATTCGCCTATTTACCCTGGTAGAATTTAGGAGCAAGTCTAGTTTTTGATGGAATTCTCAGAATAGCTGAGGTGGGAAGGGATCTCTGGAGACCATCTAGTCCAAACCTCTCCTCGAGCACTGTCATCTATTACAAGTTGGCCAGGACCATGTCCAGATACTTCTCAATATCTCCAAGGAAATAGACTCCACAACTTCTTTGTAGACCTGTCCCAGTGTTTAGTTACCCTCACAGTAAAGTTTTTCCTCCCATTCAAACAGAACTTTCTGTGTCTCAGGTTATATCCCTTGTCTTTCATCCTACCACTGAAGAGAGTCCTCCTTACATCCTCCCATCTTGCCCAGAACTGGTCATAGTAGAGGGAATTCCAGTCGGGAAAGTCAAAGGCTGTATTCAGGATGGGTCCAGAAGAATCAAAAATTTCCTTTCTTAAAATTTTAGAAAATAATAGAACTACATATGTTAACATCAGGATTAAATCTCACCAATGGAGAACTACGGTTCTATAAAAAAAACACTCTGAATTTTTTGCTGGTACTTCAAGAGATCAGCTCTCTGCTGTTCTCCAAAAATACCAGAATAGATCGACCACTGAGTTTTTGTAAGTTCATCTTCTCTGTGGACTCTAACAATTTAATAAATTTTCTAGTGCTGGTCTGAACGCTCCTTCCAGCTATGGCTGTTATAGCACCGAGCACTCTTTTTTTAATAGCTGAAGCAATTTCTTTTAGTCTTTGCAGTGCTGTTATATCACTCTGCATGACAGTTGAGAGTAGGAAAACTGAAGAGCACAGAGCCCCATGGAAACTCAATCCTTCCTTTCTTCCCTGCCACTCTGCGCTTACAAATATAATTGATTTGGCAACAGTTGTATTCACACATTAACTGGGTCTTCCCACAGAAGTGAGGAAGTGCCTGGGAGTCTTGCCAAACATCACTCAGTGTATCCAGGCACGAGGAAGGTTCTCCATAACTGAGTGCAGCCCAGGTGTCTCCCTTGGGGACGTAGCATCATCTAACTCAAGGTCTTCGCTGATTAATCCTTGTGCTATGTTTTCTTGCAGGTCAAGAGTTTCCTTCTCAGGGATTATTATCCTTACAGAGCCTTGGGGTGTCAAATGAAACATGAAGACCTTTTCTACATATTGTTTTGGTTGCATTAAATGCAATAGCATCATCAGCAATGCTTCTTACAAAGCAAGGTCTGTCTGCCAATGCTGGAGAAGCAGTTGCTAAACTCAAGGGCTAGGTTATAGCATTTCAGAAGTTAGGTGGCAGATCTTCCAATAATGTAGATGGCCCTTGTTCTCTAAGATCCAGTGGTTTGCACCACATGGGAAGTCTATGAAATCAAGATGATTTATTCCATCTCTGCCTTTAATGGGAGAATTTCCCTCTGCTCGTTTGGAATTTAAGTGAAAAGTAGGAGGCCAACAGATGGGATCGACCTCTGGTTTACTTGCATTACCTTTTTAAATAAGTCAAATGATTAGTGGGGAAAAAAACAGACAACTAAAATAACTAAAGTTTTCCTGGTACTGTCTGCAGGTAAGAAAGAACATCTTTTCTGTTAAAATTTATTATATCAAATATTTAACCACCATTTCTTTGAACCTGGTATGTAAAACAAGACTGTTTTATCTTAAATCACTTTGTATAATACAAGTGAAATGTACAAATTGCAAAAAATATGATTAAACAAAAGAAAAAATGTGTAGCAATTGCCGTATAATGACTAAGTTCAATAGCAGATAATTGCATATAAAGTACCTTAATGCTAACTGCCGGCTTTAAAAAAATCATTACAAAATTGAGTTTATAATTAAGTTATAATTATAAGCAAACATGAAAC
This sequence comes from Nothura maculosa, assembly GCA_032353885.1. Lineage (NCBI taxonomy): Eukaryota > Metazoa > Chordata > Aves > Tinamiformes > Tinamidae > Nothura > Nothura maculosa. Next base: position 2,776,231 of record JAUBOD010000174.1, read on the forward strand.
TGTGATTATTCCCAGAGAAGTTTGTTTTATTTTCAAAACTGCAGCTTTACTTCCCTTTGTGACTCTCTGTTCCAGTTACGCAGCTCCTTCTTGTTTTGCATAAAAGATGCTGCCTCTTATACTTCTTTGTATTCTGTTGCTTATATAAAATATTATACATTTTTACTGAGTATAAGCATGTTTAACCACACAGTTTGTAAGAAAAAAAAAAAAAAACCCTCAATGATCTTTAATTAGTACAAGTGGGTTTAGATGTTCCAGTGCTGCAAAGGTTTGTGGCTATTGCAGCTGCTTAGCCTGGCAATGCAAATCACTACCTCAGTGAAATATGAAGAATCAGTCTGGGTACACCGTTTCCAGAGATATAAAGAGCTGAGTGCTTGGCATGCAGTAGAAAGTGGACACTATTGCCCATTGAATGCCTCACTAGGAAAAGTGTCTGTTTCTTCCCCACCTATATTCTCTTTGCTCACCTATAGAGCTAGTAGGGCACGCCATTCTTGAAAACATAGAAGTCAAAGGCTCATGTGAAAATGTAAAGCTTCTGTGGCTTTATTCATTTTCCTTCAACACTTTTACTGAGGGTAAATGAACCTCAGTTTCTGAGCTATGCTCAGCATAAATCAAACCCATCATATTAATGCCAATAGAAGTTAGTCGTGCCCATGAAGAGATAAATGGCCCTTTCAACTCCTTTCATGCACACAGAAATCCTAACGTATTATTTTTAACATGGCAATTTAATGATATATCTCATTTATATCATCAGACCTGTTTCTCCTTTCTCCTTTTTGAGACTGTACAAAAATGACTGTATTTGTTTTTAGAAATAGCTGTATGACTAGCAATATGTTACTAGAAGTAGATAGATCCTTTTTCTTTTCTCTCCTTTTTGTTTTTATGAACAAATACTGCAACAAATGATGTCGCAGCAATTTCACCCTGTGTGAAAATAACACATTCCTCCTCTTAATATTATTCAGGGAGTAAGTTGTAATTTGGCTACCTTTGCTAACAGCTGCAGCTGCAGGACTGATGCCAAAAGGTAGCACTTGTTTTCGGCAAGGCTGGCTGAGCAAAGAGCAGCTTTTCCTTGGGAATGGGGGGAACCAAGAGCTGCAATTAAGGTATATGTTACAAAAAGAGGACCTAAATATTATCTTGGGAGCACTGTTTCTGCTCCCAAACTAGAGCAGATGATGATTTAGCCTCGTCCCCATACTTGCACTTTACAGATGCCATGGGTCCTTCTAGCCTATGCAGCATTATGAGCCATTTTAGGTCTCCAGATAGAGGGAAAGAGAGAGGCAGCAATGTAGAGGACAAGATCTGCCTTGTGATGGAGCAGGAGAGTTCCCTGCAAGTTGGTGACTTTAAGCTGCTCTGCCCAAACTTTCTAATTTTGATGGTCAAAGATGTTGGCATTTTGCAATTGCAGCCCCTCGAAGCAGAATTGAATTTATATAGTCAATGGTAGTGCAAAAGCTCCTCATATATAAAGAATAATTTTTTACCTAATACATGTAGCATAACTCCAGTAACTAGAATTAATACAATCTTTCTCCTATTAAATGCTGCAGCTATACTTAAAAATGTTTAGAGGAATATGTTGGCACTACCTATTGCTTTGGAAAATCCTGGAGCTTTGTGCAAACGCTGTCCATTAATGTGCAGGATCCTTTACTGAGCCTTGAAACCTAATCACATTAGCTGTCACCTGTGAAAACGCTGTGGAAAGTGCTCATTTCACTCCTGCAGGCCCTGACATTCTTGTAAAGGGCCCACTTCTGCCATGAAATTGGAAATATTAAAAACAGATTATTAACTTCAAAAATCTTGGATTGATTTATAGATAATCTGCCTTATTTACATATTATCTATGGTTTTGAAACCTAAACAGTTCTTTTCTTGGAAAAAGAATGAATATATTCTCTTGTGAAAAACACTAAGCATAAAAACATGAATCAGTGGGCAAGTAAAATATCCTTTGGCTGGTTGTTCTTTTATCTGCATTCTTGAGAGATGAATCTTTGTCTTTCTACTCTGATAGAAAAGCGTTTCATCCTCTCTCCCTCTCTTTCCCCTTTCCTCTTGCGTCACTCTCCATTAGCACCATCCCAATCTCTCATATTCTATTAGAGGCCTATTTTACTTATAATTAAGCTGTGATGCAGTCATATGTATTGTTGCATTTGAAAAATACTCTCAGCTATGTTGGAAAGCTGGAGATTCTGAGTAGGGTGCATTAGGGTTAATTACCTAGTAATTTACAGTGTAAAATGCAGCTGCAGACACTTTGATTTTCACTAATTGTGGCACTCAACAAAGTAAATATGAGTGTGCTCATATTCCAGTGCTGTGATACTGTCAAAAAAAAAAATCCTTTATGTGATTTGTGATGTCCTTTCTTTGCCCTTGACTTCAGTGGCACAGGAGCAGCCTTCAATAGGACATCAAGTGGAGTGCTGGAATCTCACTATATTCGTTTTATAATGATTTTCTTTTCCTAATACAATTCCAATGTCAAATGTAGACCAGCTGACTTTTATTGCATTACAAAATATCAAAGATATTGTGCTATACAAGCAATACTAATAGAGTTTGATAAGAGATAATTCTGAGAGACAAAGTGGAAAGATACAAACATGAGCATGAACTAAGAGCTGGAGATATTCCTGGGCCACAGTGTTTTCCTTTTTTT
>JAUBOD010000174.1:2782920-2794396 GCA_032353885.1 Nothura maculosa
CTCAGCTTTCCAGATTCTCACTAGCTAGCATTTTCTAAACATTGTCTTGAAGACTCCTAACAATTTGGGTTTTACCAGCTTTTTATAGAAACCACCTACAACCTTGAACTGTTCTTATTAATAAAAGGCTTTGGCTTCTTACCCTGAAATGTTCTTTTTTCTACGTTTAGTCTTTTATTTTGACCTTTAATCTTGCTGTTTAGATCCTGGCTCCATGTCAATTAAGATCCGGCTTTGTAATTCCAGTTAGCAGTAGGGCTTTTTTTTCCTAGTAATATTACACCACACCGTCACATGATGTTTCTCACATTTCAGAGCTCTTACCAACACTTACTGGGCACTCCCTCTCAAATGCAGGAAAAATATCTATAGCCATATGTAAACAGATTCATTCCTAAATGACCTTAACTTCCATTTTTAATGCATTGGTTATTAGGGCTCCATTGCTTAAACTCAAACGTGTAGCAAAGCATTTACCTTTTTTGCTTTGGCCAGTGAAGACACCAAGCTGTGGGCTCATGCAAATGCAGAAACGAGCAGAATTTTTAATTATCCCTTCTCCTTCTCCCAGCTCCATCTCTCGGAGGCGGACTCGCCAGGAGGGCATCCTCAGCACATGCTGTGATGATCATCACAGTGATCTGCTCCACATTTAAGGTGCTGTTTTCTTGCACATCCAGAACCTCAGACAGACAGTGGCAACTGGTGCTTTATGAAAGCAGCCAACAGGATGCAATGAGGATGCTGAGCTTATTAACAACTCAATATATCTTTACTAAAAATCAGAACTAAATTCAAGCTACTAAAGTTTACTTCAAGCTGAAGATTGAAGAATTACCAATGGACTTCCTTGAATTGAGGAGCTGTTCTCAGCTGCGGCCACTTACTGAACATCAGAAGAATCCAGAAAACACAATGCAACTTTGTTCTCACCACGTGATAAGGGCAGTTGCTCTTCACTCTAGATGGAAATGTTCTATTAGAAACTGCCATGTTAAAATTCCCCATGTCCTATTTTTCAAGTCCATTAATTTGACTTCTGTTGTATAGACTGTGCAGTATTAATCAGAAAAGAATGTTACCCAAAAGACAGAAATGCCACCAAATCTAGGTTTGGAGAAAGGGAGCACAGTTCCACTACAGGTTAAGCTAAGAGTCTGCTCTAATATAGGTTTTGGACTAAGTTGAATATAGCTCACACTCTTCTTGAGAAATTGCAGACCTGGTAAATGAATAGCTTTAGCTCAAGTCTCACAAAAACAAGAAGATTTAGCTAGGTGAACTGAGAAGCAGAAATAAGCAGAGCTGGCCCAGTTCATAGATCAGCAGGTTGGCTTTCTGTAAGCGCCTCTGTATTTGCAAGGGTTTCTTGCACTTTGAAGCGTGGAACAGCTAACACAAGCACATGAACTGTTTGCCTGGAAAGCAGCCAAATCCCTCATGCGGTCGTAGTGTTCGTGCTCTCCTGATCATGCTAATGACATGGGTTGTTTTCTCTCTGCCCCAGTTGCTGCTCCCTGGGGTACTACGACGTGCTGAACCTGGATCTGCACATCTGGAGACCTGAGACAGTGCATGCCAGGCTGATGCAAACAGCACGCAGCTTTCCAAGGCATTGCTGCAGCTTGCTCATGCTATATCCTGCATGGAAACTTTTTGAAAAGGGAATTAGCCATGATTCAGTCATCAGCCATGGTATAAAGCGTATAAATTAGAGTGCACTTACAAAGTTTGAAAGCATTTGCTAGGGAGAAGAGTGCTTCAAGTATAGGACAGCATTAACTCCCCTTGAGACTCCTCTCAGATTCAGCTACACTGATCTAAGATATTTCACCCCCCAAAATAGCATATTCACAAGGAAGTTTCTATTAGCTTCTGTGCAACAAAGCTCTGGGACACATAAGACAACATAGATGGACACGCGTATCAGTGTCTCAAATACAAATAGTTGTTGATAAATCCCACATATTTCCTGACAAATTATCCATCCCACTCTGAGAGCTTTGAGCACTTGTAAATATGCAGAGACTGAAATAAGAATGAATCAGACTGAAGTCCTAGCATGAAATATGCATGATTTTTTCCCCTCAATTTCTTTAGAAGTAATCCCATTTTGGCTTTGGATATGGCTTTTACTGAAACCACAGGGGTGAATTAGGACTCTCTGAGTTGAATCCAGCTCCCATGCCTAGAAATTTGAAATTCAAGATTGCATCTTAGAGCATTTCCTCATGCTTTACTCGTTAATATAACCCCTCTTTCTGGAGGGAGTTTCCTGGCTCAGGAACAAATGCTGTGTTTTGAGAGTCTGAGGACCAAGTACATCACCGCATTATCAGATCATCAATAGATGATCTATCAAGTACATCAGCTCTGGCTAGACCCCTGCAGCAAGGTATAGGGCTTCCTAGTTTTTTTTTGTGCTTCAGGTCATATTGTAGAAAAAAATAGTGGCAGTTCCTGTCACCTCTTTTGCACATTTCTTTAACTTTCCTTACTTCCAATGCCAGACTTGACATTCAGTCTTGCTCCTTTAGTCGTCCCCAAAACCTCAAGATCTGCAAATGAATTAAGCCAGGAGATCCTGAGTGCATCCCTCAGGTTTCCGCAGAGCTCTTGTGCTCCCGCTTCTCTGGTCCTCTCCCTCCAAAGGCCGTTGTGGGTCATGGTCACCGACCTGGGTGCTCATTTGGACTGAAGTAGACCACTGCACCCCATCTCATGCACTTTGAGCTCTGACCCTCACTTCATTAATGTATTTTTGTGGCTTACAGGCATTTCTGTAGCCTACAGAATCACAGTAATGAGCACAGAGCTAATAAAAACTCTGCACTGGTGAATTCTTTCATATTCCTGTAAAACAATCACTAGAAAGAGAGCTGGGAGCAAAGAATTGCAGTGGCCATGTCCTGCCTCGTTCTTGCTCTCTCTGTGACCCTTTCCAAAATTCTACAGCTTTAAATAGAAAATAAAGTATTAGTATGCTGCTAATTATTTATACTGCCTGGGAGCACAAAACAATATCTAAAGGGTAGGCAGCATTTCATGACAACTTGTACAGGTGTAGAGATTTAAACATAGAATCTGGCCATAAATTAAAATTATTTATGGTTGTTTGATATCAGGTGCTCATTTTCCCAAAGGCATATCATAACATGACACGCTCTCTCACATCCATGAATGGTCACTGGGCACTGCTTCTCCTTTCACCCTCATTGAGTTAAATTCACAAATTTGGGAATTTATCCTGTTTGCCATAACCATGTAACTTCCACTTTTTACTTATGCAATTATCCCGCCTCTTTCTCTAGAAATCTCATATTACTAGTCCTTAAGTGCAGCCAAATGACCAGTACAGAAAGTCATTCTTAATTGTCCCTAAAGTGCTGTTCAAACTACATTTTTACCGCAGTGATATGATCAAGACTAGTGACCCAGCAATTCATTGTCACATAAATTATTCTCACTTACAAAACAGTTCCTAGCAGTACAGTCATATTCTGCATTTCTGTAGCTTCATCCAGATTTACATTTATAAGTCTAAACTGAGGCTCCTTATCTGTTGGTTACGAATAAGCATCTAGCAACCATGATGCATAAATACATAAATAATCCGTTTCCTAACCATTTCAAAGATAAATGCCAACCACTTTCCTCAATTCTGTAGACAACATCAGACAGAATGCCAAAGGGAGTTTGTGTATTCTAAAAGCAAGTATGAATTTTGAGAAAGCCTTTTTAACACATTAAAGGACAATATATTTTGTAACCCACTCCATGCCAGCACTTCTACACTGGCAACAATCTTGATTATCTAGGAGAGCAAAAAAATCTGTAAAATGCATAGATAGGAGAAAAACAGGTACAAGTTTCCAAAACCCAGATAGGGATTCAGATTCAAAATTCTCACCTGCCTCTATCTGAAATACAGACTGTACAAGAAGGATTGAAGCGCACAATCCCATGGCTTTAGAGTCCAGTCAGTCTGGATCATGCATCACCAGCAAAAGATCTCAAAAGTTCATCTGCAGGAATCTGCCAGAGATTGGATGCTACTGACCAGATATAGCCTGTACTCGTTTCTCTGGATATTTTTTGGCATACCAATCCGTGATGTTACATACATTTATTTCCAAGCTGTACATACATTTATTTCCAACTCAGTTCCAAGTTGCATTTTTTCACCTGTATAACTGTGGATGTTAATAATTTTTCCATTTTTTAAACCAAACTGTGCGAGATCACAGTGTCATAAACAGTGTAATTGCTAGATGCAGTAAAATTGGTTAGACCAGATAGGCTAGAACAGATATCAGGAACCTGAATTCAATGCCCCTTCTGATAGTGTGCCTGTCCATGACCTGGGACAAAGGGAGCAAACTGTCTATGATTCAGTTTTACAGAAGAAGTGGTATAAAATCATATTATTACCATGATGTTTTCAGAGAACGGGAAGCATCCTGCTTTCATAAAAACTTGTCCAGCATTTTGCAGCAATATGCAGAAAGAAATGATAGTAAATCCTGCTCATTAGAAATATTTTTAAGCCTAGTTTTCCCCCGTCTTTTCCATTGTATGAACAAGACACTTGGGTTTTTACAAATTTTGGATCCACTCCACAAAGCTTTGCCAGTGCAAACCTTTCTTGTCATAAGCTGTATAGGCAAAAACAGATCACAACAGGTAGGCAAGCAACTCTCTGCTTAGCTGAGCCAATGGAATTGTCCTATTGCTGAAGGAATATGCACAAGGGTCAAACCCATCTCTTAGAGTGCCTGAAATCAGATCTTCTCATGTGCACCCTAAGTCATGTAGGAGCATCCTGGGAAAAGCTCCTAGCTGCAGTACATATAAAAGACCAAGTGCTCTGGGGAGGAAAAAATCACATTGGGCTTCTTGCAGATTTCTTAGAAACTGGACGAAGAAATAAAAGGTCTCAAGACAGAGCAAAGATAAACTTGCTGGGGACAAAATTTCCACCATGTGAGCAATGAGGATTCCCACACAGGACTACCCAGAGACTACTGACACTGGCAATGACCTCTTTTGTGCTCAGGAGAAGGAAACTCGTTTCCCAGGATTGCTCCTGCCTGAACCTGATGCTCAGGACAGCAGAGCTGGAGAGGGCATGGCTGCAGCATGGAGAGCAACAACCATACCTGCATTAAATTTTATTAAAATTTAAATTTATAAATAATTTTCTTACCTTGTTATATCTTTTCCTTTGCTACAAGACTGTGAGTGTTGTGTAAATCCCAGTGTGAGTCATCTTGATTATTTTCCTCTCCAAAGGTGTGGTTTGGTACCTAAGTGCACCTGGGAGTCAAGTTTATACAGAACTCCTGAGAGATGGGAGGAGATTTTATCTATGAGCAGTGTCCTCAGTTTAGCACAGCCATAGAAATCTGGTTGGTTCATTGCACATCAAATTAATTTTTAAAGCACTAACTTTCCCTGTAAAGTCTCTTCTGTTACTGCAACAAAGAATTAAGCAGACACATAACTTGAAACATGGAAATAGGTTAATTAAAGTCAATGAAGTAGCTTCAACTTTTAGCATTGTACATGTGCTTAACTGTCTGCTGCATCTTGGCCTGCTTGCATATTTAAAGATTATTACAGCTGACTGTTCAAAATCTGATGTACAATTCTAAATAATTATATGGTGCTTTTTAGATTTTTATTTTTCCACCTCCGAAGAGATTATGACACCCAGGTATTTCTCCAGTAGATTTGTTTGCCTTTCACAATTCAGAAGACATAAATAATGCTTATACTTTTCAAGTTAATTTAAGTTGGATTTGGTATGCCATCAGTTTAAATCTCACTCCCAAATTGAATCAATCTTTATTCAGCTTTAAAATGTGCTAAATTGTTCAGATATTCTAAAAGTCTTCTTCCTGAAGGCTTCTGAGTGAAATTCTACATTTATTTAATAAAGCAGCCAGGATTTACTACACCAGTAGTGGTAAGCACTTTTAGCTTTCCTCAAGATAGATTGGAGTTGACTGTATACTTTTTTTGCTACAACTGCACAAGTTTACAAGTCACAATTGAATTACCAAACTGAGGAAAAGAAATATTATTCCTGTGGGTGCAATGCAGGTTGCAGACTTGTTTTCTTTTAAAGAAGGGTTTAAAGAATTAGCAATAAATGTTATCAACTGCAGCTAGAAAATGATGCTGACTTATTACTTTGTGCGGGCCCTAAGGGGCATCATGAAAACCAAATTCCTTAGTTGAGCTTTCCAGAATAAAACAGGAAAACTCTAACAAAGGCTTTTGAACCTCTTAAACTCAGATTTACAGTACAGAAGGAAAAGACTAAGCTTATAGGTATCCCTTGCTTGGCTTTATACAATAGTTCAGTACTTAAATGGTTACCGATTTATTTACTTCGGAAGCATTGTGTTTCCACTAGCACTAACAATGTGTTAGATGAGGACTTCTCCTTTCTATGAACAATTATGCATAGTGCTGGACACAGGCAACTTTCTCGCCTTCAGTGGAAAACTAAGTAACATCTATGCCTCTCATAGGCATGAAGAGTCTTCCATATTTTGGGTAAGTGGTCCTAGCTTTAGGCACTATCATGAATCTGCCAATAGGCAGAATATTTTTCTTTCGTTTATTTCAAAGTTATTTTGCAGGTGTTGCAAGTGCTGTTACAGATCAGGTGTTGTTCCTGTATCTGACAAAGAACAAAGAAGAAAACTTGGAATCAATATTTTTGCTCCATAAAACATACTTGCTACATTATGCCCAGGTCTAGTAAACAGCCCTTCATCTTAAAATCTTGAGACTTTATGCTTCGTAAAATTTATCCTCTCAGACTGAGTTTTTGAGAAATTATTTCAAGGTTAAAATAGTCATGCTTAATAGCTGGCACACCATCATTACTGGTCTCTTTGGAGTCCAACTCTGTGTCTTAGCCAAGGCTAGCACTGATATGAACAAAGTCCTAGTCTTTTGCACTAAGTATATGTACGTAGCATTCAATAAAATTTATATAAATTGAGGATGACTTAGATTACAGGCTGGCAGTCTGACTTTTAATCTCAACACATTCTATTGCTAAGACCTAAAGTTATATGCCCTGACTTCCCAGGGACCTAAAGAAAAGCATCTTCCCTATTCCTTTCAGTTAAGTAATTCCTGTACAAAAAGTACATGACAGCTGAATCATGCCAAGTGAATCACTGTTTGCAGCAGACTAAATCTAGACTATCTTACTTAACTTGTATTGAATTCAAGACAACTAAGATAGATGATCTTGCACTTGTTTTTCTTCAGAAGCTTTTATTATTTTTGTAGGAATCGATATGGAGAGTCCACAAAACCAAATGCATGATGCCATTCCAGAATTCATTTCTCTTATACAACAGTGACTGCTCTTACATACTTGTGTTTTAGGTAATCAAGCCTTTTCATTATTTGGACCACAGTTCTGCTTTCCAGAAATGAAGCAAAACTGATTTTTTCCAAAGAACCTGAAGATGAGGTGTCCCTACCCATGTTCATCAGGTTATCTTTTGACTCCAGCTATAAATCTCCACTGCAGGAGACAGTCCCAGCTGAGGATGAGAAGAGCTACTCCAAACTGCTTCATTTTTGCAATTGCCGAGTTGAATACAACTTTCCTGCTGCTGAATGCCTTTTAGGACACTTTATTACTTTTTTCATTGTTCTCAGTGCCTATAACCACACACATAGGATGGAGGGAATCATAAAAGGAACGAACAGTTGTGCTTTGGCTGCCAAAAATCATACAAGTAGGAACGGGTGCTGTTGGTGTTGAAATGCTTATAGACATTAACTCCTGTTATTCCATGGGCAGAGCTGCAGGGAACACATCTACAGGCCTACAAACTTGCACTTTTCTGTAAAGCAGAGGTTGCATTTCTAGATGAAACTTAGGGAGCATAATTCAAAAATATTCACTGGTAAAAATGTGATTGGCACAGATTGGGATGATGGGGCAGCCTCACTCATTGCTGTTCTCTGCAGAAGAGGTTTCTGTAGCACTAGGTTATACTGAGCCCTACCAAAGGACCGTGGGGTAATAATAATTGAGCGCCAAGGAAGAATGAAGTTGTGCAAAGTAGAATCAAGCTGTGGAAAGAAGACCAAATAGTGTGAGACCCAAACCCCGTCCTGCTTATCTCTGACTCTAAAACGCCAAAGGTCCTCATGAACTTTTTCCTGAGCTTGGATACTAATTTGACTCCCTAGTAAAACCTTTGAACCAGATGCTTTTAACACAATGCAAGTTTTCCAAATATAGAAAATGTGCCTATGTGATCCTCTACACCCCAAAGAGGAGAGCAGATAAAAGAAAAGGCATGTTCAGAAATCACAGACACAGTTTATAAAATGTTGGCAGACTTTTCAGCAGGCTGTAATTGACCATTTTGTATGCTTTAGTAAATCAATTAATGGGATGAAAGGAAAGCTTCTTGGGAAATCCATTTTAAAAAATTTCTGTTAAAAAAAATCTGGAAATAAATTCCTCCAAAAAAATTCCAGAGTTGCACTTTTTTTTTTAAGTCAAATTGAATTCTGGTGACAAAAAACATTTTTGACCCGTCAAAATGTGTTATTTCAAAACTTTAATTCTTTTCTTTGGTTCTAACTCTTTCCTACCTTTTTCCATCAATTTCCTAAAAATTTCTGCTTCTTGTAAATAATAATCACAATCAAATGGCAGTTCCTGACAGGGAACGCTTTCTAGTGAAATTTTGCCGCCTGCTGTCAGGGCATCACAAAAGCTGTTTGAGGCTGTCAGGTTCCTGCTTAGGAGCCACACTCAGCCCTGTGGTTCTTGGGAAGCGCTCAGGCTCCAGAGCTCAGGTTTCTCTTTCAGAAACGCACCCACCAGCAGGAGCCATCTCACCCCTATGAGATGCTGCCCTGCAGCAGTTTCTCCTGCTGCACAATGGGCATAGCCAACAAAACGAGCTGCTGTTCTGTTGCACAGAGCTTGGCAGGTCTATGGGACAGGCACTAGAAGAGATTTCACTCCTTAATGTCTAATTATATGGTAGAGCACAGATGTGTCCTTATTTTAATCTGCTTTTTTCTACTTAACTGCATGCCTTCAATTTAAGGGAAATTTAGCCTCGCTATGTGCTTTGAAGACCTTTTTCTTAAATTTATTTTCAGACAGACATCATTTTAAAGATTACCTTTGCTTAAGAATCCCATATGTTCCTTGTAAATAGACGTTCATTTTCAAAGAAAAGAAGTAAAATAAAACTCCTAGGACAGCTAAAGTCACGCCTGATTGTCACAACTGTGATGCAAAAATGCTAAAGAATCTCCAATTGTGGGATCAATACAGACCCTCCTTCTGTAGTCAGGTCTTGTCCCATGGAATCACAGTGACCCGCCAGCACCTTCAAGCTCTGCCTGCTCCATTAGGGCCATACAGAACATTGAAATTCCCTTCCAATGAGATCTGAGTGCAGTATTTCCTCGATCAGATGTAACTCAGAAATACACCCCCCACACACACACACGGCTTATTTTCAAGCATGTGACTATTCGTACACACGTTTGTCCTTTGCACCAAAAATGCCCCGGGAATGACAGAGACCTGCTTTGTAGGAGTAAATCCAGGCACACATGGAAATACAGAGATAAAGCTATTTTATTTGCCAAACTCCAGTTTTCTGCACTATGCTTCTACATCTAGTTACCTCCAGCAGGAATGAAAACCACCAGATTACAATATGGTGGCCTTAACAGAATGGGTCAGTATCATGCAGTGTAGGAAAGGATTACGCACATAAGCAGAACACACTTAGGCAAATCCACTAGACTGTGTAACAGGTCAAGAACATGTTTAAGTCAAATTGCATGGAAACCAACTCTATTATCTGCCTCTGCTCTTGGGCCCCTGGCAGAACGGAACTTTTTTTTTAGCTAAGCTAAACGAGAAAAAAAATAAGAAGAAAGAAAGAAAAGAATCTTTTGAAAAATCATGCAAGTAGCTTTTTTTTCCCTTTCCTCCAAACTGTGAAGATTAAAATAGTGATTGCTTCCATCAAATGCTTTAGATCACAGCTTTCACTAAACAGACTATTCAAGCCACATTTCCATTATTCTCATCATCACTTATATAACAGTGACTGATTTTATCATTATTCTTTGTATGCATTCCCCTTAGTGCTCTAGAATAGAGATGATTTTTTTTTCCTCCATTGCTAACCCGCAACAGATAAATAACTTCTCAGCGCATTGTCTAAGACACCGTATTTTCTCAAAGGAGCCTTTTCTGTCTGGACAACAATAATACAAAAAATATCTTGTTGGGGCATGTGACAACCCATAAATTCTGTTACTGGAGATCTTCATTTATTTACATTAAGCCTTCTGTTAACATTGTCTTTAAAAAGACAAAGAGTTTGAATATTAGAAACTGATGTAACTATGAGAAAGGGAACTGTAATGAAGTGCTAATGTAAAGCATGTTACTAACTCAGAAACACTTACAAAAACAGTAGAACAAATCTTATCTGTTTCTCCACTTCAGCCCATATTTCACATCAACAGTTCAGCTTCCTTGTTGTGATTTCAACATACTGCTTCTTGCATCCATCTTCACTGTCCTAAATCCAGCTTGTAAAAATGCTACATGCACTGCAGATGTGTTCTTGTAGGGCTTAGAAAAATATAAAGAATTAATGACTAATTTTGAATTTCTTAAGGTGCTTAGAACTGGCACATTTTGCTGCACCTACCTTTCTAGAAACAGAGATCTAAATAATATAGGAAAGGAAATAAAGCACAATGACATTCATCTTAAAAACATCCTTTCCCCAGAAATGCCCCATATCAGAAAAAGGAACAATCCAGCAAATTGAACAGGGAAGAGCCCTGAAAGTGGATGAATTTGCATTCTAGTTATGGTACTTCCTGAGTTTCTTCCCCACTCGCTCATTTGTAGCAGAGAGGTTGAAATAAAGTTAATTTAATTAACACTCAGGAAATGGTTTAATGGTATTGGAAAATGACCTACTGCTCACAAATATAAAAATTCTGTATAAGATAAACCAATCTGAAATGTTACCTTTTACTTATCTATACTTCAAAGTCAGTTTTTCCTTTTCTTAAGAGAAAACTGCTTGTGAAATTTTCAAAGATACCTCGGTGCCTTTTTCCAAAAGGCTTAAGTTACCAAAATGCTTTAATGAGATGTCACTTTTGGCTCCAGAATTATTTGACATGTCCTAAATTCTTCCTAGTAAATTGGATTCTACAAGTAACAGCAGCTTGGTATACAGGATGCTTTTGAGATTCCACCACATTCCCGGCTTTACCATAGACACTTCAATCACCTCAGTAGGACAATATATTTCTTCTTTTTCCTCATCTGTATACTAAAATAGGGATAAATTATAAATGTAGATAGCTATAGATAGCTGATCTCTTTTGTAAACAGACATACCTGTAAGACCAACATATAAAATGCTTA
>JAUBOD010000174.1:2816259-2830882 GCA_032353885.1 Nothura maculosa
TGTGAAATGTTATCTGAAAAATCACAGTAAAAATATTGAAAAATTAGATCAGTATGCAGAGATATAGTCATTGAAAGAAATAATTACAGTTCAAACAGAAGACCATCAACAGAAGAGTATCAAAGCAAAAGACTGATAAAGTATAAAATATCTTCTTTCTAAATACACAAGCATCTCAAGACACAAAAGTACATACATCAAAAAAATGAGGACAAATCTAATAAGTCATCTGTAATTCTACAAGTCAAATATAATACTACACAGTATCAAGCGAATATCTCTAAAATCAAGATAGACTGACGTAAAGATGATATACTATGTGCTACTTCACTCTAATAAAGCTTTTAGATCAATTAAATGTTTCTCTTGGACTTATCTTCCCCTTCCCTCTTTGCAACAGTTCTGTTTTCTTTATGGCATGACATTGGCACACGCCTTCCTAAACTCACAAATAAATGAAGATATCCATCCAAATAGTTCCTGAGAGTCTAGATCCTGTGATTCACCAAACTTTACCTGTAAATTTGAAAGAGAAAAAAGTTTAGCATTTTCCATTCTATTTCTATTGTTACTTCAAGTAGACAATCAGGAAAACTTAAAGATGACAAAAAATCTTCAGAAAGTTGAGAACCAAAATGTCCCAAGCAATAGTGGTCCAAAAAGTTGGCAGTGAATGACCTCTTAATTTTTTCTATAGCTCAGTCTCTCTGATTGAGAGTTTCTGGCTATGAAGTTTGTTACAGAAGGCCTGTTTATAAAAGAAAATTAGTACACTATTTTTTTTTTTACACCAGAGTTTATATTCCTTGGTGTGCATAGTAGCAGCATATCCAAACCAAAATAATTTTTCACATTCTAGTATTTTGTTTTAAAAATTATATATATTTTCACAGGGAAGATAATGTATTTGGAGAAAAAAAGAACTAATCAAAAAGACATATCTCCCATATTTTCCTTTTCTTCATATAAAAAGACAAAGGATGAAAAGTTTTTCAAAAGATTCTAAATGGTATTAGTGTCAGACACTCTACTATAAAACAGCATGTAGAAGGCAATCATACTCAAAGCACTAGCACAGGGATTCATGCCTTAACTAAAATAATTTCAAAAATAAATCTTCAGTTCTAGGTCAGAGGAGGATTTTTATTATTAAATTTGTTATTTTTTTCTAGAAGTTTGTCAGCATTTTCATGGATTTATCCTTAACGAAAACAATGAGTTAAAGAATTGGAGGTGCCCTCAAATAACTTACTAATCAACCAGTATAATCTAGAGAACAAGCTCCAAAGACTTTGATAAAAAGTTTTCAAAGGCATCTTGTGTTGCTACAAGTTCTTATCTTGCCAGTAATTGCAAGCTATATTGTAATTGGAAGATGCAGCTCTCCCAAGGTAAGTAGCCATATACTAGTCCATCAGTGTTTCAGACTGCAAATTAAATATATGGAGAAGAAGTTATTGCTCATTCAGTTGATTAACATCTTCTAGTACCTGTCATTATCAAACACAATCATCTGGACATCATCTCAAAGTTCATATGAGCAAGCCCTCTATTTGGAACTCAAAAACACAGTAAAATAAACTTTTAACCATTTAACTGCACAAAACTTTAACCTTATCCAGTGAAACCTGATTAATAGTTTTACATGTTGTCTTTCTAATTGCACCTCTTGGGTGCTGCAAACCCTTGATCTTTGGCACACCTCACCACTAACTCCTGGTGTAGCATCGATGAGAACAATACCTGATTTAACAGAGAGAGCCTTGTCCGAGAGCTAATGACCATCTGTGGGAAGTTGATAGCCCACGGCTATCCCACAGGCAGTTATCTCCAATTTATTGTTAACTCCTTAGAAGTGTCACGTGCCAAGGTCACTATTGATTTTATAAGCAGAATATAAACATCATAAAGGCAGGCTCATGGATTTTTTTTTCATGGCTGCCTACAACACATTTTCAGGTCAGATATGCAGTCCCTAGGGAATTTGGACATTTACTTTCTAGTACTCTTCAGATGATAGTCTGGCCTTTAATCACTCATCCTATTATATATTTGCTTCACCATTTTGCTGCTTAATAAATAGGCAAATAAATCTGTGACTAGCATTTTTCAGAAAAAAAATCCTAACTGAGAGAAATTAATCAAAATCTGAGAGAAACGAATTAAAAGCCTCCTAGCAATAGAGAATAATGGGGAAGAGGGAGGAGGGAAGATGGAAAGGAGGGAAAGCAAAAGAGTTAAAAATTAAGAGAAAGACTTCTGGTCACATGGAAAATGAAATCATATATAGATGTAAATAGAGTGCAAACAGAATTTTGACATAATATGTACCAGTATGTCACTGTAGAGCTTCTTCATTTCATCACATTTTTTTGTCAACAGGGAAAGGTCCCCTTCATATTTCTGAATTAAATCCTGTAATAAAAAAAAAAAACTTTTTAATTCAAAGTTAAAGCAGGTATTAAACAGTGAAAACAAGAAAATAATTCAAAATTTCCAAGCTGCACTAATTTGACATTTTACAAAACAGAAGCACAGATCAAGCACACACATTTCCTTGCTAGAATAAAACTATCAAATACCAAAAGGAAGATAAACATTAAAGAACTTTTTACAGTATCATCCAATAACACTATCTAAATCTACCAAAAATTTACAAAGCTACAATCAAGATAAAGCTTTAATTTCCATGGCTATAAACGTGTCCATATTTTGCATAATTTTGGCCAAATCCCCTTGGCATAATCCTCTTGCATGTAGTACAGTTCTCAGTTGCTAATTCTTAAAAGTCAGAAACAAGGCCACAGAAGCTTTAAAATAATATATCTTAATCATGATTAATTTAAGCATGTTCTTTGATGATTTTTTGTGCTATTTACAGCCTGGGCACAGAAGTTATTAAAATTATTTGCTCTTAAAATGCTGTTGTTCCAAAGTGTTTATTGTGGATCACCGTTCCTCATCCATTGCAACCTATTTATCTATGAAGCAAAAGGAGGAGATGTAGAAACTCTGCCAAGTCCTTCTCATGCTGCATCGTGTAGTATAAGACCCTATCAGGGACTCCTTTCTTTCAGAAAGGATCTTGAATCCTTTGTGAGGATAGGATTCAGTACAAAGTAGATTACTCATCTTTTATCTCCAGTCTATATAAGGCTGAGAACATTACCTTTAGTTCCTTGCAGAACTGGGATTCCTCGGGTGTTGCCTTGATTGTCTTGGGTTTGATAAGCCGCCTGCACTGAGTAACATTTTCCAATTCCTTTTTTAAAACTAACAACAAAAGAGAAAATTTATAAATTTAACCAGCATGCAGTTGTGTGAAGGACTGCAGATGACTAATGGAAAAATGAGAGGAACGTGGGCTTTTAGTGTATTCATCTAGGAATGTTAACTTGCCTTTTTGAAATACGTAGCAATTATGGTGCAAGGACTTCCCATATTAAATGCTGAGATTATCACTTTGATATGCTATTACATGCTGAAATTGGGCATATTGGTTCATAGTCATAGTTAATGACAATGTCACATTTTCAAAAGATAGATTTTTATAAACTTTTAACACAGTATAACACATTTTTATCTACTTATATACCTTTTCTGTGAGCTCGCAAAGGGGTCAGTCTAAAATCCATTGATTTCATATGGAACAGCTCAATGGTAAGTTCTAAAAGTCTCTCAAGGTCCACCTTGCATTTGAACAATCTTATTCTAATTCTCTCCTGTTGACAACACTAGGGTTGTATTACTTTTTAGAGGTGGATATCACTTTGGTTCAAAGTTCTTGAATTTTGCTACTTAACTGTGCTAAGTTTTCTTCTGCTATATTTTCTGCATCTGACGACTGTTCCAGGAGTAACTTTGCAAGTAATTTTATATCACAATGTCTTTAGGAAAAATTTAATTTTTCATGGGCAGTATATTTTTGATATTTCTATACCACCTGGAAGCACTTTAATATTTGTTTTCAAGAATTCCTCACAGTAACATGGCAGGTTAAATATCACCATAGCAACAGTTTACCTCAATATTTTGCACCTTTACCTCTCTTTACAAACTGCAGAAGTGCAATGAAAACCTGTTCCAAATGACTGCACAACATATGACAATCTTTCACTGAATTTAGAAACCATATTTACATACCATCAACTTCAGCACTAAGTCCTTTCATGGAAGCTGAAAAGGAATAGAGAGGGAAGATGATGATAATAAATATCATTCACACAATGTGAATCATGGGAGCTTCCATAAAAGGGCTGAGGGACTTTATTTCTCGTTTGTTGATATTTCCCTCCATCATCTTACCATCAGAAACAGCTTCAAATTCCGTCAGCTCTTGAGGAAATTTAGCCAAATCAGGCTCATGTAAGAGGATCTGCTCCACAAGGGCATGAAGCAAGGTGAATGTCCTCTCCTTACCCCGCAACAAAGACAACTACAAATAGAATATAGCAGTAATTGACAGACTGAGTTATTATACTGTTAAAAAAATAAAATGAAAAAGTAGGGATGCTGAGAGCTCCCAGGTAAATTTGACAAGAATGAAAAAAACACAATAGAATTAAACTGCTCAATTTGCCATTTTGCAGACATTCTTGATTAAGATCACCTTTACACCTTCATATCTGTTTGCTTTTATTTCTCTTTTATGTCTTCTTATTCATAGGGATCCTTTTTTTGTCTTAATGTGTCTTAGTTGATTGCTACTGATTTTGAATCTCCAAACACAGTCACGTACCCCTTTCTACTTAAAGCTCTATGCTGTACTCATATAGATAGTAAGGTTCCTTAATTGAATCTGGGAAGATGCTCTGTGGCGGAAAATGATTTTGTAGACATTTTTCATTATGATAGATGTGATACCAAAGCCATTTTAAAAAAATACAAGCTGTGTCTTGAATTGTCACTAGTATTATAAATCACTCACATATTAAAGTCTCCAGAAGGAAAAGATATCTTAAAAATAAACCAAACCAAAAACTTCTCCTTCCTATTTACAGATCAAGCATAGTTTTTTAGTAATTGTAGAGGTTCAAGACAGTTTAGAAAGTTAGTATGCCTTTCTTATTTTACTAGCACAAAAAGATCATGCTCTGTCACTGTTATGTAGAAGAGGGGAAAAAATCTCTGTGGTCAGTGGCACATAATCTAATGGCAACTAACGTAAAACTCAGCCTTGAATCATGCAAGTGGTAGGTCAGCGTAGACACAAGAAACAAACTAAGAGCTAAGAGATGGGTTTTGAAGGGCAGATCTCTGCCAGGAAAGAGAAAAGCTCAGGACAAGTATTCTCCTTCTCTGGTCCACCACCCAGAAAACTATTGGAGTTTGTGAGACTACTGCAAACAGCCAGCAGATTTTACCAGTTCTATACATATGTAATCCTGCTGCTTTTTGACATCAGTTCATATCTCTTAAAGTAGTACATAGAGAAAAATGGAGAAGGGAACAGCATATGTATCTTTATAGAGTGTGTAGTGGGTGTCCTGATTCCTAGAGGTATTTTTAGGGCTACAAGACAACGATTTCAGCCTCCTAGGCCTTCCACTCACCTTTCCCACAATTCACCAAGGCTCTGACATTGGCTCTAGAAGTTTCCCGTAGATTTTGCTGTTTAAAACCACTGCAGAAAAACCTAATTCTCTTTAAATTTCATCATTTATTTATATTTTAAGAGTTAAATTTTACCTTAAAAGAAACCCAAATAGTTAAACTTATTGTAAAATGCCTCTACATTGAAGTAAAGAGCTGAAGTGCTAAGAAGGAAACACATCCATGACAGAGAAGCTCAGCCCTCACAAGAGAAAGGCCATGGTCAAGCTTCTGTCCCAGGAAATGAGACGAGGTCCATACAACCGTGTTCTGCACAAAGTCTCAAACTTCACTTTACCCAAACTCAAGGCTAGTCTATGGCCTGCAGCTCACGTCTTTTCTAGCTGTGGGATATTAATATTACAGCAAACAGCATTTTTATGTTTTAGCTTGTTAGAAAAATAATAAATACAACACCACAGTGCCCCACATAGCCAGTATTGCTATCTTAAATGGGAAAATGCATCTTTTTATGGTATACATTAAAGAACATATTGATAAACTGGACTTTGTTTCTAGTGTAAGCAAGAGCAGATGTTAGAATGTTAGCTATTCATTAAAAATGATTGTTTTTCTCCACATTCAGGACCAAATTTAATGTTAATGGCCGGTATACAACATAATACGATGATTTTAATGACAAGCAAAATGTTTACTCACTTTCATCAAAGACGACAGTCGAAATCCTCTAGCCTTCTCTTTTCCTGCCTTTTCATTTAAAAGATTCCCAATGGCTAAAATGTACTCCAAGACAGCAATAAATTTCTGGCTGGACTGCAGCTGCTTACTCGCTTGGATTTTCTGCTTTATTAACTGAAATACATACATATTCCTTCAGTTTAGGTTGAAAATATGAGGAAAACATTGGCATCTTTACCTTCCCTTTGCCAGGGCTTCGTTGTTCTTAGCTGGGATACATAAGCCACAGGGTAGCTGATAGCTTTCTGTTCAATTTCCCTTGGAGAACAGGCCAGAGGGGTTCAGGAAAGACCCTGGTGGTCAAAATTCTGCCACCAAGACAAAGCTAGCGTTGGCATGGCCTCCCTGCCTCAGTTAGAGGTCACGTCCTTTCTGGCTTCCAAATCAGCCTTGCCAAAAGAACTTCAACCTCAGCTCTTACAAATGCTCCTGAATAAAAATATTTTGCTGTTTGAATGCACCAGATTGCACCAAATGTCAGGCATCAGGGGAAGAAGATAGCCTGAAGCTCAGCGAAAGGTTCTCCATCCTTCCCCTCTCTCCCATCTGTTTATACCAAATAGAAGACTGCTGTCTTATCAAAATTCTCGGTACAGTTTCCCCACAAGGAAGAATAATAATTTCCTGTAATCAAACATCAATTTTGTTTCCTGAGGGAAGCCACCTCTCTTCTAGGTCTGCAGATACAAGAGGTATTTTTGTTTTAAATGAGGAAAAGTACATTTTTCTACTGCCACCCCTATCTTGATCATCCAGCAACATAAAAAATATAGAAACAAGGAGAGAAGAAAACTTGAGAGCTTTGAAAGTTTGTTTTGAAACATTCATAGCACATAGGGACAAATATTGAAAGCTAATAGTGAAATTTTCCAATAAATTTTAATGTCCAGTCCACACGTTATATAGATATGCAAGGAAGTCCTTACAGAACTAATCAGCTGTTCACTGAGCAATAAATATCCCTCAAAGCAATCACTATACTATAGCTTCCAAATTTTTAAATATTTGATTTTAGTAGAGGATAGCAAAGGTGTCACATTATCAGAGGTAAGGTCAGAAATCTGTGCATCTCCCCAGTGTTCCCCATCTGTTGCTCTTCTGAGTTTTGTTCTCTGTTACTATGGTTTTAATCACAGCCAAACAAAAGGTAACACTGACTTTCAGCAACTTTCCAAATGTGCTTTCTTTCCCATACAGAAAGCCAGCCAAAACTTTGACTGAAACAGAATTGTGTTGAAACAAGTTGTTTTGAATTGAAGCATAGGTAAAGCCTGACAGGTAAGGCAATTGTTTGGAACTGGGACATTCAGCTCCATAAGACACAAAACCTCTTAATCACACAGCTTGAAACCTGCACTGAGGCCATTTGGCCCTCTGCTATCCAGTCAGTAGATTTTTATTACAAGCAAACTATGAAACAGGCATGTTACTTACAGGCTCCAAATCACTTATGCTCACAGGGAGCTCACGTACGGTAAGCAGGAGATCCAATCTCTGGCCTAAATGCGAGATTTTACACATCTGCAAAAACAGACAGAAAAAGAATTCAAACCCATGTTTCTACTTAAAGATGAATGTATCTCAAAATCTTGAACAATTCAATTATAGCACAGTTTTCCTGGTTTTTCTACTCGTTTATTAATCTTATTCCAAGTCTTAAGACAATAGATCTACAATGGCAAATATAGAAATCACATCAGATACATGTTTGGTTTCCATATATACAATCAAGAATACATTGCATATGCAGAGAGAGAGAGAGATGCTACTTCATAAAAGGAGAAAAAAAGAAAATAAAAAAAGAAAATCTTTTCACAAGAACTGTGTCCTATAATAGTTAAACGCACACAGATTTTCACTCCAAATTTTTGGAAATCTAGCTTATTCCTATTTTCAAAGAAGGGAAAAAGTGCTACTTGAAGCAGCAAAGTGGTAAAAATTCTCTATAATTTCTATGTATTCCATCAGATAAACACTCTTACTCTAGTTCTGGCTGGCTGTGACTAGAAACTTAAGTTCCAAACCATCTCTCTTATCTAGAAGAGAGTGTTATCTAGAAGACAGTGTCCTAGCAATTGTGTGTTGTCTTTTAATGGCTGCTGTGCTTTCTTACCTCTAACATAAACTGATCAACTATATGCAGCTCTGAAGGAGACCCTCTGAAGGACTGGTACCTTTCTACATCTTTTGGTGTAGGCATATACCTGTAAAAGAGAAAATGAAAATTATATGTCCTCTCTTTCTTGAACTTTTCACACATTTCACTATTTGACACACCAAGCAGTTCAGATTGATTTCAGTGGGAATACCTGGCACTGTTCTCCCTCAGATGAAGTTTTGAGCAGTTACTGCTCATCAAAGGGGATGACCATTTATCCCAGGCACTGTCCTGAGCTATAGGACTCAAGATCTCCCCTCATTTATGCCAGTTCAGCCTATTTATTTCATAGACACTGCCAGGGGTCCTTTGAGAGACATTCAAGCAAGCTCTTTACAAGCCATCTCAGTAGTACCATCACGTTACATGTACTACTACTGCTACATGTTATTCAACTCTTTTTCCTATTCTTATCACCTTCTAAGTGCAAACATAACAAAAATTAATGTTGATGTAGAGATTAGAATTTAAAAGTCAGGATCATTTTCAGGTAGAGATTAGGATTTCAAAGCTAGGATTAATTTCATGCCTACTACAAGTAGCATGTCCGTAGCAAAATACACTACTATACACTACTTGCTTTCTTCACCAGCATCATCTTTTTCCAGATGTCATTTAACCAAACACTGGTTTTTTCTCATTTTGAAGCAAAAAGCAGTTTCACATTAAATTTTCACATGAATGTATTTAATAAAAAGGTGTCACTTGTCTTGAATGGAGAGTTAGCTGCATAAAGGATACTAATCTAGGACCTGCTGACTTCGTAGGCCATAAACTATTCAAAGATATACAATCTATTTCCTAGAGATTTTACATGCCAATAGTTTGCTTACACACTTGAAATCTATTTCCCTGAATATAATAATTCATTTTTTTAAAAAAGATACAATAAATTGCATTCTGCTTTGAGGCCCAAATCTCTGCCACCAGGTAGTACTGCTATCTTTATTTTTCCTCTTTCCAAAACAATTTGTTTTCCTCTTTATAAATGAATACTTAAATAGGGAACAGAATTTCTTACATTTCTTTGATTTGATGGAAGGTAAAGCTGTGAAGTATTCCCATTAAGTTACAACTATTCACTAACACAATCAATTCTTCTATTAATTCTGCTCCTTGTAACCTTCTCAAAACCATGTCAGGTTTGCTGTCATTCCCTAAGCAACACAGGGAAGAGCAATATTTTGGGGAATGCTGTACAATATTAGTTGTAAGGATTGAGATTCACAGTCAGGAGAGATTCAAAGGCACAGTAGCATCTTCCCTGAATTTCCCATTATTTGCAGAAAATTATGCTTTTTGCAAAAAAAAATTATCATAAATAAACAATTGAACCCCAAAGATTACCTTCTTAGTGCTGTAATCTGCTCATCTGTAAGTCCACCACTCTCTTCATGTATAATGTATAATTTTTCTTTCAGCTGGCTTGGTTTTATTCTGAAACTTTTAAGAAAAATGTCTGGGGGAAAATGATTGTTAGATTACTTGGAGGAAAAAGCTCAAGGGAAGGAAAAACACCAAAACATTTCATATTTGCCTCCTAGATAAAATTTGTTTTTCACTTAGTAGCTGCTAATGCTGAGGTGAAAATTCAGTCTTTCTTTTAAATATACATGCAGTAGTCAAGCAAAGATATTTTCTGTCAAAATATAGTCAATGCTTATGATAGAACTATCAAGACACTGTTACAGGAAGATATTCCTGTGTATAGTATGTTCTGAATATAAATGTCATATATTTGTATATTGCAAAACTGAGGGTTAAAGGAATTAGAATATTTTATTTGTTTTGATTTTGTTTTTTTTATTGCATTTCCATTGTTCAAATTAAGTAGCTAGAGTTCTGCCAAAGAAAAATTAATCACAAGTGAAGGTGACTTGGGAGAGAAAAATGCTCTTTTCTTCCACACTGCCCAAAGAGTGTGTTTTAATATTGTCTGTGGCAGATCTCATTGACAGATACTCCTTGTCATTTTAAAATATGACAAACAATTCTTGCAATGTTTTAAGACTTTTTGCAGGCACAGAGTTAGCTCATATTGCCCAGTATGAATGAGAAATAGGAGGTCTTTCTCCCCTGAGGAGGGAAAGATCCATTAGGAAGGCTGTTGCACAAAAAAAAAGCTACTTTGTCATGCCTGTTATTCCTCAACTTCTCCGTCATCTTTACCAAAAGACAAAGGAGTGAAAAAGAAAACACGAAGCAGCAAATACAAGGGATCAACAGAGAAAGTGAGCAATTTTAGCATGCCAATAGTGTTGTCCTGGCGTCTGCACCAGCAGAACTCTTCTGAGCAGCGTACAAGGATTGGGAAGGAGACCTCGGGATGGATACGTATGATTTACCCTTTCTTTCTCCAGTTTTAAAACGGTTCAGAGATTTCCAGGTAACAGAAACTTACTATGGCCTAAATCATATAATAATGACTCTCGGGAGATTTTTGGCCAATGGAGTGTGTCCATTTATTCCTCCTCTTACAGACTTTCCACCCCTTTAATTCTGTTATAAGATCCAGCTTTAGTGCTAAGCCTGGTGGAATCATTATCCCTACTTACAGCTCCCTACACATTTCTTGAGGTAGGAAGATGTCTATAGATTATAGCAGAGTTAATAATTCAAAATAAAATGTTAATTTTAAAATTTATCTCCTTCACTTTCACAAAGAGACCACAAAGCATTTAAGATTTTCTTAATCATTTTCTGCACTTGAAATTAAACCTTGAATAATTCCTGATCTTCAAACGTTATAACAGTAATCAGCTACAAATGTTTAAGAACTGAAATTCAAAATGTTCTCTGTTGGTTAAAAAAAGGTCACAGAGTTGCTTAAGTTCTTTAGCTTAGTTATACTTGTTCTGAGAACTGGATTGATGATGAAAAATACTTGTGGCATACATGCAGATTTAGTTTTTCAATCTCCCTTATAAACTCATAATTCACTATATCTGTTGAATTAAATTTCCAAAATACTCATGAAAATCTGGAAAATTACAGGGATGTGTCCTTAATTCAAATAAAAGTCTGCTGTTCTTCTATAGTAGTCACCCAAACTCCGAAACAGGTGAGTTTAGGTCTCCTTTTTAAGTTTTTCTTCCTTCCTTCATTCATTCATTAAAAAAAAATCAACAATTTCTTCTTCAAAAGTAAAATATATTTACCCCCTATTCAGTTACTAAAAGTTTCCTGATTTTTTTCTCAGCAATACCATGATGTTGAAAATTAAGGGGTTTTTAGGCAAAATAAGGATTTTATATTCAGGATACTTCAACTTACAGGCATCTTGTTTCTTCATTTTTTTATACATTAATTTAAGAACTGTGGTTTACAGCACTTGCAGAAAGATTAATCAAAATTCTCAAGATTATCTTTTGATCTAAGTTGTGTCCATTATAAGTACAAGTCAAAACTTTCATTGATGGGGCATGAAGAATAGGATTAAGAAATAGATGTAGAAAGTATCAATGAGAAAAGTTGTAAGTGAAAAAGGATCAAAAGGGAGAATGGTACAATTTGCAAACCAAAAGAAAGAAATTTCCTAAAAGAATCTGCAATAATGTAGCAGATAAAAGTATTAGCACAGGATTCTTTTCATCTAAAACAGCACTTTTGTGGCAATCACTTCCTTTTAACCCCTCAGACTCTTGGTCAATGGATGCAATAATTCCAGCAAGTTATTTCCATTTACAGTTGCCAATTAAAACTTTACAAGATATCCAAAGTGTATTCTTTCTTATTAATATTCATAAAGATGAAATTATTACAACTTCAAAAATGTAACTGTCCCAAATTCTTTACATGGGTAATTCTTAAAACAGTGCTAAGTTACAGATTTTTCTTGACAAGATATCACTGACTGTAGGAGAAAGCAGAGTAGCCTTTGAAGAACAATTACTTTTCCTCCTTTAATATCTATTACTTCTCATTAGGGTAATTGGAGGACTTTTTCATCAATTTAGTAGTAAGATTAGGACTATATGTTGGACTGTTTCATTAATTGTAAAAGACTACCGAGGGTTAGCCCTTCAGCAGGATCATACCTGCGAGGATCTGAGAAAGAAGGACCTGGTTTGTGATCATTCAAGACAAAAATTCACAATCTCAGCTATTAGAGTATGTCTAGAAATAGGTCAGCAGAGCTCCTGGAATCTTCTAAGTATCTCAGAGGCTTCTTATGCCACAGTTGTCTCCATCTATATCATTATCCTTAAACTCAGTGTAAGAGATGAACCAAACAGAGCATTCAAAGTGCTAGTTCCTGGAAAAGTTTTCTTTTTACCTAGCCAATCTCAAAGGCTGAAAAGCGGAGTTTCACAGGCTTCATGTAAGAATTTACATAAGCATTGTTGTTCAATAACATGATCATGTATTTTGTACAAAGAGAAGAGAACTTTGCAGTGCAATGGGCCGTCTTACTTGAAGTCATATCAATGGTCTACAAACAGCTGAGGTTGTTTTATCTTTGTTAAGGACATTGTTAAGGACCATATTTCAAGTAACTGAGTTATGGGATTTGGAGTTTCTTTTTTTGGTTTTGTTTTGATAAACATGTCAATAGGTATTGAAATTACAAGATCTATTAGACATGAGCTTGCTCCCTTTGCAAAGAAATGGCAGAAATTGCAAACTCAAAATGTGCGCAGTGCATATCCCCATCTTTCAGATGGGAGCACACAGTTATATTACTAATAACTTACTGAAGTTGTGTGCAATTTTTTGATCCAATATGATGTGCTGATTCACTGAAGGTTCATTGCTGGAAAATACTGCCATGTCCTGAATCTGGAACTGATCACAGAGTCTAGATTCATCTATTTTTCTCCTGTGTGAATCACATGCTCCCCAGATGGATTTTTGAATCTACAAATAAAGGCACAACAGAGTAAACAAGAGGCCAAAAGAACATTTTTTTTCATCCTAACATACAGAAAACTTTCCCGTTTTTGTGACACAATTGTACTTTTACGATAATTACATAAGTTAGAATTTTCTTTTAACATCTACCATGAGTTTCATCCTCACCTTATCCGAAGGAACAACGTCCCAGTGAAAGGCTTTGGTTCTCTTTGTCAATGGAGAGAGGCCACAGGGCTGTGGGAAAGCAGGGGCTGGTGGCACCTCTGCCTTGCTTATAGGAAGAGCAGGAGATGGTGATGCTGGCACTGCTTCCTCTTTCACAGGCTTTGCTCGAGGAGCAGAAGACTTTTTCGGACTAGCTGCTGCAGAGCTCACGCTGATGTAGAAGGCATCCTCTGTCTGCTCATTCACAGATACAGTAACTTCCTCATAATCAGCTTCAGAAGAGATGCATTCCCGAGACCCTTCCCGAGGCAGTGAAACACTCTTCCACAGCTGACTGTACTTTTCTATAAGAGACACCCATTCATTCTGGAGCTTGCTAATATCCTCTGTCCTGATGTTTTGGACAGTGAAGGGTATCCGAAATCTGAAATTTAAAAATGTCATATGTAAACACAAGGAAGTGTAAATAACATGCTAATACAGCCACCATATATCTTATTTAAGCAGAATGATGTTCCAAAGCTTTGGCTGTAAAAAATCGCCTCATGCTGCTGACTGACATTTTTAGACGAGAGTTAATTGTTTTGGTGTCTAAGGTTAGAGAGCTGAAGTTGTGCCGCATACTGACTTCGTGGTGCAGTTATCTCATAATTTCTTCTCTCCACCTTGTGAGAAGATGAACACAGTCTCCCTGTGCTTAGTATCCAAACTAGACAGAAACTGCTGCTCACACATCTGCCCTATCAAGTGGATGATGCATCTTTTCACTGGCTCCCAGTGTGATCACTAGACAGTCTCTGCGGGCAGTATTTCAATGTCTCTTCTCAATTCAATATCATGACACTTCTGATTCTGCCTTAAAATACCCAGCAAGCTGAACACTGCCATAGGAAGGGTTGTCTATATAATTTGGATGGCCTAATTTCTCCATTGCTGACATTGAGATACTTCTGTTTTTGACCTTGCTTTCAGTTGTTCTGCTTTAATAAGTTATTAATTACCAGCTATACTTACAAATAATTATGTTCTTTGGTCTGTATTGAAAAGGTACCACATTCATTCTCCTTGATGACACTCACATTGCCACCTGACAAATTAATTGTATTTGTTACAAGGTCTGCATTCTTCTTCTCTCCTCCCAGACCTATGCAATAT
>JAUBOD010000174.1:2907371-2923665 GCA_032353885.1 Nothura maculosa
GCGCGCTTGGCGCGTCACCGCTCACGTGACGGGGGGACCTGGCAGCGCCCGGGCGCGCGCGTGGTGTCACTGTCACGTGATGCTGCCGTTCTCTCCTTCAAGAGTCGCCTCCAATCGATTTGCGGGCGCTCGATGCAGCAGCCTTCGCGGAGGAGCATTCTTCGGTCTCGGCCGCCGCCGCCACCTCCTCCGCTGCCGCCGCCGCCAATCGATGCGCTCAGGGCTCCGGTCGCCATTTTAGGGGGAGAGCGAGGGAGGCAGAAGGAAGGGTCGGTAGGTACCGGCGCTGCGCTGGGCGCCCCCCTGCGCTCGTCCCCGCTGCCCTGGCCGCGTCTTGCCCTCTGCAGCTCCCGCCCGAGGCTGCCCGCGCTGCCCCGCAGGCCGCTCTCCGTGAGCGCTCAGCGCTCTCCCCGCCCTCATTCAGTCCCTCTGCCCCACGCCCCCTCCCTGCCCGGTTATTGGTGCCCGGGACCGGTGGCTGCGCCGCGTCCTGGGCTGCCGGCGGGGAGAGGAGCGCGCGCCGGGCGGGAGGCGCCCGCCAGGGAGGGGAGGGAGCGAGGCAGGGGCTCCGCGAGGGCGGCCGGCGGCTCCCGGCTCCAGCCGCGGTGCCGACCCTGCCTGCCCAGGGCCCCGTGTTTCGGCGCGGCCGAGGAGAGAGCGGCGGGGAGCCCTGCCGAGCGACGCTGCTGTTGGAATTTTTTTTTTCTTTTTCCTTTTTTTTTTTTTTTTTCACCCGCTTGAATTATTTTCCTTATTGCTCCTCAGCACGGTTCACATTCCATTTGATGGCAATGTATGCATTTACACAAGAAAAAAGTGCAACAAGTTTCATTCATTTCATAACGTTTTTTCATTTTTTCATATAGCATTGAGTCTTACCTAAAATATGACACTAATAGCTATGATCTTATATTCCAAAGTTCAGCAGGAGGTGCTCTGTGCTTTATTGCAGTTGTTACGTGTGACAGTCTTGTATGTGATTTTTTTTTTCTTTTTTATATCTTTATTCCAGGCCCCTCCAAGGCA
Source organism: Nothura maculosa (assembly GCA_032353885.1). Taxonomy (NCBI): domain Eukaryota; kingdom Metazoa; phylum Chordata; class Aves; order Tinamiformes; family Tinamidae; genus Nothura; species Nothura maculosa. The sequence continues at coordinate 2,908,398 of JAUBOD010000174.1, forward strand.
TTCCTTGCTCACAATGTATAGAACAAAAGTCAGCTTGAAAGATCGTCAGCAACTTTATAAGCTAATTATTAGTCAGCTCCTATATGATGGATACATAAATATTGCAAATGGTCTGATAAATGAGATAAAGCCACAGTCAGTCTGTGCACCATCTGAGCAACTGCTGCATCTAATTAAATTAGGTAAGCTGCAATAAAAACCTTACTCAATTTCTAGATCTATAGTTGAAATCCACGTGAATTAAGACTTCAGTGTTACTGAGAGTATGAAGCTCATGTTTAATGGTATTATAACACTTTTATGTATTTAGATACAGTCTTTGCCTCCATGGTTTTTTGAGGTGCCTGTCAGTTCTGTTTCTTTTAGTAAGCATTGGAAGCAAAACAGATAAGTGCAGGTTGTCCATATCTGCTTGTTTGAACTTCTGTAGCATGTAAGACTACCTGTTGAGGTGTCCTGAGTGACTGACAGCCTTCTAAAAATACCCTCCCATGAGTAAGATCATTGAGTCTATAGAGGTAATAGGAATAGGTTGACCCACCGCAGTTCTCTCTAAGCAGTAGAAATATTTTCAGTATTATTCTCAGTGAACGCATAGAAAAAGGAGTACCCTTCTATACTCTTTACTCTTCATTTAGTCTTTATGAATAGTCTTTCATCTACCCTTCATCTAGTCTTTATATATTGATCTCATAAAAACAAATTTCAGAGGCTAAGGCCTCAGCAAGGCCATGGTCTGTTCTCTTTCCCTGGGAGAGCATCTGTGCCATGGTATGTAGTCACAATACCTGAGCTGCTGTTGAAAGAAGCAAAGTGCTTGGAAGAGGCCTGGGCATGGCAGCATGTCTTCTGTGCCTTGTAACTGAACTGGTTCTGCTGCCTGAACTAGTTAAATTCCAAGAGTATAAATATGTGAAGCCTTGTGTCTGTGAAATAAGAATGCTAGGCTCAATTTGTAGATGAAAGTATTGAGAGCTTTCTGTCACTTAGGAAGGATTAATGAGCACAACTAGGCCCATAACTGAAGATTCTCACGTCCTGGCTCACAGGTGCCAGTGCTGAGTTGTCCTCCTGTAGGTGCATGCTAGAAATCAGCAAGTTAAATCTGCAGGATGGGTGTGAACAGCAGAAATCATTTTCATCAGCAATGCTGGGATAGTTTGTGGGATGAGATTTCTTTTTTTCTTTAAGACAGTAAAACAATAAAGAATCACTAAATGCTTCCAATTCTAACTTTAAATCTCATGCATCAGTAGCATTGAGGTTGTTTTTCCCTTCTCTGAAAAACTGTGCATCTGTCTGTGGCTTCCCAAAGTGATCATTGGTGCATTTATCAGTATTTAGTAGAATACTTGCTGATTGTATATGCAAGGTTAACATTACAAAAGTGTGTTCTGTAGCATAAGCAAATTGCCTCCCATTTCTTGCATATAAATTAACATATTCTGTTTGCTCAGCTTTGAATGGGATGGCTCTTTTAACAGTTGACTCATCTGGCTGCTAAAGACTGGATCTGTAATACAGATCCTGCCTCAGCCTATCCATGTATGGGGAAAGTTAACATACTTTTAAGAACATGAACATCTCTTTTTCAGGAATGGAGAACGATGACAGTGCTGTTCAGTATGCAATTGGACGGTCAGATACGGTAGCTCCAGGCACAGGAATTGACTTGGAATTTGATGCAGACGTACAAACCATGTCTCCCGAGGCTTCTGAATATGAAACTTGTTATGTCACGTCTCATAAAGGACCGTGTCGTGTAGCTACATATAGCAGAGATGGACAGTTAATAGCTACAGGATCTGCTGATGCCTCAATAAAAATCCTTGATACGGAGAGAATGTTGGCCAAAAGTGCTATGCCTATTGAGGTAAAGTGTGGCTTGAATCATCCATTTGGTGAAATTTTAAAGGTTGTCTGTGTTGCATGGTGGCCATGGCTCATGATTAGCCCGGTGGGCTGGACTGAATGTCTGTCTTGCCACATTTTGTGCTCTAAAGCAACAAGAGTTCCTTCAAGTAAAGGAACAAGAAACAGAGCCAGTAGATAATGGGACAGGAGGTAACCTCTGGCAGCTGGTTAGAGAACTGTGCCAGAAGTTGCTTCTAAACACTTGTTTCTAGTACTTGTTGATAGCTGCTATCTTATGTGAACTGAGTTTATTTTTGCTTAGACACATAGGAAATTCCCAGCACTCAGCAGTGTGCTGTGTGAATGGAAGTAGTGGTTTTCCCAGATGGCACAGCGTTTCTAAGTTCTCACAGAATACTGTGCTTTGATTTGGACAGTTGAGAATGCAGGTGATGTTTAGTGCCCCAGGCTATGCTTTCGTGTGTCAGTTTTCTGCTGTTGGTGCTAGCTTGGACAAGTCAGTTTTTGTAGAGATACCGGGATGTTATTTGGTCACATTATCATGGGCTTTCAAATAACGAAGGCAATCACTATTAACTTGTATGCTTAGTTATGTGTTAGATTCTGCTCAGGCACATACTAAAGGTTTCCTGTTAGAAGCATGTTCAACCTCCTAGGACCAACTTTTGGAATGTTCATTGTAGGTCATGATGAATGAAACAGCACAGCAGAACATGGAAAATCACCCTGTTATTCGGACTCTGTATGATCATGTGGATGAAGTTACGTGTTTAGCTTTTCATCCGACGGAACAGATCCTCGCATCTGGTTCAAGGGACTACACGCTTAAATTGTTTGACTACTCCAAACCATCTGCCAAAAGAGCCTTCAAATATATACAGGTCAGATACAACAGTCCCATTGAGAACAATCAAAGCTTGAATCTCTTAAGTACTGTGGCTAAATTATGTCTTTTTTTTTTTATTATTATTTAAAAAAAAAGACTAGATGGGAAGGAATGTGCAATGACACATAATACAGGCATTGTGGTAATTGTGTGTTAATAATTTGTGCATAATATTGACCCATTTATGCATAATAGTGTTTAAAAATCTAATGCCTATTTAATTTTTGTAGTTATAAACCTATTGTAATACTGATAGCTTTGAAAACAATTCCAATGATTTTGGAGGAGGGTTTGGAATTGTGTGATGCTAGGGCTTGGGGTATGTGACAGACTGACAAAATCTCCTCTTGCTCTTATGTCATCCCTAAAATGAGCAAGCACTACAAGCTGCGCAAGGACAAAAGCTATGATGTTCTTAAATGTTTTTTCTCATTCTGATAGTATAGAAAGCATTTTCTGTTTATGTTGATGGATAATTTAACTCACTTTTAGCACTTTAACGTAATTAGAATTAACATTTTTTGCAGATTTTTTTTTTATTCTTGTTGATTCTGATGATGTGGTTGGTTTTGTCTGTTTGTTTTTACCAAACAGGAGGCAGAGATGTTACGTTCGATCTCCTTTCATCCTTCTGGAGACTTCATACTTGTTGGTACCCAGCACCCTACCTTACGCCTTTACGATATCAATACCTTCCAGTGCTTTGTGTCTTGCAATCCTCAAGATCAGCATACTGATGCTATATGTTCAGTGAATTACAATGCAAGTGCAAACATGTATGTGACAGGAAGCAAGGATGGATGCATCAAACTGTGGGATGGTGTTTCAAATCGCTGTATCACTACTTTTGAGAAGGCACATGATGGAGCTGAAGTCTGTTCTGCTATATTTTCCAAAAATTCCAAGTATATCTTGTCAAGTGGAAAAGACTCTGTAGCTAAACTATGGGAGATATCCACTGGTCGAACACTAGTCAAATATACAGGTATGTGGCAGGCTATCTTCCAGGTATCTTCTTTTTCAGACTGCAGCCAATTAGGAGATGCTGTTATCAGAAGAATTAAGTTTCCTTTTTTACTGCTAGAAAATAAATTGAATCTGTAAGAGAAGCTCTGATGGTTGCATATCAGCCAGTATTATAAAAATGATAGTCTAGATGAATTTACTTCATTGTTTTCAAAGGCAACTTAGCTTTTAAAGTTAGGAAAAGTAAAAAAGGAGCATGAGTAGCTTGCAATAGTAGGGCACTGGTGCTGCAGGACTTGTTCTCTAGGTTTCTGAAACACTTTAGGAGAAAACGGTGGCTATTAAAGCAGAACACTGTCATGGATTTTCTTGCTTGTGACCGTTTTTATTTTTGTTATTGTTGTATGCATGGCTAGGCAAGGGGCACAGTTCCAGCTGGAAGGATTAGAAGTGGCCTAATCCACTTCTAGCTGGAGCAGACCTGAGGAGTACCCCAGACCCACGGGGACTACAACATGCCTTCAAACACGTGCCTCAACCCTTAGATATCTGCTTTGATCTCAGCAGGACATAGAGCACTCAGCAGGAGTGAGTGAAAGATATGAAAACACATAACAGAAGCTGTAAAAATGCAGAAGTGAACAGTAGTGTGCTTAAATATTACTAGATGTGCTGGTAGAAGATAAGATGAGAGCATGTTGAAAACTTGTATATGCACTTTTGGGACCCATATTGAGTACTTGCACGTAGGAGCTGTGTTTTGCTCTCAACCAGCAGGGCGCAGCACCTCCCTAACAGACCTTGCAAGATGCCAGTCGGGAGGATGATGCTGTATTGCTTGCAAAAGAAATATCTGCATATGAAACACAAACCCCAAAACTTCACGGGTGTAGAGTGGAGACATGACCAAGCTAGAACCATACATTGTGGTTCCTGCACACACAGAAGAAACAAAAGGTGTTTTTGGTACTAAGAACCTGTATATTCTACTGACAGTGGTTTTTAAAGATATAGTTGCATGCCTCTAACAGGAGAGGGGGAAAAAAAAAGTAAAACTGATAGGTAAAAGGCTACGTATTTGCACTCAAAATGTGAATGGCCTGCCTTGGTCTGTGCACCTGGGATAGTTAAATCCCTTCCATCTTCTACTTCTAGGAAGTTGACTAATTTGACTGTCCTTTGTTTTGTACTGTCCTGTAACTATGGGAGGTTTGCTAGCAGATATTTTAAAAAATCTCTAAAACGGATCCTGTTTGGCTTCATATCTTACTGCATGTATCGAGTGAACCATTGTGTTATTTTCACAGGAGCTGGTCTGAGTGGACGACAAGTACACAGGACACAGGCTGTCTTCAACCATACAGAGGACTATGTGCTGCTCCCAGATGAAAGGACCATAAGTCTGTGCTGCTGGGATTCAAGAACTGCTGAACGGAGAAATCTTCTTTCTCTTGGGCACAACAGCATCGTCCGCTGTATCGTGCATTCTCCTACCAATCCTGGTTTCATGACCTGCAGTGATGACTACAGAGCTAGATTTTGGTACCGAAGGTCAACCACAGACTAAAGCCAGCTTGATAAACCAGTGATTATCTAGACTCGTTCTATCATCTTGTATTGATTGTACCGCCAACAGATGCCTAGATGAGAGCCATGCTGTGTCTGTTTTTCAGTTCTGTCAAACGTGGCAGGAAATATCAGAGTACTGAGACTAAGTGTTTGCCCCACGCTAATTTTTTTTATTAGTGTGTATGGCATTATTTTTTGTAAGTCATCTCTAATTGTATTCAAGGGAGAGGAGGGGGGAATAAAATGATCCTTGCAACAAGGATTCAGCTTGTTCTCCTGTCTCTAAATCCTGCGAAAGATAATGTGACTAAATCTTGCTCAAACTGGGCAGAATGAGCCAGTTTTGCTCTGCATTGTATCTGTGCAATCCCACTGAAGTCTGTTTAAAGAATAGATTACAAAAGTAACAGCAGAACTTGGCAAATACTTTAATGAAGCCTTAAGTTGCCTTCGGTTCTGATTTATGCTTTGTAAAGCTGTTTTGTGTCTTCTTAGTCTTTTTGGGGGGGATGGGGAGAGGAGGAGGTTCTTTTTGTTTGGTTGTTTTGTGTTTTTTTTGTTTATTTGTTTGTTTTCAATTGGCCCCTCAATTCTGAGCCAGCCTTGTGCCATAGGAATTTGAAACACAATTTTGAGTTGTTTAGGTGAATTAAAGAAAAGGGCCTTCTAGTTCTGATGTTAAAGCTCAGGCTTGAAATCTTGTCTTTCCTTTGAATTTATCTTAACAAGTGTGGCTTGAAGGAAAGCTCATGGTGTTCCCAGGACTATCCACACTGCAACTGCAAAGAGCTTATGTGGCAGTGCTGCACTGCATGAAGATGAGAAGAATTTTGCCATAGAAACCTTAGTATCCCTTCAAAGAAATAAATTGATGCACATACTTTTTTTTTTTTTTTTGGTACTTTAGAAATGTCATTTTATTTAGAGGCTTTTATTCTGGAGTTGCTGTGTTACAGAACACTTGAATGACATTTTTAATTCAAAAAAAACCCCAAAGTTAAATAATTCTACTTATTTCTAATAGTGCTAATAGTTCTGAGTTTTTCAGGTAACATATTTACAGACTATTAAGATACTATATATTTCAAAAAATCTGTAAATTTGAAAAGTCACTATTGCTTATAGATTATCTGGCCTATGCAAGGCTTTAAATATGTTTGTTCTTCTAAGCATTCTGGCTGCCACAGTCCTCTTGGGCTTCATACATGGGAGAATATCTGTAGTCCTTGGCACTTGCTTTGGGTAGGAAAGCATCCAAATAGTAGGTTGTTCTTAGCCCTAAATTAATTTTCCATTGCCACTGATGAAATATCTTTTAAAGGGTTGAAGGGGGTATAGGTTGTGCCTGTATTTAAATAAAAATTACCTCTTAAGTTACTTAATATATAAAGAAATAAATGTATTAGTTGTCTTTCTATACAACAATAAGCAAAGCAAATTAAATATTGCAAGGATCTGTTTTGGGAAGGTGTTACAGCTTGCTGGATTGGTCTGCCTTGTTGCATTTAAACCTGACATGACATAAGCCTTGTGGTTGCATAGTTTGAAATGGTTTGTGGACTTTTTTCCTGGGTGTTTTTTTTTTTCTATTAATTTCTTTTTTTCTCCCTTTTTTATTATTATTTTATTCTGTTAAGTTGCCTGTAGGTAGCTCATTTGCTGATGGTGAATATGGTTTATTTTCAAATTTGCCATTTGCTTGCTCTAACTCGATACTGCTTAGATGACTAGTTAATGTGGAGTGAAATGCTTTTGGAGTGCAAAATTCCCGTGGCATCGTGTGCTGGCTAGAGGTAATTGGTTTGGGATAAGAGTGAGATGGGAAGTTTGCAGTAGAAAAATCAAAGCATGCCCTGGAAATAATGTATGGAGGAGCTATGGCAGCATCGTGAAGAACACACCTAGTCTGCCTCAGCTCTACCCTTGATGGAAGGGGAACGTGCCTGTGCACTGCACACGTTTGGAGGAGTCTGAAGATGGTCTTTGTGTGACCAGACTTGCTGGTTGGAGCAGCCCTGCTCCCAGAGCTGTGTTTGCTGCTTCTCGTGGGTGGATGTCCGCGCGATGCAGGAATCTGGGGAAGGGAGCAAGAACGGGCTGCTGGTTTCCTTCTCTTGTCTGCTGGCTAGAAGGAAGCTAGGAGATTCTGAAGCTATGTGTGAAGTCAAGAAAAAAAGGAAAATTTTCAGGTATTGATTATTTTTAGTAGTTAATAGCATTTTTCTTAGACTTGATGCTTTTGTAAGGAGTAGGCTGAATGTGATGGTATAGTTCTGATTCAGACCTGAAAGCCTAAGGTTTGGCACAGGTAGTACTTGTCAAGATGCCTATTTCAGGGGCATTTTACTTATTTGGCTTATAGAAAAAAAGTTACATTTCCACAGCCCTTTTGCATAGATCCTGTCTTTACACAATACTATTTTAAGTGGTTTTTGTTGCTAAAGAGAGGAAAAGTGAAATGTGTGTAGCTGCAAGACAGTTGTAGTGATGGATTAAAACGTAGGCAGTTGCACTGAGATGCTTTCCTTATCACAGTAAGGGATTTGCCCAGTTAGTTGCTTTGTTCCTTGGTTTAGCAGGCAGTTCAAAAGTACTTCCCATGTTGCCTTTGAGCAGACACATTCAGAGGGAAAGCCAAGACCTGCTTTTCCTCACGGAGCAGTTCAGGGGGCTTCTAAAGAGGGTTTCAAGAGATAGAGGAGAAGGGATATGGAGTGGTGGGGGAATCTTTATCCCGGTGCTTGTGTGTGTTCCTTAGCATTAGAGCACGGAGAGAGCTGTCTCTTCAAGCTGTTGAGATGCAGGTACTTGTGTTGACTTAGTGTCCAGCCTGTACCTTTTTCAGATGTTCTGCTGTTAATGCCCTGCCAGACTTTCTCATTTGAGGCCAATAACGTTGCCATTCTTTTGCAAATGTTTCAAACTCTGTTCCTCAGAGCTTAGAGTCAGCTCCTCTCCCAGCTTAAAGAGGAAGCAAATGTGTAAACAAGCCCCTTGCAAAGCAGAACTCTTGCCTGGAACAAGTGGTCAAGGGCTGTGAACTTCTGGCCGAGACGGTGATGGGGGAAACCCATGACCCTTCTATGAAAGAGCGATCTTCAAATAGACAGCAGCCTTGACACCACCATGACAGTGGGAGTTGAACATTGGCCATCTCTCTCTGTTTTAATCTCTACAGTTCTGCCAGGGTTTCATTTTACAAAGAAACATCTTTCCCCTCCTGTTCAGGTCTTGTCTCTTTAGTTGTCCTGCATGAGGGAAGGCAGCTGTTGGTCAGAGCTGTGCTCTGCTGCTGGGCCTTACCTGGGCAAGGTGCTCACGCCTGTACTCCAGAAAGCTGCCACTGCCTCCTTGGCCCCTGACTTGGGCCATCGCCCGAGATTTCTGCCTACTCTTTGTGCAGGGGAGTGGTTTGACATTAGTACCAGTCTCTGGTGATCAGCTGAAGTTCTCATGCACTTGTGTCCGCCATCCGTTTGGCCTTGTGTACCTCTTGGCAGCTCCACCTTAGCAAGCTTCAAGAGTTGCCACCTCCTCAGAAATGTTTCCCTCTTATGGCCACAGGTCTGATGCATCTGCCCAACATGGGAGCTCTTATCGCTGCTCACAAAAGAAGCTGTAGTGGAAGCAGGATAGTGGGCTGGGGCATAAAGTTTTCCTCATTTCCTGGACACGGATGCTATATTTCCACAAAGGTAAACCTAGAAACCCTGGAGGAAACAAATAGTTAAATACAGTAAAGGGAAAAGATCATAGTCTGGGTGAGAGAACCTGGCACATGATGGACCCTCCACTCGCAGGCATAACTCTGCCAAGAGCCATTACAGCCCACATCTTGTTTTTGTGGATTTAAACCTCGAAGGAATCTTCTGTAAAGAATTCAGCCCCAGGTAAAATGTAAGATTTCTGTTACTTCAGAAAGCCCTTTCTTTGCCTAACAAAACTGGTATCAGGTATTTTAAATGATGAGGCAGCTCTGAAAGACACTAAATTTTGGCTTACAAATCTTGAATTAATATGATTGTGGCACTTCTCTCTATCAAGCATTGTGCAGCCTCTTGTGGAACATAGTATTCTTGTAGTCACTACATTTCTAAAATAGGAAATACAGGAACAGGCTGGTTAATTACGACAAGTTGATGACAGAGATCAAGGAAAATTCCACTTGCAGACAACTTTCTCCTCAGCGCTGGATGCTATTTCCAGCTAGTTTTTCTGTTTTATTTTCCTTTTAACAATCTTTCAAAAGACTCTTTGGTACAACTTCCTAAATGCTGTTGCGAGGAGAGCTGTCAGATGTGCTCGTTGCGAAACAGTTCCTGACACGGTGACTGTACAAAGCAGAGGTCTCTGCCCTGTAGTAGTTATCCGCATTGCTTAAAGCGGCACTGCACGTGAAAGACAACCATGAACACGACCAGAAGATTCAACAGAACTGCGAAGGTATGTCTAGTTTGTGGGTACAGCATATAAATGATTTTTTAAAAGTCTGATGTTTTGAATTCAAAGCGCTGCCTGGTGATCCTGGAGATGTTTAGTGTGGTGATGGTGAGGTGGAAGGAGGATTCGTTAGGATGCTGATATTCCTGAAGCATCTCTGGTCTTTTTGTTGTGGTCAAATCATTAGCTGCTGGAAATGCCTTTCTAGGGAGGGCTCTGAATGAAGCAAGATTTGCAAGCAGCAAACACCTGCGAATAAGCAAATTTGTGGAAAAAATAAAGGTGCATCTTCCTGGCTCCCTCTGCCTTACTACCGTGCTGTAATAACATTTGGTACGTGCTCGTATTGTCAGAGACTTGGAGCAGCGGCAGTCCAGATGATCTGCTTGCACAACAGGGAGTTTTCTTACATTAGAAGTAAAACAGCAGCTTATTTAAAGCATTATTTTGTGTTGTTTTGAAACATTGAGACTAGCTTTTGTGATTTTTGTGTGTATTTGTGTGAGAAATTTGTTCATATCACATCTAATATAATTTTATATACACATACGTTGACTTCCAGAGGCTGTAAAGGTCAGAAAATGCTGAAGTTTGCCTCCTAATTCAGTGCTTTGTTTTTCCTACTGTCTGCAAGCTTAATAAGCAGCATAATAGAATTATTCTTTTCATCTTGGATTATCAGCTCAATGTTTACTGTAAATAAACTGCTGGCTGTACCTTTGAAACAAAATATAGCGGCAAAAAAATTGGTCTCAATTTGACGAGCCATTTGTCACACTCAGTTTTTTCCCTCTGTGTCTGCTCTGTGTATGTGAAGATAAGAGGCCAATTTTGTGTGTTAATTCATCAGAGACGATGGAAAACATTTTTCACCTCTCTCCCAGGAAAAGAGTTTTTGCTTGTAGGTTGGGTATTTTCAGTTTTATTGAATGGTTCTCCGATGGCTAAATAAATTTACTGGTAGCAAGGTGATCTCCAGCGCCGCTCTGAGATGCACAGGCACAACCACAGCCCGACCAGGTCAGGGGAGGCAACAAAAAGACAATTTTTTTCCTACTCTACCGTTCAGTAATGGTTTAGAAGGTTCCCTCTATCCTAGCATCAGTTTATCTGTTTATTGCAATAACTGAACACTGTACATAGTGCACAAGCACTACCTATGTGGAGTTCTACAGTATTTGGGCTTCTTGAAGCACCACACACCAACCATCAGTACTTTCCTATGGCAGGAGGCACCTTGCAGGTCCTGCTGGGCTCCAGCTATTCCCCCTTTGCGAGGGGAGCTGCTTCTGCCAGTGAGCTCAGCGCAGGATTGCACCCCAGAAATGATGTTTCTTGTTGTTGTTTACGTAGCCATGGCAAGTCTGCACAGGAAACGTTGCATGCCTGGCTGCAACCTAAAGTGCAGTTGCAGAATGCGCCCAGGAAACAGCTCTCTCACTGTGTGAGAACATGTACTGCACTCATGCCAAAAGCAAACTAGGATCCTGGCTTTAGTACCATTGTTAAAGTTTATATTAAGTTTATATTAAGTTTTATTAAGTTAATATAAAGTTTATACTAAATTATAACTTTTTCCAGCATGCCCATCTTACACATTTTCTAAGTGTCCCCCTTGTGCATCCCCTCATGCATTTTCTGCCACACTCTGTCAGTGCTTAATGGTAGAGGCACCCCATGGGTGCTGCTGGGAGCAGAGGTGCCGCACGCTGCCCAGATGGGTGATGTTTGGGCTCACGAGGGTGTCACTGCTGCACCCTGCAGCAGCCCCACACGGGCACCCACAGGCTCCACGCGTAACGGATTCCAGGATACTAAACTCAGGGTTGCTCTTTACCCACTGCACAATGTGGAGCGTCCACAACGGTAAAAGCACCAATTGCAATTGGAGGTAAAAGCAAGCAAGCACAGGAGGCATCCAAAGGGATTGCTTGGTGGCGGATTGTTTTCCTGACACACATCTGCACTCCAGCACATCTGCACAGATGCATTAGTTGCTTGGTCCTGGCCCCTGCCCATTTGCGCAGATTTTGTTGAGAAAGCATTTTCAATTCAACATTTTCTATTTCAGACGCTCTTCTTTTCTGCTTTGTTGGTTGTGGGTTTGGGAGCGGGTGCCTAATTTGAAGCTACTACAGAAAGAGGAAGGAAGCTCCACAGTAGCTAGAAAAAAAAAAGGCAGGATGCATAAGGACAAATGCAATGAGAGCATGCCAAACTGAGGATATTAAGAGGTAAAGAAGCAGCATAGCCTGTTCACTTGCATAAGCATCACCTTGGTAGGGCTGGTGTTGAGCAGAGAGCAACAGCAATGACAATAATATTAAATAATATGAAACATTTTTTTAAATGAATAGCTTAAAAACAAACCCTGTAACCTACAGCTAATGTTTAACTTTCTGTGCCTTTAAATAAGGGAGTTATTTAGTGGTGATTTACACAGCTGCAAAGGAGCTGTGCTACTTTTTAGAGAACTGAACATTAAGATTTCAAAGTGCAAGACGAAACCACTTTTAGGCACAAAAACGGAGCAAAAAGAAAAAAGACATTGCAAAGGCTGTGAATATGCCTCAAAATCAAAACCAATCATAATCTCAGCCCCTGCTTTCCACGTCGTGATGTATCTGTGGCGCAGCCGGCACTGCCAGGGGGTCTGAGCGCCGGGGACCCGAGCGTGTCCCTGAGCAAGGCCCTGTGTGCACGGGCAGCTGCAGGCCAATTGCACCGCGGAGCTGATTGAGCTACGTAATCAGCTGCACGCGCTCCAAACGCTGCTCTCCCGCGGGGCTCCCTGCGGATGCGGCCGAGCTGGAAGGAGGCTGCACATTCGCCCGGCCAGACCCCGGAGCGTCTGTGCCTGAGCTGAGGACTGGGCTGGGGGAGATCCCGTTCGCCTCACCTAGGGGATGGAGTAACAGGGAAGCAGAAGGCTGCAAGATGAAGGTCAATGTAAGTACGAGATGATTTTATTTCTTTTGCAATTAGCTGCAGTGTTTAATTCATTTGCGATGAGAGTTTATACAGTGTCAATAACTGTGTGTGTCAGGATTGCAGTTCAAAGGGTGCTGTTGATGCTCTGCACAGGTCACTAGCAGAACACGTGGTCTTAATTTTTAAAAAGCATTCTGTGCCTAGCTGCAAAATGCTTTATCAAGAACAATAGGCTGCCTAAGAAGGGTGAGGTTTTATGCCATTAATATTAGGCAATGTTACACTTTACCACAGAAATACACTGAATCTAAAGGGCTGGCCCTTGGGTACCTCTTACCTTTTTCATTTTCCTAGCACTAATGAATATAAATTACTAAAAACAGTCTTGAGTTTATATGTCATCCTAAAGAGGAGCCACACATGCATTTTTGCCATCAATTACTAGAAAATAGCCGACACAAATGTGTTAACAACTGCAGTCACTTTTTGATATAGAAATACCAGGTAATTTGAAAACGAGCCGTGCGAGGCTGAGGCAGCTTTTGTGCTCTAGGACAGTGTGACAGACCCCACGCTACAGCGAGGACTGAAGCTCAAAGAGGAAAGCACCGGCTTAGCAAACGCCCTGGGAGGAGAGGGGACTTGTACGTGGGGGATAGAATCTGCCTGGGATTTATTTGTTAGTCTTGGCTCCCAGATCCCGGCACAGCGCGCGTGCAGATGCCGAGCGCTCGCTTGCGTTGCGGTAGGTAGAGGACAGACCCTGGCGATGAAAGGGAGGGTTTCAGCCTAATGTCACAGCTGATCTCGGGCAGCTGTACCGGGAGCAGGAGCTCTGCCCTTCCGCTGTGCTCTCCCTAGTCACAGCCCAGCGGCTGCCTCCCTTAGCAGCTGGGGCAGGTGAAAAGCCATTGGCTTCTCTTCCCATAAAAAAAGCTGAAATTTCAGATAAAGGAAGTGTTAAAAAAAGCCCTAATTTCTCTGTCTTTAAAAATGTCTTTTATGTCTTTAAAACTGTCTCTAATGTCTTTTAAAAAGTACTATCTTCGTGTAGATAATGGCAATGAGGGCCAGGGGGAAGCTGGTGCCTTTAGGAAGCTGCAGCGTTGCCACTGATTCATTATGAATCAGAGGGAGCCGCCTCGCTCCACCATCTGCTCCGCCACTTATCGGTCAGTTATTATGCAGCTATTCAGTTATTTCTCTGACACTCGTGTAGGCTGCAGCATCTCTGCTGCGAGTAATACGGGCTCAAGGGAGAGCGTCCTGTGGCACCTGCGCTCCGAGCAGGAAGGGTGCTCAGCAGCCGCTGTAAATTAGAGACTGTAATTAAGGATGTGGCCATGCACTATTTATTCGGAGACCGGTAATTTCAGCAACCACGAGTGCAGCGCGTTTTCTTGCCTGGGGGGGAAGTGCAGGAGACAAAATTGATGATTGATCAGTTCTGTTCTCTGCTGCATTTCTCTCTAATTAGCCCTTTTTGGAATGAAGGGGGAATCTAGACAAAGGTTTGCTTCAAAGCACAACCCACTGTGGGAGCCGTGGATGGTCGGCTTTGCTCCCATGGCCCATTCTAGGAAAGTCTTGCCAATTCCCTGTGCAAGCAGAGGAACACAAGTATTGAGGACTTTCTGTATTAAAGTCTCTATGCTCAACACTTGCTGCTTAGAACATGGAAAGAGAAAATTAATACTCATCCGAACTTTCAATATATTAAAAACTGTGTTTGGATGTAAATTTTGTGGTAAAATACAAAGCAGATACTAAAAAAGTTCAAAAAATCAGAAAAGCAGACTAATTTGATACATGTGGATAGAGAAGGTTGGTATGACAGAAGGAGCCCAAGCCCAGAAATATATATAAATCTATTTTGTACATATAAAGAAATGGAAGTTTGTTTTTCTTAGAACTCAGGCATGAAACAGCACATGTGTAAATATGAGAGATGGGAACAAAACCCGGTGCTACTTAAAACACTGGGATTTTCCTTTTTGTTTTAATACAGCTAGAGGTTGATTAACTTCATTTATGAAGAAAGTAGAACTGAAGAAAATTAACAAAATTGTTTTATGATCCCCAGCACGGCTAAATGTGATATCACACAGGTTCTCCTCTAAGCAGTTCCACATGAAGCTTGAAAACTAGTTGTTCTTTATCAAAGACTGATTTTCAAAGACTTTGAAAGCTTAAAATCTGAAGGAACTTGGTTCTGTCTTCAAAAAATTAATCCAGCCTTTGAATAAAAATTAAAGGCAAGTCCTGGCATTCCATTCTTGCTTAAATGCACCTCTTTAAAATGTCTATAGAAAAACCTGTGGAACTTTTGTCTAATCAGAAAAAAATACACCAACTATACAACAAAGTATAAGGAGCTTCTGCAAGTCACAGAAAAAGTACCACAGACAATGGGACAGCCAGCAGCTCACAGCTAGAAGGAGGTCACACACATGTGGAGGAAGTTCAGAGCACTTAGGATATGTTCTTCTTTCTTCTATTTGTGTTCAGCTCTGTCTACAATTAAGCAAAAGTTAAATTGACTGAATTTGAGCTTCTATTTGCACAGGACTTCTCTGGGAAACTTGTTCCCAGCAAGCAGGG
>JAUBOD010000174.1:2931337-2943079 GCA_032353885.1 Nothura maculosa
TCCTGTCCTTGGTTAATAAGTCAGATTCTCTTTAATTTGTATGTGTCAATTCCTATCTGAGATAAAGTAGAAACACTAGCAAAGAAGGATTACAATTATAACCACAAGAAGAGATACCAGGCCTGCTTTAAAGTTAGTTCTTGTCTGCTAGCCCCAGTGAACATTTGAAAGCATTTGAATATGATCTACGTAAGTAATCGAGCTTTAAAAGAGGTTCTGGGCTCGCTGTGGGTTTCTCATGCTGTTCTTCCCCCCTCTAAGCACCTGCTGACGCTCCCGCGAGCCTGCTGGGCCTCTGCCCCCAACATCCGACGTGAGGTTTACGACGTTCCAGCCGTGCAGCGCCGGGAGTCCCTGTTCACACGGGTGAGTCCCGAGTCCCGTCCGGCACCATGGGCAGCCCCAGCCCCTCCCAAGAGCCCTTAGAATACTCTTCAGAGGAAATTCTACCATTTTCCTGTTTGTTTTGAAATCTTCTGTAAAAACTGGCAGAAACTCATGCTTTTTTTTTTTTTAAGGAAGTTCAAAACTGAAAGCAGTTTTCTTTTGAATTTGTTATAAATCTGGCAATGTTTCCAATGAACACTTTTGGTTTTACCTTGACTCAGTTATGAGGCACCTTTTTAAGGATGAATTCCCCATGTCAGGCAGTCACCAACCTATTGGTTTACCTGTGAGGAAATGCGATTTTTTTTCTTGTTGACTGAGGAAGATTTAAGTGTTTTCTATAAACTATCATGAAATGTTTACAGAAGAGGCATTAGTGCATGTACAAATGGAAAGTAAAAGGTCACCCACCCTCCCTTTGGGCAAAAAATGCAAGGGATTAGATCATATAACCCTGATATATAAGGCGTAAGAGCCTTTTGAATCCACTCCTTGAAGCAACCTGTCATATGATCTTTTTCTTGACACTACAATTCCTGCTGTAGACAGAATATCATGCCAAAAATCAACAAATTGCCTGTTTTGCCCACTCTATGTAAATGGGGTGGTCCCTGTACAGACCAAAAGCTAGAAGTGTTGGTGACAGCCTCCTTGCACCACCTAGCGCCCGTCCTCCCCCAGGCTGTGGGAACAAGGAGCTCCAAACCATATGACCCGACAGCCTTTGGTACCGCAGCATCTTCAGCAGGCTCTGAAATGAACAGAAGCCAACCTGTGTATTTCCCTTTCCCACTAGAGTGGTGCCACTCCACCCACGAGAAGGAAGGGCTCTGCGCTGTTCAGATCCACTGAGGCTTTCCAGGAAGAGCCAAACCAGGTTTACGACATCCCGTCCAGCCCAGAAAACGCAAGGACCACTATCCAGAAAGACTCCCCAGGCAGCAACGTAAGTAGGAATCACTGGATATGAGAGTAATATCTCTAGCACTGTGCCACTCTTCATATGTGGTGACCCTCCCTGAGGTGGGTTCGCAGTGATGAGACCAGCACATCTTCAGCAGAGTTTATGGGTTGACCATCCTGCACTGGAGTCTGGTGCCTCCTCGTTTTGTGGCTTAGCTGAATTCTGCAGCTACCCCACAGCTGGAGAAGCCACTCGTGCCTAGTGTGGGGCTTAGAAGGGCCAGTGGGGCTGGCTCTGTCCCCTGCCTGGGAGCTGGCATGTTAGGAAAGAGCTCACCAGAGCTGGTATTCTTGGTCACTTTGTGGCTCTTAACAGTTTTACGGACCAGCTGCAACAGCGTGGAGCAGACTTGCTTTTGGAGACATGGTTTATAGCTGCTTCCAAAACCAAGTTTTCTTATCACTCTTCATTCATGGAAAATTTGTAAAATTCTAGCTATGGTGTGAAACAATCCTGTCTACACTCCCCTGCTCGATCTGCAATTTATGAAGCTTGACCTTAAGATTCTCCTTATTTTTTTTTTTGTTAACTAGCAGTCTTGTCAATGGCTTCTTGTGGCTGCACACTCGTATAATTTCTCACGCTCCCTCCTGCTGAGGCTTTAGGCATCCAGATGAGACCTGTCCCAAAGTGCCTATGATTATTACTCTAGACTTCCTTACACCCAAGGCATTCTTGCATGCACACTTTCCAGCAGATGCGTTTCTGCTGTGCACAAGCAGCAGCCTAAGGCACTAAGTAAGATCTGTATCCATCCTAGCAAATCTTTGTCAAATAAAAATGTAAACTCATTGAAGCTATCTGAGAATGATCACTTCTCCTGTTTAGAAACACTGCTTATAAATGCCATGTGCTCTGTTGCAGTTATATGATGTCCCTCCGAAAAGAGAATCTGATGTTTCAGAAAATGGATCTCAGAAAAAGTGCTGGGGCCATTACAACACCTTGCCAAATCCTCGGAAGTCAGAATGGATTTATGATATTCCAGTATCACCAGAAAAAAAAGGATTAAAACAAAGCCCTCTTGGCCATTCCTTGGAGAATGAGGTGCTGTATGATACACCACCAGCCAGGTACAGGGCTCTGATGACAAATACTGAAGCCAAAGCTGCAACTCCACAGTTATATGATGTTCCACCACCCCAAAACAAAGCAGTGTTTCCAGATGTCCCTCTTTATGATGTTCCATCTTCACGGGAGATGCTCCTTTTGCGACCAAATGCTATCCAAGATGTATCCCCAAGTCTCCCGACTCCAAAGGCTGAGAATCAGATTTCTGAAGGGAATGTTTATGATATTCCGAAAACTTTGCAGTGCAGGAAGGAGATAGGAAAAAACAACAAAAGTTCTAGAGACCAAGCATACCTTGTCCCTCCACAGCTCTCAAGAGATGTTAAATTAGAACAGGACAGAGCATCTCTTTCCAGTGTGGAGAGCAGGACCAGCACTACCTCTACATCCTCAAGCTCTTCTGCTGAGTCCTCTTCTGTGTCCTCATCAGAAGAGCATGGCAAAGAAATGAAACTGGACCTTGAGATGGCCATAGAGACACTGACTAGACTGCAGCACAGTGTATCGAGCTCGGTCGCGAGTTTAATGATCTTTGTGAGCAGTAAATGGAGATTACAAGAGCACCTAGAGAAAAACATTGAAGAAATCCATAGAGCAGTTGATCACATAAAAGTCTCGATGGGAGAATTCTTGGCCTTTGCTCAAGTTATAAAGGCAAATGCCTCGTATGTCACTGATAACAACCTTCAGATCAGAATTAAAAAACAGCTAGAAATTCTTGTGAACTCATTCCAAATCTTAATAGAAACAAGACAACAATTAAACAGTTGCAACTGGAAGCTAGAGATGTTGGTTATGAAGAAACCTCAGAACAACCCAGATGATCTTGATCGCTTTGTTATGGTAGCGCGCACCATTCCTGATGACATCAAGAGATTTGTATCCATCATCATTGCCAACGGAAAGCTTCTCTTCCGAAAGAATGACAAGGAGCAAGAAATGAAGCAGTCAAAAACGAGCACAGAACATAAAATGGCCAAGCAAATCACACTGCCCAGAAGAACAGAAGTGGAATCACTTCAAAGAAATGATAAACCAAACCACGGTCAAGTCTCTTCTGATAATCCAAAAGAAAATGCCATTGAGGACTGTGATTACGTCCAGCTACAGGTTAGTATAACATGACTGTACTACCTATATTCTGCTTGATTGTTGGCAGATATTAAGCTACTAGAATTGTTTTAACTTTGTATTAGTACAAGCATCTTTTTCCAGGCTGTGAATGAACTCAGGATTTTACTGGAGTATGAGGTGGTGCAGGTGCCATGATCCGTAATTAGAACTGAAAGTCACAGAATTTTACCTTTTACCTTAGAAAATATTTTATTTTACCCATTTAAATTAATTTGATACATATCTTTTATCGAGGTTCAAGAAATCTATCTCTTGTCTTCAGACTAGTAGTTCTATTCTTGCCAACATATTTTGTGTGTTGGCTCTGCTACCACGATATAGGAGATGTTGACCTTCTAAATTAGCATGGATAAGAGAAGCAGTTTCATAGGGGGAAAAAAACCCATCACTTAAAAACAAATTAAACTCTTGCTGTGAATTGTCAGTTTTCTTTCTTGTTAGGAAGTTCTGGATGGTTTTTAGGGGAATGGCTCTCCTGAGAAGTACCAAAATGTCTGCTAAGAATTTAACTCTTTAAGACAGTTTATAATGAAAAGATTATAAAGAATTAGAATTTAGGATACATTACATTTTGTTCAGGTTAGTTTCAGTCTTAAATCTTGCAGAATCACACATTGCATTCTTAGTAGAAAAAAATCCAGTTACTTCCAATAAAACTATCATTGTAATCCAAATAGGCTGCATATTATCGTAGCACATGAAGCTGCAAAGCAAGCAGACATTTTTCCCTGAAACAACGTAAAACCAAATCCATGTTGAAATACTTTATATAAACTATTTCAACTTTGTTTGAATTTATAACAGGCACAGAAAATCCATTCAACTACAGAGGTAGAAAAGAAGAATACAGATTCAAAAACAAAGGTATTATTGATTTTGAAAACTATTACTTAAAAGGACTTCTTGTCCCTGATTTCTGTGCTTGCTAAAATTCAAAATAACTTGGATTAGGGCACATATATTGATACATAGAAACATTGTTTTCTCTTTGGTCATGCTCCCAGGGCTAGTTCTCAGAACTAGTGCTGAAAAATTGTGCAAAACATTTATTTTCCTTGTACATAATACGCACAAGGATGTGAGATAATACTTCAAAATATATGACAGAGCACTGGTTTAAGGATTGACTATCTTGTGTTTCTACATTTTTAATCATTCCTAACCCACATGAAGTCAGTACATGATCTGCAAGTTGGAAGTCCAAATTGTATAAAGGATTGATATTTAACTACAGCACTTTGGATGCCATTATTAAAACTATTATCAGTGAAACTTACTCAGAGAAAAGGTAATTGGGAGAAAATACTATTTTTAAGCAGAGTGCTTTAAGGAAAGAGAAACATTTGCAAAAGATCTCTGGGCTGTGATAGGTTGAAGCTTCCTAGGACTCAATTGAAGGGAAGAAACATGAAGAATACAGGATAGAACAAATAAAGAAACTGTGCTGCCAAGCCAAGTCTTTTTTTTATTGTTGTTTTTCAACTTTTTTCTAGGTCTTGCCAACTGCAAAAAGGAATATAATTCAGAGCAAGCAGGACTCTTCAAAGAAAATTACTCTTTCGGAACACTGCAGGCTGTGCTTTGGAGCACTTCACAAGGCAATTGGTGTCTTCACAGAGAGTCTCAGCAATAACCAGCCCCCCGAAATCTTCATATCACACAGCAAACTGATCATTATGGTGGGGCAGAAGTTAGTGGATTCTCTCTGCCAGGAAACTCAAGATAAAGACACTCGCAATGACATTCTCCACAGCAGCAGCCAATTCTGCAGCCTGCTCAAGAACCTGGCACTCGCCACCAAAAACGCTGCAATCCAGTATCCAAACGCAGACGCAACGAGGGAACTGCAGAACCAAACTGAGGAGCTCTCTAAATACACCCAGCAGTTCAGAGCAAAGATGGAATGAAAGAAACCTCACTCT
Source organism: Nothura maculosa (assembly GCA_032353885.1). Lineage (NCBI taxonomy): Eukaryota > Metazoa > Chordata > Aves > Tinamiformes > Tinamidae > Nothura > Nothura maculosa. The sequence goes on from JAUBOD010000174.1 coordinate 2,936,816, forward strand.
TTTTAGGATTATTATGAAAACTTGAATTTCTCGGTTGCTATGATTTTCTTTTCATTTTTTTTTGGCACTTGCCAGCAAGGAGGCAGATGCAGCTCCAGGAGGTCAGCTCCCATGGAGGGCTGGGCCGCTCCCTCGGGCACTGATGCACTCTCAGCAGGTGAAGAGCCCACAGGAGCAGCCTGCCCCAGAAGAACACTGGTATAATTAAACCTGTGCTTTGGTTTCCACCCTTCAGACCCTTCCTGTAAACCTCCACTTCTCCGTGTCCAATTATTTTAGCACAATAATTTTAGTCTCTGATTCATTTAGTATCTGATCTGAACATTTTTTAAATAGATATGGAATATATTTTTCTATTTTTTTTTCTATTGGGATACATAAGATCTCTTTAGGCGGCATATCAATCCATAAATTATGACATGTCACTGTGTAAAGCTATCATCGACTGTTTCTAGATGACTGTACTCAATTTTGTTTTTTTTTTTAAATCTACTTTGCTGTTGTTTAATGTATAAATGTGATAGGGGTGTTACATGACAAAACGTGGCAGGCCCTGGGCAAGGCAGCAGCACCAAACAGCAGAGCACAGAGGGAAGAGACTCGGGGGAGCTCTGGCTCCCCATAAATCCAGGAGGAAACCACCTCAGCAGTCTTCATTTAAACACATTTCATCTTAGCCCTCCAAATGGATGAAAAATGTATATATTAACTGCAGTCACTAGAAACACTGAGGTTTTGTGGAACTTCGTCCTACGAACTGGCAATAGGACATCATTCCTCTTCTGACACTTGTAGCCACAGTGCAGGCAGACGCTGCGCCCTCAGGGCTCACAAGCACGAATTTTGGGGACTAATCCTCCCAGTTCATTAATTTTATCCTGAAATCCGCTGGATCCAAGCTCCCCCAGTGATGGCAGCCCGGCAAACGCTGGGATGGGTGGTACACGCGCAATATTGGTGCTTTTGTCATTAATTTATTTAAAAGTTGTATGTGATTTTTTAAACCATTGCCTCTCTTGGCAAAGCTGTACCCTTCTTTGTTCCTGTTTCACTTTTTCCAACAAAAGTGAGCAGGGAGTTTCACTTGTGTTCCTGGCCACAGCTGCCCGGCCGGACAAGGGCACTCATAGAGCTAACTTCCACCTCGCGCCAGTTTTATTTTCACGTTGCTGTCCCCAGGTTACAGATATTTAAGCACCGCCGTTCGGGACCCCCGCGCGCTTCGTGTCTCCCGTTAACCCCCTCACGGCCACTAGGGACTTTCCCTGCCCCAACTGCGGGGAACGGCCCAACACGGAGCGCGGGGGGGGCTGGGGCACCTTGCCTGCCCACAGTGCTGGTTTCTGGCAGAAAATAAATATAGAAAAAAAATACATATAGGAAGAAAATAAATAAATAAATAAATAAATAAAATCTATATCTTAAAAACGCGGAGCCTGCCAGGGCCGCGGGGGAGGGTGCAGCCCCCGCCGGCCATCGTGGTACGTCCCAGTCCCTCTCCCCACCCCGCTATGGTCCCGCCTCCCGCCCCGCAGCCCCGCCCCTCGCCTTGCTCCGAGCCCCGCCCCCAGCTCCGGTTGCTATGCCACGGCGATGACGCAATCAAGGCTCGCCGGAAGCGCCGCTCGGTGCCGGAAGCGCCGCTCGGTGCGGAAGCGCGGCGGCAGCAGCAGCGATGGGTTGCGATGGCGGCACCATCCCCAAGCGGCACGAGCTGGTGAAGGGGCCGCGCAAGGTCGAGAAGGTCCGAGCGGGGCGGGGCGGGGCGGGGCGGGAACGGGAGCGGGCAGGGGAGGGCGCCGGCCGGGCCTGCCGGGCCGCGCATGGGACCGTGAGGCCGGGCCCTGTCGCCAGGCCCTGTCATCTTCAACAGAGCTCCCCGATTGTGAAATTCGGGAGAAAAATCACCGGGCAAACGAGGAGGCGCTGGAGCTCGCCCCTGTAAAGCAGACAAATGACTTCGCTTTTGTCCCCACATGCTGTGTGGCCCCACTGCCCTGCTGTGCAGTTTCTATTGCATTTAATTTGTGTTTTTCCCTTATGGCCTCAGTGCCGTACTGGGCTACTGTGCCAAGCTGGAGCCTCAGGTAGTGCCCTGATATCCGCAGCATTGCTTGACTTGTGTTGGTTCCTGACTGCGAGTGCTACAAGAGCTAGCAGATAAGAGAAGCAGAATTGAGAGGAGAGGATGAGGGTAGTGGAAAACACATGAAAAGCAAAAAGGAAAAGAGATGAGAGTAGGTGGAAGTGGCCAAAAGGAAGAACACTGAGTTACAGCTGGGGAGCAAACGCCCTTGCATTTGCTAGTGATCTGTAGAAGTGAATCTTTGAAACTGAGCATGACTTTCACTGAAAGTCCGTTAGCATTTACCATTATTTTGGTAAATAATTCATGGAATAGTTTTGTGGCAGGCTCAGTTGGTAGGATACCTTGGTATTTGATTTGATGTTTTCTTTTTATCAGGTTGACAAGAATGCTGAATTGGTGGCACGGTGGTACTACTGTACGCTGAGTCAAGAGAAACTCTGTCGACCAATTGTAGCCTGTGAACTAGGCAGGTACGAATGTTTACATGTAGAGTTCTCTATCAAAAGGGACTGCTTTCTAAATAAAGATCAAATATTTACAAGCATCAAATTTTTTTTCTACAAATTTGTTGTTGTAGGTTGTATAATAAAGATGCTGTCATTGAGTTTTTGTTGGACAAGTCATCTGATAAAGCTCTTGTGGAAGCTGCGTCACATATCAGGAGCATTAAGGTAAAAAAGTTATATCTAATTTTAAAGAAAGCTGTAAAGGTGAAAACATGCTATGAAAACTCAATTTGCTAATGTTAATATTCGGAATATGCTTCCTTTCACGTGCCAGAGAGGCAAATGTGATCGGAAGATGCATCTCTGTTGAGTATGCTTAGCGGCAGCAATGATTGTAAACTTAGTACCTTGGCATGGAATTCCTAATTTTCTGGACAGCAAAGTCGTGGTAGTAAATTTTAGTTAATTGGTTTTGATCTGAAGACACAAACTTGGAAATTACACTGTCGTAGACACAGTGGCTTTCTTTCTTACATAAATAAAAGTTTGAGGCATTGATGGATTGAATCAGGAAAGAGTCCAATTAACATTAGTTAATTAGTTAATTGGTCTAACTAACAGACTTGTAGTTTTTCTTTCTTAGTGCTGTAAGTTTAACATTTACCCAAATGGCAGTCAGAAGTAGAATTCAACAAACATTGTCAAATGTTTTTCAAACATGCAATTATGTATTTATAATTATGCCAAATTTCTCTATTATTGTACTTGTGTTAAAAAATCTCTTTAAAAAATGTCAGTAACTAGAAACAATGTTGTTACAAGTGCATTAGGAAAAAAAATATCTTCAGGAATGTTATTATGGTTGACGAATCACCAGCAAACAGCTCCGGACATGTCTTTGTATCTTTCAGAGTGTTACAGAACTGAATCTTGCAGATAATCCAGCCTGGAGTGGTGATAAAGAGAGCATAAAAGGTGACAAGTACGATGACATCCAGTGTGGGCGTTTTATATGCCCTGTGGTGGGCTTGGAGATGAACGGAAGGCATAGGTCAGTGTTCTTGCTTCTATATTTAATTTTCAAAAATGAGTTGTTCTAAATGGAATATAGAGCAGGTAGAGTAGTTTAAAGCAATAATGTTGAAAAGCAGGTGCTTGTAACCTCAGCCTTTTTGGAGAGTCTTTACCATCCAGTTTGAGGGAAGTTTGGGAGACCAAGAAAAGGTCTCTGTCCTTTCCTCCCTTCCACTTCAAGAGGGGAGATGAAATGTACTCCTTTACTCAAACCAAGTTGTGTCTATAAATGAAAGGGCAACGGAGGGCAACATGTGCAGAGAAGAAGCAGTGTTTTGCTGTTGGCAGGCCATGACACAGGAGCTTTATGTGACCAAAGGGAGGAAGGTCACATGAGACCTCCAGTCCCACCTCTGGATGGAGATGAACTGTGCAGGGCTGTATTTCACCTGCACAGAGTTTCTGAACGTGACTGTGTGACTTGTCTTCCTTTTTTTAAAGGTTTTGCTTCTTACGAAACTGTGGCTGTGTCTTCTCTGAACGTGCTCTCAAGGAAATTAAAACAGAAGTTTGCCACAGGGTGAGTTTTTCTTCAGATTTAGTAGCGGTAAGGTCGTTATGACCCTAATGGTTCACATCTGTCTTATAGTGGTTTGTTGTTGTTGTTTTCTTTAATTTGAATATCCAGATTGAAGTAGTGGTAAAATTCTATTTTTTGGTGCCCTAAAATAATTCTGTACAACCCTATATAATGGAAATGTTTTTTCTATATAATCAAATAATGGTAATTTTCATAGTAAGTATCCTTTTTCTAGAGAGTTAGATTTTACAAAAAATAATTTCAAATAAAGTGATTTTTTTCACAGTTACGTGGATTATTATAGAAGGTATCAACTGCATTTCACTTTATAGTGCTAATTGTGTCTCTCTAGATCTCTCTAACTAAGAACAATGATGTAAGTTGCAAACGTTCTTTTTCATATCTCTGCTGTTGTAATCAGGGATATTTGTCGTGACTATAGCGGCTGCTTTTAAGAGGAGTTACTTTTTGGACAACACCCTGATATTTGATATAGTGTACAGTGTACTTAAAAGAACCGTGAACCAAAAGCTTTCTTGATAAATTGTGCAAGGTGATATGGAGTATTGATACTTAAGTTTAGTCTCCTATTACTATTCAAGGTTAGTTGAGGTCTGGTAACAGCCTTCTGCTCTCCTCCTGCATTACATTGATCTGTTTTTAGTGAGTTTTTTGTTCATTTCAAACTTTGCTGTTGATAGATGGGTGTTATATGATTGTTAAATACAGAAATGAGATGTTTTAGCCACAGTTTGTCCAGTGTACTAATCTTGAAAAAAGAAAGTTACTCTTTCATAGTCTATGTTTTCTTACAGTATGTTTGTTTACAGAAACTGCTCATCACAATCTCATATTTGAATACAAACATATATATGCGCATATGGATTCTTGACCATATTTGGAGATGCTTCTAGGAATATTTAAATGTGGATAATAGCTATTCTGTCTTTTATTATTGGACTTCTCAGAAAGACAAATATGTATTTGGAAAAACATTCTTCCGGTAACAGATAATTTTCTATGTGCAGCAGAGCTTTAGAGACTTGTTCTAGAAAACTAATTCCTGTGGGATTTGCACATTGTCCGAGCACAGAATAGCTGTTTTTTAAAGTCTTGCTGAACTACAGTAAAGTGACTCTGTAACTTCAGAGGCTTTTTTAGGGGTAGAAGTATGAGGAAGCAGTGTGTGGTGGCTGTTAGCTAAGCCTGTTAGTGCAGCACCCAAGTCACCCAGTGTCAGCACTGTTCCTTACTGTGCTTGAAGTTGCACTGTACCTTACAGCTCCGTACTGACACTTCAGCAGCATCAGCACTGCCTTATAACCTAAAAAGGCCTTCTGCTCATTTCAGTATCATGTGGTGTATCTTTAAGACTACACTTAACTTCTCTGAGTGGTTAATAAGTTTTATGTTTATCTTTCCAAAATCAGCAGTAATTAGACAACTGTGAGTCAAAGGACTCCTTGTCCTTTGCACTTTTCCCTTAAGTTAAAACATAACAGTTCCAGTTGTCAGCATGGAGAGCAATTCTGTGTTTTAATATCTTTTTTATTACATTCTTTTTTTTTTGAATGCAAGAGTTATGTGAGAGTTTTATTTCCTTGACATCACTGTTTTTAAAATATGTTCTATGTAGTGGATGCAGTAGGGTTTTTGAGGCATACTCAACATCTCTAATTACACTTGGTCATATAGCTGATAAGTAATAGAGATGTATCTAATTTGATTTCAAAAATTCAAGATTAAGGAAGATGATATTAGCTAGCTCTACTGAATCCAACTTTGAAAAAGCTTTTTTTTTTGGTGACCTGCAAAGAACATTTTTAATTTTTTGAAAAAAGATATATTAGTGACCTGAGCATATTGGAGATCATCACTCTGTGAATATATATGTTTTAGTTTGCATTTCCTATTGCCTTTGATTAAGATTGAAGAGTAGATTCAGTAGACTTTTTAGTATACACTGATAAAGTTTTTGTTCTGTATTCATAATTGAGAAGGAGGATAGAAGTTCTCAACATGGGATCGTGGGGAGCTGGTTTCTGTCATTTCTAGCAACTGATTTATGCAAAGCACTCATTAACTGCCTGCCTCCAGCATACTTTGTCTTTATGCCAAACATGAAATTTTGTGTT
>JAUBOD010000174.1:2965073-2975112 GCA_032353885.1 Nothura maculosa
GAACTGAAAATTTGAGGATGTCCATGCATTAAAACTCAGTGGACATAAGCCTAGTACTGGTTGTCATACTGTAGTTCAAGTCAGATGAGGTGTTTCCAGCAGCATCCCAGGAGAACCTGGGACAGAACAGAGCCTGGGAGCTGTTGCTTTCTGCTTGTCCCCCTTGTCCTTGTGATTCACAGCAGCATGTGGCCTCTGGCCTTGCAGAGCGGCTCTGATGCATCAGTCTGTGCCCTGTGGTGGCCTGGGAAGGTTCCTGGAGCTCCTGACTCAGTGTGGATTCCCCTTCCTGGAGAACAATGAACCTGTGCACCAAACACCCAGGAGTCCTGCAGCCCACAGGTGAGTTTGGGAGGGAATTCTCTTGGTTCCCACACCACACAGTAAGAGTGACCGCCCTCTTTTACTGCCTCATCCTCCCAGTGTGTCCCTTCTGTGCACATCTCCTGACTCACCACATGCCTAGTGGTGTCGGCTCCTTCCTCAGACTGTTGACGAGTTGCTGAGCTGCAGGTATGTGCGGATCAGCCGGCTGGCAGGTGTCAGGAAGCCCCAGAGCTCGGGAAGCAGCCAATCCTGAGAGAGCATTGCTGGTGGAGGACACATAGCTAGCCATTTACATTTATTCTCCATAAATTCCATAAAAGTATTTTGTCTTCAACACTACGTCCATGTGAATCTTCATTGAAATTAGGCAATGACCTGGTAAGAAAAATGGACATGCAGCAACCATTTATTTATTTTTTTTAGCATCTGACATTAAAATCCTCTGGAGAGTGCAAAATACTCCCAGTGTGCAGGGGGAGGCAGAGGAGGAAAGGATGAACCAGGCTCTGATTGAGGGAGATTAGAATTTAGCAACATCCTGCTCCTAAATGCTGTAGTTAGTGAATAATAAGCTTCCAGGGACACAATTCATCCTCTAAGGGTATTATAAGTTTTATTTCCCACAGCCTTTTCAGCACTGATCGTAGAATTAAATCCTCTCCAATGGGAATACAATTTGAAAAGCATACAGTGGGAAAATGCATCCTGTTAGCTAAAAAGGTTGGGAGGTTTGACTGGAAATTCACAACTTTCTGCTTGAGTCTCTCACTTCCATGCTGTGAAATCATCACAGCCTATCAAATTGACCAAAAAAAGCTTAAAGTCTTTTCTTTAAAAATGATATTTGTTAGATTAAAATATTTCTAATTAATGTCCTATTCTTAGCAAAACTGAACGAACACAATTGTCTTCAAGTGTCCTGTGTTTGCGGCCTAGACGCCAATGCTCTTGGTAGATATTGCCCAAGGTTCAGAACTGTGGTGACCCTGCCAAATAGTTTCTTAGTTGCCTTTCAGAATAAAGGGGCTGTTTATACATTGCAATCCACAGAGGATCTGAATATGTCCTAAGACGAATACGAATCATTAAGTGTCTTGTTGGAAGGCTTTACAAATGTGGAACTGATTACTGCTAGACAGCAACTATTTCCTTCTGCAAGATGGAACTGATACAATTTTAGACCTCTAGATATTGGAATTGGGTTGGGATTTTGTCTTTTAGACTTGACCAACCTTCAAAATGAACAAAAATGATGGAGTCTTCTTCTGCTTGCAGTTGATGGGTATTTTGTCTGCAAGGCAATTTTTAACCTAGATAATCCATCCAACAGCCCAGTTACTGTGGAGGTGCTGCCCATTCTGCCCAAAGCCTCGGAGCTGTGATTCTGTCAAGCGTTCAACTTCATGTGGGTTAAAATATCTCCTACAGGTCAGTGACAGAATCCAATTTGCAAGTTGACCACGAACTTCTTTCAGGGAGGAACCGATTTCACCACGACCCTGCATAAAATGGGATTCTCTTTGCCAAGTCTCTCCCCAGTGTTTCTGTTTTGATCTTTACAGCATATCCAGCTTCTGTTCAACCTTTGTGCAGTGTCTTTTGGTATCCCCTCTCAAAGGGGTTTCTGTCAAAAGTTAAACGCTTGACTTCGTGAAAAACGCTCCCTTTCCATAGTGAAGCATTTGGCCGTTAGACTTCACCTGTAACCAACAGGGTTTTTTCACCCTTTTCCCTCTTGTCCCCTCACATTTGTTGCTTCCATTTCTGCTGCTTGTATAAATCTGTTGGTGATAAATCAATCTATCAATGGAGCAGAGATCACAAGGCATCAAGCTGTGCACTTCTTTTTCACGTTACTGTCAGGAATGTGTTTCCTTCTTCCTTGTGACCTTGTATAGATGCGGAACAAATATATCCCCATTGCAGGAGGACATTTGAATACTTAATTGTGATGTTTGGTGGACACAAGATGACCATATTAATGTGCAGGGAGGAATGTTTTTCCGTGGGCTGTTGAAGGTTGAAGTGACTCTGGAAAGGAATATGTTGTTAGATTAAGGCTAAAATAGAAGCATTTTAGCGGTGTAAGTTTTCCTAATAATCATAAAACTCACATTTTTATGCTATGTGGTTTTTCTTTTTTTTTTAATTAAAAGTAATTCTGTGGAATCACTTAATATCCAGGTTGCAGTGATAAGTGGTTTTTGTCATTAGCTTTGAAAAGGCTGCATTGAACAGGCTGGGTGTAGCTTTCTGCAACTTGCAAACAAAGCTACAGAAATGCAAAGCAGCTTATTGCTCAATTATGCTGACTTTAGCAAACTCCATAGGACAAATTAAAAAAAGAAAAAGCGAGTATCTAGTCTCAACCTGGATATTTAATGGGTCCCAAAATGTGCTGAACTCTGTAGTCTAAATGGGCTCTTTAGTGTGGTGTCAAATAAGTTAAAAAGCAAGGGAGCCTTATAAAGCTCGCTTCATTGTTTAAACTTGTTTAACTCATGTTAAGGCTAATGTACATTTATTCAGACTGACAAAGTGCTGAATTTACACAACAGGGATAGTAATAATTAGGTCAGATACTTTTTAAATGGCAATGGGGGGGTGGGAATGCTTAACTCTTTCATGCTTATGAATGGAAATGATTATTAGCACTGACTGAGGCCAGCGCAGACGCTCTGCCCCCAACAACTCCCCTTTCACATCCAGTTTGGAGCTCCCATCCTGCTCCTTTGAGGCCCACAGCCTTGCAGGAGCCGCGGCCGTCAGTCAGGCTTTGCCTTACACATTGCTTAGGAGCACATGGCATTGCTAACATGATCACATGCAGCTTCAGTATGTCCATAACTGTACTTTGAAGCTGGCCCTCCTGTTCCCTGCTGGGATCCGATTGAGACCCATAAATTAGACTAACAAAGATGAAAACCAAGTCATTAAAACTGCATTGTCTGTTCAAGTTATAAAGTTGAACCCTAATCTTTCACAGTGGCTACTCAAATGTATAAGAGCTAGGTAGCTTTATAGCTAATGTTTCCTTTAGCATCTTTTGCTCAGAGATGAGGATGAGGTGCTGTGACTGTGTTCACACCTTCCTTTGGGATATTTGAGGCTGGTCATTCCAGTGACAGTTTGGGGTTGGTTAGTCCAGGGAACTGATCCAGCACAGCAGGATTTGTTTCTCCAATAACATTTTTTCTCTGCTCTCTTCATATTGAACAAGGGCTCTTGTTCAATTCAGGGAAACAGAATCCGCTTGCCTTTGAATTGTGCTCGACAGCCGGCATGCTGGGCTGGCTCCATCTCTTAAATTGTGGCCATTTACTTCCCCATTGAGATTTATGATGCCCCTCACTCATTTGGCTTGCATGTTTCCATCCTGGAAGGAATTGCTAAGCAGTCCCCAGCATACTTGTTGGACAGGCTGCTGCAGCTAGCTGCAGAGAGCGAGCTCCAGAGTCAGGGCAATCTGAGCATTCTTATGCTTAAAAAACAACCAAAAAATAATAATTTGACTGAATAGGTGAAGATTTGGTCATGCAGACCAAGTATTTTTGATCTCATAATCTTGTACACAAAATTGTGCTCGGGGTGTGCACCGAGTGTTGGCTTCCAAAGCAGCCACTGGACAGCAGTGCGTTGGTAACGTCCCCATATGGGAGACGTGGTGTGGTAGCAGGTACCTGCTTCCAGCTGAGATGTCACCTGCTAAGCCAAAAACTCCACTTTGGGTCACTAAACCATGTCTATTTATTTATTTTATTTTTTTCAGCTTTGTGACCAGATGTAGTGAATACATGCAAGCTGCACTTGGCCACGTTATCCATGTGGTGGCACCAAAAGTACAGCCCAGAGAGGCTGTGATTGAAGCTGGTAATTCTTAAATTGCAGAATAAGGAGAAAAGCAGCTAAAAATCGAGGGTACCTTCCACAACCAGGTAGCAGGAACTTTGATGGAGCACCAGGACTTGCTCAGCTCATTTTAAACCCTCTCTTTGCTTTCTCTGCTGCTCTAAATTTCTGAAACTCTCTCTATCTGAGCTCATTTTTTCAAGCTTAGTAATTGACTCTAGATAATAATAGCATTGCTAAGGCCTTCCCTTCTGTCACCTACAAATAGCTGAAATAATTTCCTGTGGCTCTGTATAATAATGCTATGGCATTACACAGGGGTCCAGAATGCAGAAAGTGCCCCTGGATGCACACGGAGTAGCACTGAAGTTTGTTCCACTGCCCTGCAGACTGGTCACAGGGTGAATCTGATGTCTCTGTGGTTCTTTCCCTCTCTTTTTAAATTGTTCTCGTGTGTGTGAGAAGACGCATATGAGAAGCCCTTAATATCAGAGAACGTGCCTTAGTTACAACAGCAGAAATGGCAGTAATAACAAACAAAGACATGGACTGCCTGTCTTTTAATATGATGACTCTCAAGTGAAAACAGCAGGATTTATTTGATTAGTACACTCAATTTTCAAAGCAAGTTGGTCAGAAAATAGAATATTTGTTCAAACAAAACAAAACAAAAAACAGTGCTGCAGAATTTCTATTTCAATTCAGAAAGAAAAGGCTAAACTATTCCCTTAAGTGATGTTTTGTGAAATGCTGATTTGGAATAGTTGAGCTGGGCCTATTGCTTGTTCCATCCAACTGTACTCAAATATTCTGTCCTGTAAAAACTACCCCAAAACCCTGGAAATAGCAGTGCATTTAGGATTTAAATCTGATTTTCTGCCACTTCTATTTCACTGAAAAGTTTCCAGCAGCTCTTTGCAGTGTTTAGTACTTCATGTTTGATATGGAGAGATCCTCAAGTCAAGTTGCCTGTAGTTAGAATTTTAAAAGCAAAAGAGGAAAAGAAAAACTTGTCTTCTATTTTAGGGTCTCGCAGTACTGGAAATGCAAACACTGCAGAGTGAATATTTAACTAGTGCATGAGAATCTAAAAAAGTGTAAAGCAAATGCAATGCAACAAGCCCACTTGCCTTGTTCAACTACAGCAGCATTAAGACATTAAAAATAGATTTACAGATTTCATAATGCGATTGCAACATTCACACAGGTTGGGATTTTTAATTTAACTTTGAACTGGATAGTACAGATTGCGTGGAGACCAGAATGGACCATATTCTAATGGGAGAATTTGCCTTGTGCAGAATTAACATATCAAAGGGTTAGAACAATTTTTGAGAAGATGGCACAATGCTTGCGAGGTTGGCATCCTACTGTAACTGTTGGCATCTGAGCAGGATTTCAGCCCATTCCAGGGCATGAGGGAGGTGCTTGGTCTGTCTTTTTTCATGCTTCTTCATGCTGAGTGTGTGAAACCCTCACGGCGCAGCCGGGCAGACTTTGCTCCTATCTTCTCTTGGCGTCTAGAGGTTCCAGCAAGGAGCTTCTGGTGGGTGCCCAGAGCAGCGCGGCTGGTCCGTTGTTTCCAGCAGCGTTTTGTCCGATTGGAAGTCACACTGCCATTGCAAGCAGAGTGGTAGTTCGGCCAGGACTACCTCTGTTCACAGCACTGTGTGCTGAGTTGCGTTCTTTGCACACATTTGTACCTGCAAACAGCAATTTTGGTGAGCTTGCTGGTATTTTAGCGTTTTATTCAGCCTTGGTTGGGTCAACTTGCCAGTACAACAGGGAATAGAGATGTGCACGTGTACCCTGGTTCTGAGCAGTGCTGGCAGGTCCCTTCCCATGCCGGCACTGCCCAGTTGGCCGGAGGATCTGGGTTTGCTCTGAGCACCTTTCCCTGCACCGAGGCTGGCCCAGGGGCAGCGCTCCATGTAGAGGTGGGTGCTGCATGGTCACATGCAGGGCTTAAACATTTCAGGTTAAATATTGGGGAAGTTTACAGACTTTGCTGCTAGCAGCAGAATGTGGGATATGCCAGCCCTCGGCAGTGGAATTATTTTTTTCTTGAGAAAAATATTCAAAAACTAAGACAAGGAGGTGTTCTACCACTGCCAGCAGGGCCAGAGAGTAGATGTCATCCTCTTGTATTTCTTCCCTAACAGCTGCCAAAGTGCTCAGACTTGGGTGCAGTCAATAGTGCTGGTTTTGGTGCTCATCTTTGCTGGAAAGGGAAAGGAGGGATATAGGTAAAGAAACTGCATTGCTAACGAGGATAGATAGTTGTAACGAAGATTTTGAAAATACAGCCTAGAAGAGAACAACCCATGCTCAACTAGACGTTCTGTGACCAAATGGGTCTATTCCTTGTACCTGATGAGCACCTGGTCATTTGTGGGGAAAAAAAAATAGCCAAGGTCTTATCAGAGAAGCTAATACAAATTCAGAAGCCCACTGTAAGAATTCACAACTTTCTAGCTGTTTGTCCTCCTGGCCCCGGAGGTTCCAGGAGGTTCTTCCTGGAAGCTGAGCTCTCAGGATCGCGTTCAGTGGCCGTTGTCCTGCAGAACTGGAAGCGACGTATTTGTAGATGTCAGGAACCTGATGTCCATCTGCACCGAGAAGCTGCTGCTCCCTGCTGGGGTGGTGAGCTTGGTGTGCCTTCCCAGGATACTGACATTTCAAGATCATAGGGTTACCCTTGCTCTTCAACAGTGCTAGAAAATGATCCATGTGAAAACAACTGAGTGATGGGATGAACAAAAGGAGTTATGAAAACTATACAGTTTTGTGCGAGAATTCTGAAGCCTTCTGGGAAGCAGCGTATAAGACACAGCATGAGCCATCCCATCAAACGGACAGCACAGACATGGAGCAATGTTGAGCAAGAAATTTGACCAGAGCTCTGGTTATTGATTTCAAAACATCCCAGTGCTGCGTGGCCACAATAATCTCGGGCAGAATTGGAGTAGTCAGAATCAAAGCAGTGCAAAGACGCCACTCACCACTGCTCTTGAAGATCCCTTAATGCAGATATGCAACAGCTGCAACGAGCTTCATGCAGAGACATGCCTTCTTATTTAATTTAAACGAAAGAATCAGCACTCGCAGGGTAAGGAATGCTGTGTGAAAGTCCTATCGAACCTTCTGCAGTTGGAACTGGATTCACACTGAATCTTATCAAAAGTGAGGGAGCTGTGAGCACCTTAACATGAATCTTCATTGCAGCGACTCAGGTACAGCAGAAGTTGGGGATTAATTGAGGATCGGGATATGTTCTTAAATCTCCAGCAAAAGCAAATGAGGTTGTCTATGTGCTTGCACTGTTGCTGTCTGCTAGAGAGTTGTCTTGAGGACAAGGATGCTGTGATTTGCCAGAGCACAAACTAAGTCATTCCTTTTACACCTGATCTTTTTTTAACCTAGACTGCTGCTTTCAGCAAGTTACAGCAGCCCTGAGGTTTCATGGGCAATGACCAAACAACCTGTGAATGATAAGGAAGAAAAGCAACAACTTATGTTCACTCTGCAGTAATTCCACTGAAAAGCATCTAGAGATCTCTTGGTGTTCTGAAAATAAGTGATCTCCAGTAATATTTGGATAAACCAAACTCAACAAACACCTACTTGTACCTTTTGAGTGGTGTCCTCTGAGGGCCACAGACAATTCTTCACTTTTCCATTTATTTCATGAATTCTTCACCAAATATGGATAAAATGACCAAATATGGTCATCTATGAGAAGGCACCCAAAAATGGTTTGAAATGACCAAATATGGGCAAAATGTCCAAACATGGTTAAATTGCAAAAATGGTAATTTGGTGCCCAAATATGGTCAGAATGACCAAAATGGGGAATGTTTCTCCAGATCGCCATGCATTTTTCATATGATTAAGATTTCAGTTTACCCTGCATGTTCTATTTTACTTAGTAAAATAGAAATCAGTAAATTTATTAGTAAATTAGAAATGCAGGCCCCTAAGGGGAATAAGTTTTATCATTCAAAATAAAATACAAAATTCAGTGTCTTTGAAAAAAAAATACTGCTTACTGAGCTTTACAGAGGGAAAAAAAAAGAAAATTCCCAAGTGTTTTGCCTTGGAAGCCCTGCCAATATTCTGCTTTTAAAGGGGACTTGATTCCCTCCTGCTCATAAACAACCCAGGACATCCCTTCTTGAACCTCTATTTAGACTATACAAATAGCAGTAAATATCCACTGCCTTGTGACCTCTATTTTAACTGGCCCGTTTGAACAACTTAAATGGATTTTAGCTACCAAACTGTCACAGTATATTTAAACTAGTTGTAAGATCACCGATACCAAAGCCAATTTGCAAGCGAGAACAGGCAGTTTGGGGCTTGCAAGTGCTCCCAAATTGGAAACATCACAGCAGTCCTCGGCCCAGCAACATCCATGGCAAGACTGGCACCTTTGGTCAGAGCTATTTAGATAAGAAACTTAGTTTACTTTCAGGAGCTCCAAAATGCCAAAAAGGAGATAGCTTTTTTCCTTATCAATGTCTTAGTTCTTCACCTACACATGACCCTGGACTTGCTAAAAAATTATCTTCTATTTTGTTTTGCAATTGCTAACAATTTGCAGTAGTCCAAAATGGATAAAGTTCAGGTAAGTTCAGCCAAGGCTCCAGGACGAAGCTGACAGAGTCACAGGACCCAGGGGCTGTGGTCTTGTTCTCACCAGGGCTACTAGGGACTGATTCCACTTGTGTATGGCCTTGCTCTGTCTCCTTCTGGCAGCAATTTTTGTCTTGCAGATCTGACAAGGACAGGTCAGCCAAAGAGACTGCAACTTTTGGACAGTGCTTTTCCTAAAGGACGAACTTTTGGAGTTCTCAACTTGTCAGTCTTTTCTGTATGAAAATTTTTTACCACTATTTCTTCAGTCACAGCTGCTTTTAACCATGCAAGTAGTTTGGGATTAAGGATGTGGATTAAAGCACCCTGTGTAGTCCTCAATAATCTATGCAAGTTCATTTAGCATAGAACATGAATCTGAAGAGCAATCAGAGTGGTCGTTTATGGAGTCCTTTGGGAACAGATGAATCTTTCTGGATAATTGAGTACATGAGCAAACCACGCAACAATTGCAGCATCCCCATCCACCTTTAACAAGTGCCTGCATTCTCAGAGCATTTCTTGTTTCTTTTATTTGTAATTTCTGTATCTACCAAGGTGTGGTCATAGGGAGATTTGTCTGGAAAAGTTGGGAAGGAATACATGCAGGACTTGGGGAAGGGAGAGAGAGGAATTACTAGTCATGGGGATGGGCTTCTTGCTTTTGGTCATGGATGAGTCATTGTGGATGATCAATGAAGGTGACTGAGCCACCCAGGCCCCAGTAGCAACATCCCTGCAAGGAAAAATGAGGGGCTGGGGTCCCCACCCATCCCATTTCATCTTGGCTGGTCCTGTACTCCCTTCTGGCTCATTGTTCAATTGGAGGCACTTTTAAGAAATATTTGAAGTGGTGTTTATTTGCCCAATTCTGCATGGATAAATAGGGCACACGGATGTTAATTTTTGTTACTACTTGTCTTTCAGACAAGGCCGAGAGCTCTGGCCAAAGGCCAGACTGAAGAGGTTGATGTATTGCTGGCAATTCTGTAACCATAGGTAGTTTGCACTTGGGTGCTTCTCTCTGTAGAAACACAAACATGGGATTTCATATGGTCACCCCTTAGGAAATACAGTAATTCATATTAGTTTAATTAACCTAGAGAGTCCATTGTACTGGAACACTGCACCTGCAAGGAACAGCCAAGCAAGCACCGGGTGAAATGGGAGAAAGGTTCCAATTTTAACCCAGAGGAGTAGGTGTAAATCTGCCCTTTAGAAGTGGGGA
>JAUBOD010000174.1:2992185-3015143 GCA_032353885.1 Nothura maculosa
TTGAGAGGACTATATCCCTTAGCCACAATGTCACCTCTCCTCACCATAGCTTGGGCTTCTCACTTAGCGCTACCCCTTGGTGTGTGAACGTGATGAGTGTTGCTAGTGCTCAGCAGTGATCACTGCTGGCTTGGAAGATGTTTGCAGGGGCTGTGCTGGGGCTGCTCGGCCCATGGATGGCTTTGCAAGCACAAACAACATATGCTTGGGCGTCACGAGCCGCGTGTGTTTTGCCAGACACATGTGTTTATGTTTGCAGGATTAGGGCCTAGGCGTCCGTTAAAGGAGACGTCTATGTGCAATGTGCACAGCTAAAGGGAATCTCCTATTCAACTGCTTGTGTGTTTTTTCTAAGTCATTTAATTGCAGCTGTGGAAGTTCTCACAGAAACTAGCCCAAAATTCCCAGCCTTCCCCCTGCTAAAATGTGGAGCAACTGATGCGGTGCTAGGCAGGCACCAGAGATGCAGAGAGGGAGGAGGATGCAGTGCCTGCCTGGCCCTGTTTGCAGGGTGTGCAGATGGAACAGGAGCCTTGTCAGGAGCTGGCACAAAATTAAATTTTAAAATTGGGCTAAATCTTAAAACTGGGCTCATTCTGTTGCTGGAGTAATGAATTTCTCACTCTTCGTGGTTCCCATGTATTGAATCAATATTGAAGAGCTTATAGCTATTTATTTTCGGTGCTGTTTTGGGAGGGTAAATGATGTCCTGCAAGGTTTGCAGCCCAGAGTGACGGCTCTGTGTCTTGCAGGCAGATCTGTAAGGAATTCACCGACCTCCTCACTCAGGACCGAACTCCCCTGGGCAACACGCGCCCCAGCCCCATCTTGGACCCTGGCATCCAGGGCTGCTTGACTCATTTTAGCCTGATCACACATGGCTTTGGGAGCGCTGCCATCTGTGCTGCCATGACATCCGTCCAGAACTACCTAAATGAAGCGTTAAAAATAGCAGACAAAACGTACATGAACGCTGGCGACCAGAGCCCCGCAGAGACCAACAAACCCATGGATAAAATGGACAAGCACAGGAAGTAAAAGCAGAGACACCAGACTGTAAACTCTTCCTTCTAAGCACAGACTGGGATCTTCTTACCGGGGGCAATGTAGAAATTTGGTTACTTTTTTTTTTTTTTTTTTTTAATTAAAGAAAGGAGAGTCAAAAAAAAAAAGGAAAAAAAAATTCATCTTATTCAGGATCTTCACTCCCCCTGGATTCATGAGACAAGTATTTAAAAGCTGCAGTATCCCTTATCTGTGGAAGCAATTGCCAGAAGATAAGTCTTTGGTACAAGTGTATTGAAACCTTTTGCTGTAAAAGTGGTGCTATATAAGGTTTTTTGTTGGAAATTATACAAAGAGATATAGTTTTTTTTTCCCAACTTCTAAATATTCAGTGGTGACCAGCTTCATGTATAGTTTTTAAAATACAGATTTTAGATGGGAACCTGTTTGTTACCTGACAGAATTTTAGGATTTTATTCTCTCTAAATGCAACAGTAACAATAAAGCAGTATTAAACAATGGTATATAGATTCATGTACATTAAATTTTTATAAACACCTGAAAATAGATTATTCTGTTCTTTGCTTTATTTTCAAATTCCCATAGGAGAGTGCTGAAGTCCCAGTAGATGTAAAAGTTATCTGATGGCATTTGACATGCTTATTTTTTATGGAAATATTCAAACTTTCAGGAACTGCAGTTATGTCGGCTGCAGTGGGATATTAATATTTTTTTAACAAGGAATAATTCAAAATGAAAATGCTTTTAGAAAACAAATTTTCTGTGTCTAAGGATATTGCAGCTTTATTCACGTATTTATATTGTGTCTTGTTTTTAAATTGGGGGGGGAACAGGACTTGAAAGAATAGGCACATAATTTTATCTTTGCCTATTAAGGCCAAAATTACTTCCAGGGAGGCTTTATGTGTATTAAGGGAAGCAGTGTGTTGAATGTAAATATTTATTTATGTGTAATTTAATCGGATTTGTAAATAATGGTGAACTTTTTAAGACTTTTTTTTTTTATAAATGGGTTTCAAATTTTAATTTTGGTAAGTATTTCAAAGGTAATGGGGAAGCTAAACATATCTTTAGGTTTATGCACAGGTATGTTATACAGGGTATTTAAGACTTTTTTTTTAATATCTCGATTCTTGCCACTGCAGATTAGATTTAATCGGAGGTGTTATGTCACAAAGCAATAATTTTGTGCATCATTCGCCTGGTAACCGACTAGACCTGCGAACTGAGTGTGAGTTGGTGTGTATGTGAATAATGGAGGTTCCGACCTATCTTGACATATTTGTAATGTTCCCACTATAATTCTGATGTATATGATAACCATATAATAAAAGTATTCTGGATAGAAGCATGGAATGTTTTGTTAACCGAAAACGGTTTTGCTTTCTTTCTATCCTTGAGGAATGTGGGGTGAATAGCACTAGAGGACATTATGTATTGAGTCATAATTGCAGCACTTTGTTCAGATTAACAGAACAGAAATACGGAGCTGTTTGCCAGTAAAACTAATGGTTTCAATTAAACACGTTATGTATCTCCAAGAATCCTTTTTTTTTTCCCCCCTCTAAGATGTCATTATTGTGCTGGCTGCCTATTTAAATAGTAGCTCGAGATGGATTTCAAGACTTCTCTTAATAAAAGTCAATCTTACCGGCTTTGTTTTATAGCCAATCTGACTGTATTGCAATCTGCATCTGTCATGATAGATGTTTGCAAAATCTTGGTATTTAAACTTAATATTCCTGTCTGGTTTTAGTCCCATCTTACTGATTTGTGGAAACTTTTGCGCTAATTTACAGCACAAAAAACACTGCTGTGGTGGTGATGATGAATGAGAAGCCTTCAGGGGCATTCGGTGTCCCGGCTACAGAACGACCAGGGAAGGCTTCCTGCAGCAAAGCTTGTCCCGAGTGCTTCTTGAGCTGGCAGCCTCTGACCTGAGTGTTATCCTACCCTTCTAAACCCCTATCTGGTGCATGACAAGGGCAAGAGTTACAAAGGATGGCACGGCTGTGAGAAACTGCACGTAAGGGCTTGGCTAGCGTGACTTGTGCTGTTCTATACTTCTGAATACTTCTGAATACTTGGTTTATAATTTTTTTTTAATTCCTCCCCCTCTAAACCATTAAGGCAAAGCAACTGGAGGTGCACAGGGAGAATGAGGGGAAGTGCAGAGAAATGAATGAATTTGTTCTTCCAGTGAGGAGCTGGAAGAAAGTTGAGTTTGATTTGCAATCCTCTCTGGACGAGGTGTGACATTCCTGTCTTTGCATTTGTTAAGCCCATTCAAGCGTCAGAGCAATAAGCAGTTGGAACCATCTGTAAGCACATAGTTAGAATGTGTCATGACTAGCAGAACTTGTGAAATATATCATATACACACGCACACATGAAATGCTATGAGACTAAAGGACAGTTTCTGTTTAGAGGATGAGATACGAAAGCTTTTTGGGTGGTGGGTACCATTCTTACAGCTGGGTTGCTTGAGCAGGGTACAATAGTATGAGATTTTAGCTACCAGACAATGGAATCTTGCTTTTTATTAATGCACAAAACGAGTCTCTGAAATAATTGCCCCTTGGGATAGGAAATAGGGATGTTTCCATTTATTCCTGCATGCATTCAAGCAAAGCCAGTCAATTGTCTAATGTACTGACTGGGGTTCTATTTATATATTTGGAACATTGAAACATTGGAAATGTTGAGTTTCCATTACCTTAATGCTTTTCCTCTACTATATGTTTTAGATGGAACTTCTTTTTGAGGCTCAAGTCCCTCAGAAGCTGTCTCAGTACTATGAAACAAGGCCAATGTTTTCACTGCAGACAGTGGTTAAACTCTGATCTGAACTAATGTCATTTTACATGATTAATATTGGGAAAATAAAATAGGTAAAATCTTAAGAAAGCTAAAAAAAACACAGGGAAGCCTGAATACATTTTTTTTTTCTTGATCCTCAAGATCCTTATTCTTTAAACATGGAATATCCAGGAACAAAAATTTAAAAAATAATAATAATAACAAAATCAGCTTTTTTGTTTTCTTTAACTCTCTAACAAATTGGGCATCCCCATCTCATTCCTAAGTCTTTACCCAGAAAACATGGTTTTAGTATTGACAACAAGAAAAAATACGATCTCAGACTATGGGGAGTTAAAAGCTAACACTGATATTAAAAAGAATATTTCCTCCAGGGGGAAATGGCACAAAGCTAGTAAAGTTAGGCAAAAGGAAAGAGTGGCTGGCTTCATTTAGTAAGTGAGATTTAAGTAGGTGCTGGATGCGCTTTGCCCCTCATGTGCCAGCTGCTCTGTGCCCTGCAGGTGCTGCATCTTCCTCCTGCTGTGCCTTAGGCCCTCATGGCTGAGGTGTGGATGCCTCCTGTTCACCATGGCTGTAGCGGGCGATTATCTGGCTATATGTGGTGCCTACAGCCCTTTCTGCTCTCCCCTCTTCCCACAAGTGCTGGTTCTGGAGGGCCTTGGAGTCATCTGGCAGCATGCTGTGCCACCTTGGGCTTGCCCCTTGGGTTGTGCTTGTTCTGTGTTACCGTTGCCTTATTTTCTTATTGTGCTGCTAAAACGTTTGTCCTGACTCTTATTCATTGAAAGGGCCGTAAGAGACAGCCCGGAGCCCATTTTGCCAAATGCCCACGAGTCCATTGAGGACGATCTGACCCTGGCCTGGTGCTGGGCTTCAGGCAATGCCCAGGGGAGCCATGGAAATGGGGATCTGCTCCAAAACTTTGGCCTTGATAGATGTGCCAAGTCTCCGTAAAACTGGTGTGCTGTCCGAACTGGCTGTCATCTGTCCTAATGTTTCTATAGTCCTGGCTGTTTCTGCTGCCTCTTGAGGTGTTGCTGCATAGGGGCCGAAATTGCACCTAGGTTGCATGGTGCTGAAACAGTAGTCTTAGGACATAGCTAAATCCTTTGCTGGATCGCTTGTTGAGTGCCTTCTCTTTCATTTTCACTTTCGTAGGATTGTATAAATAAGCTTTCTCTCAGCTTTAGATGCTATTTTGCATTCATTGGATGTCCTTATGTGTCTCGTAAGGATGTTCCAGCTCATTTCTATGGGCCGTTATTGTGTAAGACCTAGCCACAAATATTCTATTTTTCCTCTCTGTTGGCTACACAGCCGTTTTTAAATAGTTCGCGTGAAGACCTTGCTCGCAGGCTATTCCATGACACATTCTCTTGAATATTCGATCAGATCTACATTTTTGCCCATAATCTTAAATTCAAACCATGTAATTGTACATCACTTAGTTTGCCTTGAAACTCAGATATTTGTCTACTAATAGTGCAGATTCGCAAGCGGCAAAATAACAGACCTTCTCTTCAGGTGCTCAGTAGAACTTATATCTCAGAGAGGTACCCATATTTTCAGGTCATTCAGCATAAAACTAAAGGATGTGTCAACATATAACAAGACTGTTCCTGAAAACAAAGAGGAGGTACCAGATTGAGTTCTTCAGGTGATCTTTGTAACCCAGGACTAATTCCTAGCTAACTGAAGAAGTTTTTCAGTAATAGAACTCCAAAAGCGGCCTAAAAGGATGCCAGCATCCTTATTGCAGATGGGATGCTACAGCAGGGGAAAGGGAAGTGGCTTCATTGCAGACTTCTGGCAGGACAGTGCCTGTGGGGGACTGGCACCCACCTAGGCTGAGGCCTTGGACCTTTGCTCTTTGCCTTGTATCAACTCAAAGAAAACAAAACAAAACAAAACAAAACAAAGAGAAACTTTGAGACCTAATGAACAACATGTTGGATTTTGCCTACTGGAAGTCACTGAAATGTCCCTGAGATTATGTCAGGCTGTTGCACCTCTGCTTGTGTCTGGACAGGCTCACGCTTGAAATGGTCACAACGAACAAATGAAAAGGCCTCCATGTCGCAACCCCACTGTATGAGGACACACTTTGCTGCAGCCTGATGGCAGCTGGGGCTGAGCTGGGTGCTGGGCAATGAGCTGGAGAGGCCAGTCAGAGGCTCCTACTTGGCTTTTGGCTGGGCAATAGAAATGGAAATTAACCTCCAGCAGGGGCAGGGTAGGCAGCAGGGCTAGTAATTTTCTTCAGTTCTTGCAACAAAATTTACCTGAGCTCATTTGTCAAGCTTTGAATTGTTAAATCTATAACTGTAATTAATTAAGAATTTCTAATTACCCCAAAATGGTGTGCTCTATTTAATGCTAAGGTGTGGTGAAATCCAGTGAAAATACAAGAGAAGCTGGAAGATGTTCAGAGCAGGAGAAGCCAGGAGAAAAAGTGCACGTAGGTGCAAATGGAATCAGATGGCTCAACAAGTTGGTGACACCTAGGACAGGTCCTAAACTGCCAAAGCATCTGCCAGGTATTTGGGTTTGTCTCCTTGGATTTCTCATAAGGGTTCCTTTTCTAGAAAGCAAAGACCACCAATGTTCTCAGCAGAAGATAACACTGTAGACCCCAAACCAAGCAACCTAGTGGACTTATCCCCACTTCTGGAGACTTTTAAATTGGCACATTGGACAAATTTTGGGTTCTTTAGAAGAACTGAACAAGAAACTGATGGGGATATTCCAAAAAACACCAGCACAGAAGGATGCTGGCTCTGCTTGCCTAAGAGGAAATAGCCCTTGAGCTGTTCAGGTTTTAGCCTATGTTAGGTTAAAAACATATAGCTTTTAACTAGGTAACATAACCAAGTAACATGACTCAGATAAAAGTGCCATGTGGACAGAGATGTTAATGAGAACTACCATTGCTCTCCTGCTGGAGAGCCTACTAGTTCCCACTCATTCCTGAAAGCTTCCAGCTGAAAGACATTTAGGAATGAGGCTGTGACTTCATCTGATTAAGTGAGGGGGATCAGCTGGGTTTTGGGCTGATTCAGTTCAGCTGTGCCAAAGGCACCAGCCTCGGCACTTATTTTGGAGCGCAGTTGGGCTCAGCTCTTTCCTTAGGATGTGCCAGCATCTTCTCTGGGTTCAGGTAAGGCTCCTGGTGGGACATGGGTGGCCTGTATGTAGGTTGCAGGCGCTGCAGACAGGCCACATTTACATGTCTATGAGGTCCTTGTTGTGAGAACCTGGAGGGAGGAGAAAAATATGCATGTTTCTAGGTAAACGGTGGGATCTCCCGCAGAGACTCAAGTACTGTTTTCTGACTCCAACAATAGGAAATCCTTGTGTTGTCCTGGCAAACAACTGCTGATGCTTAGTGGTTTTATCTGGTGGGAGATAGGAGGTGATAAGATGTCAAGAGGGCCATTTTGAGGCAACTCTTCTGAATGTTGCTGCAGAGGGTGTCTCCAGGGTTTTACAGCTAGTGTGTTTTTTTTTATTGTTAGTGGTTGAAGGAAAGATGGTCTCCTTCTGGTGCTCTTTTGGCTGCATGCTTGATGCTAGTATTAAGTACAGTGGAGGTGATGTGAAAATGATAATTTTTTTTTTCCTGTCCTTGCTTAAAACTTGATAGCAAGTTATAGGAAAGCAAATTATCTCAGAAAGAGTGGAGGAGGTAAAGATGAGAATGCATTGTTGGGTGTTAAAATGTAGGTCTGAGAGTGGGTGAAATATGTTGAATCAGTTTTAAAACTTCCTTTCTGTTTGTTTTTCTCAAGTTGCTCAAAACGGGCAAGAAAGCTGTATCAGTTGCTTGGGTCTCTCCAAACAGTGCAGTGCGGTGGGGTTGCTCAGGGCATCCCCACCGCTCTCCTCAAACAAACCCCAAGGTTTTCCCACCATGTCTGCTTTGCCTTGTGAGCTGTGGTGTGTGGCAGGGAGCTGGGTCCTGGGGTTTCATTCCACCGGTTTCCTCCCACCATAGCAGGTCCCATGGGCTGCACCAGGGATCACTCAGGTGCTGACTCACAGCAACGGGGCCACTTACTGCCTCATGGGGCTCGCCTGGCCAGGGCCTGGCAGGCCCCAGCTCCTGGCAGGCCCTGGCCTGCTCTGGCAGGAGTCCTAGCAAGAGCATGGCCAGCAGTGATATGGCCCCAGGCCATCGTCTTACATAAAGCCCATACGTTTGCATAATGTGTTTTACAAGATTAAAACTGAGGAAACTTTATTATTGTTATTACTATCTATTTTTTATTTGATATTTTTATTTTGCATAAAAGATATGAAAATAGGTGAAAGAGCTTTGTGAGACAGGATATCAAGCACCTGGGGCTTCCAAAATGGCAGTGCCTGTAATTGAAATAAAAATGAATTAATGACTGGGATAACTCCTGGGGTGTGTGTATGCGGGCAAAAGGACGAAGTGTGTAGCGGACCAGCGATATGGGGAACCATTCCTTTCAGAAGAGCTGTTTCTGTTCCCCAAGCCTGTTGAATGCTGCATATTGGAGTAATCTTCCTTCTTTGCAGGGCTGTAGTGCAGCCTGGTTTGCAAGAGCTTGTTGAGTTGTACAGCTGAGGCTTCTTTTGCCTAATGACAGCAGGTGACTAGGATGCAAATGCAGAGGTCAGAAAATGGCCCATGTGCTCCAGAAATTCACCTGATTGGAAGGCTTGGCCAGCACAAGTGACTGAATTTTGTGCAAAAGCCATTTTGGGCTAATCTGATGTTGTCTTGGCACCTATCGGCCAGGGCATCCCATACCAATGTCTTTTCTCCCTGTAGGACCTAGTTCTTTAGTGGAAAAACATGTGGAAATGATAGGGGCAGGGTGTGGTGGGGGAAAAAGGCTACTGCCATGGGCCATATTACCTAGAGCTGCCACATCCAAAAATAGAGCAGAGGAATTCACTGCTGTGGGGAGGGCACAAGACAAAGCTTCTGAACATTGCTTCTGGCTCAATGTCACATTGGGCTTGGGCATGCTGAGTTCCTATAGTTGTCAAACTGGGAGACTCTGAGGAAAGCAGGACTGAGATGGGCATTTTTAGGGCCCAGATTGGTGCCAAAGCAAGGTACTTTGACCCCCTCTGTGGGAATGGAGATGGGCAGCAGTGCTGCTGGGAGGTTATTTTTGGCTGTTGCTCAAGGAAATGACTCTGATTTTAATAGCTTGTTTTACTGAACCACCCAACTGCTTCCAGCACAGCCCTGGAGCCGTCTAGGTGCTGAAGAGACCAGGACAGGAGGTAGTGCTGAATTTCCTGGGAGGTTTTGTTTTTGCAGGCTTTGACTGGTTAATCTCTTGCTGAACCACCCTTGGCAAGACCCTGTGGCTGTTGCCCTCTGCTCAGGGCCTGGCAGTGTGTGATGAGTATAGCTGTGCCCAGAGGGTGCTCATGCCTTTGCACTCCAGGAAGGTCAACAACTTTGCATTGGTTGAGATCAGAATTTGTGTCTTGCTGCACTTCCATCCCACATCACCTGTGACCAGGTCATGCATGTGTTCAGGTTCCCTAACAGTTACTGAAATAAATAGCAATGAAGTACCAAGGTGTCTTTACAGATCTAGGACAACATCTTCATGTGCTTCCAGCACAAGTGTCTGATAGGTTGGAGAATGGTTGCTGCAGCCCTGGGTTGGAAAGGATCACTAATAGGAGATCTATGCTGTCCCCTTAGCATGTGTAGTAGAGACTGACTGTACCAGGAACTGGACTTTCAACTGCAGGTGGTGGTGGAAACAAAAGACTTTCATATGCCCCTTTGTTTATTATGTCTCCTCTCCTTTGTTATCCCTCTGGAACGCAGACTCATAAAACAACTACCTTGGGAGAAGGGGACTGAAAAGAAAGGAGAAAACAAACAAAACCTTTCCCTGCCTTATGCAAGGGTCCAAACTGAAAAATAGAGGCAAAAAAAGGAAATACATAGTCCTGTTAAAATAAATGATTGTGTGTACAGTTCACAAAATCTACTTAAATGGTCCATATAGTTTGCAAAACAGTTTTCTTTCCTCCCATTCTTCTCTTCCTTTCTTCTCTGGATTTTATAACCCTGTTCTTCAAGGTGTCTCCCTGCGCTGATCTGGAATGGGCTGTGTGATCGTATGGTTGCTGCCAGGATGACCTAGAAAAAGCTGTCCACTCGTGTGGTTCCTTCATGTTGTTCCCTGAGTCTGAAATGAAGCCCAAATCAATGTGTGTTTAGGAGCGTCAACAAAACTTCACTCAGAAAGGTGGAAATGCTTATTATATGATGCATCAGAGCCTGGATGTTGTGGAACATCCTCTCTCAAGAGTTTAATAAGCTCATTACAATAACTAGTCAAGCAAACCAGTCTGCTCTGCTGGGTGTGATCCCTGGATCTGATGTTTTGACTTCTGGCTGGTGGAAATCCCGTACGGTTGATTTGTCCTGCACTTATTTTTGAGGCTTGCAAGATAGTTGTATGCAGGCTACTCTGGGAGTGTGTCTGAAGCACTTTGTGGATGGCAGAACCTATAATTCCTATTTCAATCAAAAGGTCAGTTTGAAGACACTTTGTGTTTTGATGAAGAAACCCAGAAACTTACAAACCTTGAATGGGATAAATAATGAAAACAACTAAGCTTCTTTCTCTGTTCATTTAATCATTGCTGATGAAGAGGGCTCCCTCTGGCATGTGTTAGCAGGCACTTATGACACAGGGGGAAAAGGTGTCAAAAAACTTATTCTTTTCCTGAAAATATGTAGGTTTAAAAAAAAAAAAAAAACTGAGGCAAAGACTCCCTTTCCATCAAGGTTAAAATTTGGTATCATCAGGACAGCTAAAAAATTGCTTACGTAGACAGGAACTGTGGGGTAAATTGTCAGACTTCTCTTCTAGGTTGTCTACTGTAGTCTGGACCTAGTAGGGCAGTTGCAGGACATAACTGAAGGGAGACTTAAGCAGTGTTTTCCAGCACATGATGAACGTGGGGGTGTTGATGGTGAGTCACTGCTGGACTAAAACACTGCCTAGCAATACTGCTGGGATGAACCTTTTTGTAAACCTGTGTAGTCTAAAGGTTATTCTTCCTGCTACTTCTCTTGGTGGCACTAACCTGCTGTGACAGTGATGTTGCTGGCTGCAGCTATAAATCCAGCCTTCTTGGAGATGTAAAAATCATGCTGTATCTGGGTCGAGATGGGCAGTCAGATTAATTCGCTGCTCTGAAGTTAACTTTGCTGAGCTGCAGTTTAATATGATAACTCTTGTGCGTCAGGGTTACAAACTGGGGAGAGATGTGACTAGGAGCCCCCTTTCCCATGTTGGTCATATGCTGGGCCACGCTACCTTATTATACAACAGGGTCATTTGTTTCAGTACGAGAGATCTTGCACCTCTATTTTTTCCACACAGTCACACACTTCTGAAGCTTCAACTTCCCACCTGGTAAATGCTGTTCTTATCCAGTGCTTTACAGCTCCACAGACTTATTAAAGTATTAAAGCACAGCTGCTCATCCACAGAGATTTATTCCCAGGAAAAAGATGGCTTACTTGGGGTGCTTTGTTTTGAGGGATGGGGGGAACCAGCCAGGATCTCATGCCTTATTCTTCTGGGTCTCTGAGTACCCGTGGAATCGAGGGCATTGTGCTGTCTGAACCGCTGGCCTCCACTGAATCATGTTGCCCGTCTTTGTTGGGAGAAAGGGACCATATGCGTGGCAGGCAGGTGTCCTGCTGGCAGCAGCCTGCCCGCTCGCTTCGAAGCACCGGTGGGGTTTCTCACGTGTCAGGACTGGGAGCTCATTAGCGAAGGCCCCATGTGAAATCTGTGGCCAATGGTGCGGGTTGCCTTGCACAGCTTGGGCTGTGTGTGATTATTTCCATCCCCCTCTCCCGTGGAACAGCCTCTTTCCGCATGATCTCCTCTTCCAGCCTTCAGCACCAAGGGCAGCCCGCATGGACGTGGGGAAGGCACGGCACCGAGGTTAGCGCAGGGGAGATCTCCCGGTGCCAGCTATCATATGCATGCCTCATGGTATGTGAAGTTGCATACATCTGGGTATGTGAAATACCCCACAGATTAGAGAGGGGAGGAAGTTTTAATAGGTTTCAGCTTTGTGCATATCATAATTTCCTTTCCAGTCTGAGGGATTCCTTCACTGGAGAGACCCTGACTTTCTTTATTGCTTCTCAAAAATCACTCTTCCATTTTACATGACCTTGTATTTTCACCCATTACTTAGGGTTTATCCTTAATTCCTTTCATTACAGATTTTTACTTCTGTTTCTGTTGCAGACATGGTCTGCATAGACCTCTTAATTTTGCAGGAAGCTCACTAGAGCAATTCCCTATCTGCTTGGTGAGGGCTATTGCAGCCGCTATGGCTAGGGTCTGGGGTCCTCCATGGCTTCCTCTGGAACTTATATGTCAGTGACATGTGTGTGGAATACCAGTTTAAGCAAAATATTTGTGGCAATAAAGCAATAGACTGAGAGGCAGCTATAGAGCAGATTCTGTTGGTGGTGTCCTTGAACAGTATCTATAATACAAACTATTTCATTCACATGCAGTCCAAAAGAATAATTTTAATCACCACTTTTTGAAACCTGCAATGTGTTATTTGGTTAAGTCTGATTTGAAAGTCATATGCTCTTCCAAGTATCTGATTGGATAGCTAAATTGCCATTTCGGATGGGTGCATGGATAGAGGTAGCCTTTTCTCGTATGTGTATTTTTCAAAAAATTTTTGTTTTTTAAGAAAATGGGAATAATCCTCTGTATCAATATCAGTGTATTTACTTTTGTAAAACAAAATGGGCAAAGCAAATGGACAAAGGTGAAGAGTAGTGTAACTAATATATATACATATTTTTAACAATGCCTTCATTATTTGTACAAGTAGGAAAACTTTATCCCATTTTAAGTATAATGGGGATGGATGGAGCAAGGTAGTATCCAGGACAGAAGGTTGATGAAATGACCAGCTAAACTTATCAATTAAAAAAAAAAAAATCTAATGATGGAAGACATGAACAATTCAATAGCTGTTGTATGTATAAGTTCTTGTTTCTACCAGCATATTCTCCATGTGTTTGAAGCTCCTTTCACAAAAACTTTGGATACATCAATCTCTCTTGCTGTAGTCCTGAGCTAATTGGGTTGTCTAATATTTGCAAGGTGGCTCATGGCAAATCAGGAGGTATTTTGGGAAAGTTCTTGGTTCTGTGGCCAGCTCATGAAGAGCATATGATGTTCTATGAATAAGTTTGTCTTTGAAATTTGGATCATGAATGGCTGCCAACATAACCCCCTTAAAACGAGAAGACCTTTTTGCAACAAGAAGGTAGATATAAGAGCCAAGTGTGCGTGTTGTAAAATGAATTGTAAAATCCTCTAGCTAGGAGGTGGGTTGCTCTTGTAGTAAAACATGCGCTGTACCATTCCATGGGCTTTTGTAATCACCTATGTGGAGATTATTATGGATTTTCCCACAACTCTAAGCAATGTATTTAGAAATTCTGCAAGCTAAGATTTTGCGTTTAAAAAATATTAACACTGAATAAGACTCTAGGGTCTGTGCTTATGACAACTCCATACAACTGCAATAACGGTGTACAAATGCAGATCTGTGTGCACAGGTTTTAATACTTGGATTCATTCTCAAGATATTAATAAAATTCCTTTTCCACATTTGGTTTTACTGTAACTGATGAAGCTGCCTGACTTGAGCAGTTCTGAGAAGCATTTCAGAAATCTAATGCTTAACATTTCACTGTGCATTTTTTTGGCTTCAAAGTGATTTTTGTTATGTCCCCAGAGCCTGGTTAAATCCTTAGTTATAATGATTGCACACTGAAGGGTGCTGTTACATAGAAATGCTGTCCCATAATGGCTTCGTTGCTGTGGAAAATCCGATGTTATTTGGTCATTCGCTATGAGTTCCCTAAGCCATCAAGACATTTGCCTCAAGGCTACAAACACAAAGCTACAGGCAAAACCCTCTGGACATAATGAGTGGGCATTTATGCAGAACTAAAAACTGGAACAGCTGAGCAGTAGATCTATGAATAGCAAGCATGCCTCGAAGCACAAAAGACATCATTTTGGAATAAAGGGGTTTATAATGGTTCTGACATCTTGTATGTCAAGATCATGCTACGTTGTTGTAACTTTTTTTTATGTTTGTTTGTTTGAACCACGTTCCTTAAGTAAGGTTTGAGTAATTAAAGGGTGTGAAGGAAACCCTATAGCTTTAGTAAGAACAAAAATTGGGCAACTGACACTTTTGGCAAGATCTATCATTTTGCTCATGTGTGCTAGGGAACAAGCTTATTGCTTCTGTGCTGTTTCACATCCCGAGTTTCACCCTTTGGGATTTCTTGGAGATTTTTCATATATAGGCAGCTCTGAACGGCTTGATTCTAATATTAACTGAGAAGTTTCTCCTGATGGAAAGGCAAGAATTGAGCTAACTATAAACTACAGGGTAAGACGAGTTGGGCAGTTGGAGGGTAATAAAATTCAGAGCGACTTGAATCAACAAGAAGCTGAAGGAGCTTAATGTTGAGAAATGTATTGCAGTGAGGTTGCAGATCTTCAAGTGATCTATAGGCACTGCTAACTACATGGCAAGAACCAGATGGAAAGGAATGTGCACTTCTTGAACCAGGAGTGTGATGAAAACCTGAACAGTGGATGGAACTTGGAGCTGGAGTCGGAATATTGAAGTAGTCTAGAGGGGAAAGATGGGGGTGACAGTGTGTCAGAGCATGCAAGGATGATATATTCTTTCTACTGTTTCTGCCTTGAGACATGTCTGTACCATTTCAGAGATTATTGATTTCAGACAGGCAAAATTTGGACTGAATTTCTAGTGCTCACATTAGGGGAAGGGTCGAGCAACCCTTGGTGACTTAAAAAAATACACAAGTTCAAACCAGTCAGTCCTTGCAAACTATCCTGGGCCTTGCAAAACCATCATCTGTAGAGATGAGCAAAGCTATAGTACTGCAAAATTCCTACAAGGAAACATGGCCAAGGGATTAGGAGCTAATCTCTGACCTGAGAAGATCTGGTGAATGTCTACATAGCAGGTTGTACTACAGCCCAGAGATACCCGAGCTGGTTGGGACTAGCTCTTTTGGCAGAGTAACCTGGCTCAGCACTTCTGGGGTACTGGAAGCAGATTTCCTTCTGTCAGTAAAGTAAGCTAACCTGCCTGGGGATCAGTGCAAGTGAGTTCAGAAAGCAGAAGATATCAGAACAACATAGTCTACAATATTTCCATGTGCCCTGTTTCCCCTTGTCCATATTTCTTGCATGGCCATGAGCAAATTATTATATTCTTGGCATCTACGTTGCTTATCGTCATTCTTCTTATCGCTGAAAACAAATTATCGTGCCTATCTTTTATGTTCACCCTGGAGAGAGGTGCAAACCAAACTCCGAGATGCCCAGATATGGCAGGCTGTTATTTAAATGCTACTTAAATGCTTCTGCTTAGAAAGGCAAAGGGATTAATTTCATTATCCATCCATCTTCCTCACAGCTATTACTGGCACCTTGTTCTATCTGAGAATGGGATCCTGAGGCCTGATCAAGAGAATGACAACTCTGCCTACTGGTAAGTCACTGCTCTGTAGCCAGTCTTGAGAGACTACTTGGAGATGCATGGGACACATGCACAGAGCACAGGAATGGAACTCTTCCCTTTATAAAAATGCTAAACTAAAAACTAGAATTTCTCCTTGGCTAAAGTGATATTAGCTGCAGTTGTCAATGGGCTAGATCATCACAAGCAGTTTCAAGCAAAGATTTTATTCGTCACTTGGTTCCTTTTCCCTCTTCCATTAATTCCCTTTCTCTTCTCTTAGATCAACAAGTAGCTTGTTAGTGAGCAGCAAAGAGGGATCTTGCCTAGTGGCAGACCAAAGCCTGCTTCAGTTGCTTGGGTGTTCACACTTTTCTTTGATGGGAAATACTATTTTTGCTGTTAAATATTTGTGCATTTATAAGTGAAAAAAGGGCATAAAATTGCAGTATTTTGCACACTGGTATGTCAGGTGAATGTCAGATTATATGCACAGCAAGAGCAAGCTATGAAGTTGGGTCGTGTGCTGGTGGGTCCTTCCTTAGCCATTTGTCTCGTGCTGCTCCAGCTAGATGGAGCAGGTGCCACTGTGTGCTGAGAGAAAGTGTAGTAGAGGCTTCTGAGAAGCAACTGACAACAAATGCATCAGCTGGATTAAATCATTCCTCATGGGAGAACAACATAAGGTCCACAGCACAACTCTCCTGACTTGAGGAGAGCTGGCTCTGCTTCTTAGTGCAGACTTGCCTGCAAGTGCTTCTGGAAGCTGATGTTCCCAGTGGTTGGCAGGGTAAGAGCTCTGCTGCTTTCACATGGAATGAAACTATCCCGGCGAGTCAGAGACTGTTCCTCTTCACCAATCATCCTTATGCAGTTCATATGCTACAGATTTGATAATAACAGTGCAGACAGAAATAGCACTGCTAACTTATTTGCTTTGTGATTTGTGGTTGGATCATTGCATTTCAGTGTTTACTGATGAAAGGAAATCACTAATGAGATACTGGTATTTGCATTAATTGTGGCTTTGGGGAGAT
Source organism: Nothura maculosa (assembly GCA_032353885.1). Classification (NCBI taxonomy): domain Eukaryota; kingdom Metazoa; phylum Chordata; class Aves; order Tinamiformes; family Tinamidae; genus Nothura; species Nothura maculosa. The sequence goes on from JAUBOD010000174.1 coordinate 3,008,649, forward strand.
AGTCCATAGAGAACTATATGAAAGCCAGTTATGCGTCTCCCTACCAATTAGAATGAAAGCCAAAGTTTATAAAACAAAAGTTGATCTCAAGCAGATTTTAGCTGCTACTTGATATTTGTCATTTTCATAGGGCTGGGGGCAGAAGTGTTGCTTTGCTTTTGCTTATCCACTTTCTGAAAGTCTCAAGATAGCATGTGTGCTACAGCAGAAGCTCTTGCACGCCTATATTGCTCGTAGATCTGGAACTGTCTGTATTTACACTGCACAGGTTATTAATATTCAAGGAGGCCTAGTGCAGTGGGTGATTTATCAGGCATGATACATACAAAATGGCAGGAAGTTCTCAGTTGACATCACTGGTTTTGATCGCTGGTGTTTGACCTCTGGAGTTGTGGACAGCTCTGTACAATAAACAGATTTGGCTCTAAACTCTGAAGTAGATGCACATTTCACTTGTATTCCATTAGATAATCTTGCGAAAGTCTTAAGACCCAATTTCAACTTGGGTTAAAACTGTTTCTGGACACTAATTCGGTGCTTTTTATGATGTTTGATGTATGATGAAAAGTAATTTAACGTTTCTGAGGATGACTCACTTGCCAGAATAGTAGATCCAAGAAACACACACAGATGTGAGATTTAAATTCTTCTTTGGCACAAAACACTGCCAGGATGTTTCATGCTAAAAACCACAAACCATGCCCAATGGAGACCAGTAATGCTTATTTATTTATTTTTTTAAAGCTTCAACTACTAGGGTAGCTTCTGATTTTATAGGTGAGGAGATCTGTGTATATCTTGGGGTTTTTTGTTTTGTTTCCCCCAATACACACACACTATATTAGTGCTGTTTGTACATCCTCACTAATGGTGGGATTCATCTTATCAGACCTGAGACTTACACCTGACCTTGTTGGAGACTCCTTTTGTAATTAGTGGAGAAATATTGGCACTTCAGAAGAGTGATTCATCTGACCTCCTGTAGAGGTCTACTATAGGGACATGTCTGAAGAAAGGTGAGATGAAATCCTTCCCACAAGGTTTTTGTTAAAAAGGAGGGGATTTGGTTTCTGTTGGGAGACTGCTTGGGTCCCCTTTGCTCAGATCCCACTGTCAACACTTATCCTCAGTCACTGTGAATCCCAAGGCATCTGGGCTCAGGATCCTCTGTGCCTATGGACACCTTCATGCTGACCTTTCTTTGGGATCACACCTCTACTTGCCCAAACCAAAGCTGACAGCGCCGTTCGATATGTCTGGCTACCAAAAGGCTGCAGACTACGTGTAACTGGCTTTAATTATGAAAACATAATTTAGTTCATGTTTATAGGATAATTGTTTCTTTTTTAATATAATTTAAACTTTGCAACACAAGAAACAGGCCTGAACCTGTGGCTGGAGTGTTGGAAACTGTCTAAGAAGATTAAGGTCTCTTAATTGATTTCACATAAACAGGTGTGACTGAATTCATCAGAAGAAGGTTAAGACTAAATGTATTCTGCTAATTATGCTGAAATTGCCACAGTAGGTGCTCGATTGAGCAACTGGCTTCCCTTTGCAAGTGGGATGAGTTCTCAACTGTCAAGTGGGAATATTGACACTTCCTAAGCAAACGGACCAACCTGTCATTTTATTCTGGAAATCTACTTTGCCGGTAGATACAGTGTTAGTGGTAGATTTGGCAGCAGGACATGGGAACGTCCCTTTTGTTATGGGCTGTGAGTGATGGTGTGGGAGGACAGGTGTCAAAGCAGTGCTATGTCTCTTCCTGAATTTTAGAAATCTGTATCTATGAGAATCCCTGTTTTAGAGAACCAAGGGTCTGACTGAAACAATTTCTACCTGCTCTAATGTTTGTTTATGTAAACTCTTATTTTTTGTGCTAGATTTATCTCGAGATGTATAAAATGGACATTGCTGTAATATAAAGATGCCCTTTGTCTTGAGTTTCCAAAAAAGAAAAAAGAGAAGCCAGAGCAGAAAACTCATTCTGCAGTTGAGAATATTACCTATACACCATCTATTATGTTACTATACTTTCTGCTTTACCTGCATTTTTCTACAATCTGACTAATCTTGCACTTTATCCTTCTAATCTTACACTTTAAGAGAATAGGGAAGAATTGATGGTGTGTTGCTCCTAACTTGAGCAAGGCTGGAAGCACTGCTCTTGATGCATCTTGTTACGCAACCTGCCTAGGTGGTCTTTGAGATGGACAAATCTCACAGTGCAGCATCATAAAGGCACTGCAATTACTCGGTGATGTTCCTGACAAAGTCATTTGCTGATGAAATAGTTCTTGGAGTCTGCAAATTGAAGGATGACTAGTATTTAAGGTGTGTTTTCAGTGGCAAAATTTGCACATAGAGAGTGATCTAAAATTAGTTTAGTTGCTTAAATCACTTTCGTAATTGCTAAGATAATTTGCAATGTTACAAACTAATCTAGAAAATCATATTCCTCTTGCATTGCTTTTAAGTTTAGAAGCCAAAGGCAGACTTGGATCAAGCAGGACTCAGGACTTAGTAGCCCTCTGACCATGCTTTCATTCAAGGTCATCAACTATCAAGTAATGAAAAGCTGAATGTCAATTTAAAAAAAAAAAAAAAAACCCAAAAAAATCAAAAAAACTTGCTTTTTTTATATATACATATATGTAAAACCACATCTCTACAGAACACTTGGAAACAAACATTTAAATTCAGGCATCAAGTTTTATATTTATTATAGGCATTCCCTAGCCGTTCAGGCTTTCTGCTTTGTTTGAGGAGTGGATAAGGGTCTGTGAAGTGTTGTTTCTAATCTCAGGAGATCCCAAGGGAAAGACTTGTCTGTATGAGGCCTGAAAACTCAGAGGTGCAGGGGCTGTACCAGCTCACTTTCTGAACATGAATCTGTGTCTTCATGCTGTTGCCTGATCATTATGTAGCAGGACTAAGGCCTAGAAAGGTTCACAGATAATCTTAAACTCTGATTGATATTGGTAAAGCGTCATTTGGAAGACTTTGCTGAGGTCTGGGTGATGCACAGAGGAAGAGGTGGACCGGGAGAGCGTGTCTGGAGAGAAAGGACAAAAGGTAACAGGAGAAATGTGGCCTACAATGAAAGATTGGGGTACCTCTGCTTGAAAGGGCAATACCATGCATTATAAATCTTCAAGAAATAAAAAGAAAAAAAAAAACAAAAAAAACTCTATTCTCTATGTCCCTGTATCCATAAAAAAACTGTCTTGCATATAAAGCTATATATAAAGGCAAAAAATAGCAGTAGGAAGATATTTTACTAGTGTCGTGTTCAACTGAGAAGTTGGACAAACACCAATCTGGAATGACAAAGGGAAGAGCTGTGGGATTGGTTGAGATCCCTTCCAGCCCTCTTCTTCTACTGATTTTATTTTTGGGGGTTAACCGCTGTAAGCATTCTCGCATAGTGAGTTAGAATAAGTCACTTCAAAGGGTTGTGATTTTAGTTGTTGAAAAATCCGTCCTTATTTCAAGCTGTCAGTTTAATTTTCTTGTCCTGGATTTTTAGCTTCCCTCCTAAAACTCATCTTCAATAAATAGAAAATGATCAGAAAATACTGTGTCAGTTCTCTTCCCTCTTCTCTATAGAATTACCTATTGATGGAAAAAATATTTAACAATTCCTGAGGCAAGAAAACAAATCTTGAATTAGTCCGATGGTGAAAAGAGCTGTTTTTTCTCAAAAACAATCCCCCCTCTTTTTTTTCTCTCTCTCCAAATAGGTATGATTAGAAAGAAGGTTCTATTCTACATAATCTCTCTCTCTCTCTGGGTGAAGTTTCTAGCTGTTACAACACAAGGATTTCTCCACGTACTCACTGTCCTTAATGTTTCTTTCGTTTTCTGGAAACCTGTTTTCTAGTGAGTGTTTAAGGCTCATTTTTGGCAACTCTTCACAGAGTTGCCAAACTACTGTCTCTGGGCATCTAGACTGCACTTGATTTGAGAACGGTGTAAATGCATGGGTTTCTTTGCTTCTCCAAAGCTTAAGTTAATCAAGAGTGCATTGGAATTGATAAAAGCTTAAGCATGCAATCCTAAATATTCAGATACATTAGGGCAATTTATATTCACCCGGTAATGTGAAATTCGTCTGGCTTGATGATAGTAGTGGTCTGGGCTGCCAGTTCCTTGCGTTTGCACTGACAAGCAGCTCAGATCCTCAGCTTGGACCGTGCTCCGTGGCAGGTTTAAGCAGGACGGCGGCTGCGTGGAGGCAGTTGGAGGGGTAGGTGCCTTTTTGTGAGCCCGGAGCGTGCTGCTGCATGGCTTGTGCATGCACACGGCATCTGCGCCTGCTCATTTGAATGCAAACCAGTTGGAGGCAAAACATCTTCAGGGCATGGCTAGAAAGGGGGAAGTGATTGATTGGGATATGTTTCCAAGTGACTTATCTAATCCAGAGTCATTTTCCACATCCTCTTCAATTGATTAAAAAACAGCACAATGCAGTGAAACTATTTTGCTCTCCGAGGTGTGAGGATATACAGGAATTACTGGTACTTTTCCGAGGTTGGAAGTGCTTTGCTTTTGGCCCCCTGCCTCATAATACAGCCCAGGCTGGTACAAGCAGTTCTGCAGAACATGTAATTTTACTTTACTTGTATTAAGTATCAGGAAACATATACTTTTAAACTGATCTCCACTGTACAATTATGTGTTTTGATGGAAATACATTTTTTTAATTAGTTTCATTCTCATAATGACGCTAGCTAGACTGTTCTATTAGTAAGCAAAAGTGTTGTGTTCTTTCATCTGACTGCTCAGCTTTCGAAATCCAATATCATTTCTGTTCAGAAGTGGGATGTGATCTCATAAAGAAGTTCCTCAGCCTTAGAGAAACCTAGATCTCTAATCTACAGCTGCTTTCTCAGGTCTTTGATAGGCATTTGAATATTTTTATCTGTCAAATTCTTTTTAAAACAAAAGAAAAAAGGATGCCTGAATGGCTGATCTGTGGCTTGCTATTTATTTTCTTGCACAGGTGTGGTAATAGCAAGTGAAACAGTCTATTCTCTATGTGCGTGCCAATTAGGACGAGAAGTTATGGGATAAACTCCAAATAAGACAGGGTATATGTGCTACTTAACAAAATTTGATTTATTTCAAATTGTCTGGGAAAGAGTACAATAAATGGGGTTGGGTTTTGAAGGTTTAGGGGTAATAAATATTATCGGTCTCTTTGCCCTTCATTGGAGGGAATGTGAAATCCACCGAGTGTCTAGAGCAGGGCTGGCTGCGAGCAGCAGGATTGGGGAGGTGGGTATGTGCTGGCCGTGGGAATGTCCCTGGCTGGCTGCAAGCGTCGCTCTGGGATGGCGGATTGAGATATTATTGTGTAAATGAAACATCAGGTATTCATTTTCCACATAGGCGATGCAGTAATTACCGCACTCGCACAGTAGATGACAGCTGTTATCATTCTGATGTAAAGAGCCCTAAATTAAAACCCTGCTCCTTTGCGTAGATCTGTCAGAAACAAATGTTAATGTTCTTGGTTGGTCAGTCTTGTTTCTTGGCTTCTCTGATAGGTACAAATGAGGACAAGGTCTTTGTACTCTGTTATTGAGGCATTTGGGTTGTTTTGTAACTGAGAGAATAAATCCATGGCTAACTCTTGCTGGAATTGAGAATACAGCTGGCACTCAGGCTTCCGCTAGCACTACAGCATTTTGCTTACGTGGGCATTTGGGAGGCATTTCTGAAGGCATAAAACTATCTTGTGGGTTTTTTCCTTTTTTTTTCTGGTAAATGTGGTATGTTTGCAGGACTAGAAGAAGGTTAAATGAGCGGGATACGTTTCAGCACAGATGTCTGCTCCTCAGACAGCCCCTGCTCTGCCAATCCGAGCAGACAACTTTGCCCTGCTTTTTGACTGGAGCGGAGAGTTGCTTGGACGGATTAACTGGGTGACATCTGTTTGGGTAATAGATGTTCAGACTGGGGAGGTGCTGCCTGTGCACCTCTGTTTTCTTTGGAAACCCTTTTCTAATTACAGAAGATTAAAACCTCTAGTATATCATGATTTCAGATTGATGTTAACTACTGCACTCTTGAGATAATGAGTTAGTCTGCTGAAAAAGCACATTTTCTGTAGAGAATAACTGCTACCCACTAGCTCTTTATGCAGGAGAATTTTAAGATATATGAGAGTCCAAAACTCCCATATAGAAGTGGTTTTTATAAAGGGAAAAGCAGAAGGGAAGGGAATAAAAGGCATGAGGGGGACATAAAATTGACTCTGATATCAAATGTACAGCTTTTCTTAGGTTAAAAACAAAAAGCATATATCGTTCCAGCCACAACAGCAACAGATGAGTTTCCACTTCTAATGCATCTTCATCAATTGCTTGAGCCACTCAGAAAGGTTCAATAAGTTGGTCCCTGGATGAGGGGGACCTTGTGGTGGCACCTGCCACATACATTGTGTGGCCAACAACATCCTGGCAGTCTCTCTTGGTTTCTGCTGTG
>JAUBOD010000174.1:3016484-3033172 GCA_032353885.1 Nothura maculosa
GGTTTAAGCGAGGAGCAGGGCACGTTTTGCTGCATCTTCTCCTTGCTTGGCTCTGCCCCAGGCCCTCTGCAAGCAGTTACAATTTTGGGTTTTGTGAGCGTTCTTGCCTCATAATTTCCTGAGTGCTCCTGCCGCTTATTTATTCCTGCCTTTTATTTATATTAATAGAAGTGCATGCAGACACAGAACTGAGGCTTTAAAAAAAATATTCAAGCCAATACTTGCATTTTTTTCTGAGATATTTTCACAGCTCTAATATTCAAACGCTGCTTTTACTAATTAAGTTTTCTTAATTATATGATTTGCAAGATTAAAAGGCCACTGCCAATATAAACCACATATTGCCCCTAAACTGTTAGATTATTAAACTGAATTTTTTTAAATTAATTTTTACTTGCCATGATTTGTATTCTGTTTGTTCTGTGCTATTTTAAGCTTGGATAATAAATATCATGTCAGTCTCATATTCGTTTGTGGACAATTCCAAGTTTTCAGTGCTACGGGGTAAGGGTTTGAAACGCAACAGCACAATTTTTTTTGTTTTACAGGATTGTTTTCTTAATTCTATCAGTCTTATGCTTTATAGAAGACTTATTTTTAAGCAAAATAAAAAATAACTGGGCTAAATATAAGCTGACAGCATCTCTTGAAATGATATTGTTTATGACAGTATAGAGCAGAGGCACAGAAAGTCAGAGGTCATTTTTTTCTTAATGCGCAGTAGATTCTCATATATGCAAGAATGTCTGTCTGGATGTGTAAAGTGTCTGTACCAGACTGAGTCATCTCTTCTCTGATGGGATTTCTCAGGGCTATTGCTATGAAAACTGCTTGTGATAAATCCATTACCAGGAGGAAGTTCTTTGCAATCACGTCTTATGTGACCTCCCCGCCAGCTACCTGGGGATGGCCACAGCTCATCACAGCGGCTGCAGGTGGGTGCCTGGATGTGACGCAGGAGATCATGGGGCAGAAGCAAGAGCTGGGGAGCTGCATGGGAGGACAAGCTAGGATGGAACTGATGGGAGCAATCAAGTCCAGCCTGTGCCATGGAGGGTGGACAGAACACGTAGTTCTGTGGCTTGGTGGTTCTCATTCACTGGGCTGACTCTTAAATCACTTGTGCCCAGTCCTACTGGCAATGAAATGACTGTCCCAGTGCGTACAGGGTCTATTTTTTCAGAGAAAATGAACTCTACAGATGATATATTAGTGATGTGACAGTGTCTGAAAACTGGGTCCTCAGTGTCCTCGACCTGATCATGCATTGAGAAGTATTGGGTGCAGGTGGAGGCTGCTGGAGATGCTGCAGCTCAGACCTGACTATTTCTGTGTGTTACAGCTCTTTGTAGGTGTGACATGGAAGTAAAAGCCATGGTGGGATGCAGGAAGGGAGAAAGTGCTATCCTGTTACACGCCATGTCCACAGATAGTGCAAAGTCCTTGCTGAAAGCAATGTTGATGAGTACTAGGAGCTCAGTCTTTAGGTCAAAAACATGGTAACCGACTTCTAGTTTTGGCTTCTGCATGTTTACTATCTTAGGTAAACCAAAATCTGTGCGTGCTTCATGGTGAGCAGAAACTTGCATAACAGCTAATTGTCAGCTGCTGGAGCTCGTTGTGCAACGGAGGAAGGGTGAAACTCTGCAGGAAGCTTGCTTATTATATTTTTTTGCTTAAAGTTCAAATACTGTGGGCCAACACTACAAAGCACAATATAGAGCTATTCCAGATTAGCAGGCATTCCATTGATGTTATAAACTCTAAGGTTTGTGTGTTACAGAAGTCTCTCTATGTCAGTGTAGGTGATGAGAATGTACTGTTGCATTATGCAGTGAATAGCCTATCTGAGTCTTAATTGCACATGCTTTTCTGATCCATAAAACGTAGATCTTGTTCTATGTCCAAGCCAGAACAGGCAATCCTTAACACCCACTGACTTGACTTCAGCAGACGTGTGTCCAGGTGCAAAGGACTACTTGCACAAGTCAATAGTAGGACTAAGGCCAATATCTATCTTGGCTGTTCAAAAGACAGCAGTTCCTTAAGGAGAACTGGAATCTTTTTGAACAGCAACAAAAGTACTGAAGAAGTGAACACAAAACAGAAAAATAACTCCTAATTTCAATTGACTTTTGAGAGATTATCCATGCCAGTAACATTGATTCAAGATTAATAAGACAAATTAAGATTCTGAAAATGCCTCCTTGGAGGTGCATTTTCATGAGTTCTGAATTCTTTTCATGAGTTTTCATGGTTCTGAATTCTTTTTTTCTCCCAGAAAAAAATAAAGCTAGATGTGTTTAGGAAAAATGCATTTAACAGAGGCACATAGTTTTAGTGAAAGAATTTTTTTTCCTTGAAAGAAAATAGTCAATCTGGTCAACATCTGACAGAAATAAGATGTATTTAACAAAGCATGAGCTGGCAGAGCGAGAGCATGGGGAGAAGCTTTGTTTCAATTCATGACTTCCAGAAAAATACATGTTGAAAAAAAGGCACTGTGTGAGCAGAGGCAGCGGGATGACGATGCAGACATGCCATTAACTTCTGTCTTGATATGGCCCTACTCGGAGCCAAGACGGAGCTTCTTTCAGAAGGCTGTCTCTGTTATGCTGCTGTCCCACTTTGTGATGACTGTATTTTTTTCCACTGCAAAGGATCTTGGATTGAGGGACTGCTCTGATGATCTGTTCAGTGTTCCAAAGGGGCTGATTAATCTGAAAAACCCAACAAGACAGCTGAAACCGCTGCCAAAAACTGTCATCCATTCTGTGTTCTCAACTGCCAGCTTTCTGTGCTCTTGTTGCAGAGACAGGTCTGCTCTTAAAGATGCAGCTTGACATTTCCTGACACAGTAGCAACACGATAAATCATAGGGGATGAATTAGGGGTCTCTAAGTTCCTTCTCTTTTCTTGCTTCCAGGTAATGCTGTGATCTGAGGTAGCACGAGGGTCAGTACTGTTGATCCTTGTCTGAGGACCCAGTGGTGGAAGGAATAGGAAGGTTCTGGAGGGAGAGGAGGCTCTCAAAGTTCAACAAGGTAGAATTCACGTGGCTCTTGGTCCGTATGTCTCAGCCTCATTGAAGCCTAGCGATAGGAGAGCTGGATTACCCCAGATCTGCATTCCTATGCATATATTCCCTTAAAGCCATAACATTTTACTCCCCTTGTGTGGACAATATGGACACTCATGCTAAGCATGAGGAATGGAGACTCTTCTAGGGGAGAATTTTGGAGCTCCGGAAAGAGCAGACTATGGTGCCCCGGCCATCTTCCACTTGACCCACATAGGTGCTTATGCAATGGAGAGCGAGTCTCTGTCCCCCTCTTGTGGCTATTGCACACAGAGGTGGAGGGTGGCAGAGGCCTTGGTGGAGGCCTTCAGCCCTGGCAGTGCAGAGGTGACACCTTGGACCCAAGCCCTGGGCTTGGCGCCTTCCAGGCGCTCTATCTGAGCACCTTGTTGGGACTCCCTAATGATCTTCTTCAGGTGTGGAAACATAAATCAAAAGGAAAAAAATAATAATTTAAAAGAAAACAGGATAACTGCAATCGAAAGCTTGAGGGAGTGTTTAATGGGGCCATTAATAAATGACTCAGACAGCCAATGGGACACAGCCTTTGGTCTCATGCCTCGCAAGACTCCAGAGGCACGCTGTAATGAAACCATAAAACGTGCCCTATCAAGTCTTAGTGTTTTAGCACAAAACACTTCTGAGTTTAATATATGGTGGATGGTGAAGTGGAGCCTCCAGTACATGCCTAGGACAGATAGTGTTGAGTAACCTCATAAGGGATAGATCCCTTTTTACAAGGGAATCTTCAGCTATTTTTAGAATTTTAAAGAATATATGAGCACTCTAACTAGAGGAACAACCTTCTGAACTTCAGCTTGCTAGGAAACCCACATATTAGCCCTGAACAAGTATGCAAATAGCAAGAGGTATAAATGTTTCCAAGAATGTTTTGCTGTGTTAGCAAAACATTTTGATCCTGGATACAGCTAGAGAAAATAGTGCATTGTAATAGCAATCATTACTGTTCTAGATGCTCAGATAGTATAGAGTGCTACAGAAGCCCCTAACTAAAGATTAAATTTGATTAAATACACTCCCAGCAAACTGGCTCTGTTGTGCCAATTAACTTGGAAATGCAGTAGTGTTTTATTGCTTTAGGAATGAATGGTACTTATTGGCTTCTTATATAACAGTTTGACTTCCTCATCTAGTCAGAAAACTGAGCATCTGTCAGACTATCAACCCATAAATGTCTCCATGAGATCAGATAAACAGACCATGGCAAGCCAGAAAGTAGGAAGGTACCACCCTTATGCCTGGGGGGCTGGACCGACTTAACAAGCCTAAAACTAGGGAACTGGCTATGTAAAACAGGGAGAAGTGCCCTGGGTGAAGGGATACAGAAGAGTTCCTCAGAGATGTGCCAAGACACAGCGGTGAAATAACCCCTCTTGGGGCCATAAGGGACTCTTCCCTCTCCATGTTACCAAACGAAACCTTGGCAAGCGTCCAGTTTGGGAAGCTGTCCCTAGATAAACTGTTGGGTAAGATCCCAATATATTTGAGCTTGAGCCTACTGAAAGCTGAGAGCCATCTTCAAGGCACAAATCTTGATTTGAAGGAATTCTGTGACCCAAGGATTGGAGTTTGTACCTGCCAAGCTTGTGTTACCTAGAGGTTGGCTTGCACTGTTCACATGTGGTTTCCTTGTGTGCTCTTTATCACTGTCAGAGCCTTATCTGGTGACCAAGAGTGCTGTGGAGACTCGATTTCTATTTTCAGTGAAGGAGCCTTCATCTTGCTGAGCATTTCTTTTACTAGGCAAAAAGTGGTGTCTCTGCTTCTGGGGAGGGAGTGGAAGCATTTGCAGGATGAGCATCAACATTGGCCCCCAACGTGTTTTTACTCAGAGCTAAGTTTTGAGACTCTATTGGAGCAACCACCTTGAGTGGTTGTACAACCCTGTACAGAGAGACTGATCTTGCAATAAGAGATGAAAGCCCTTATTTACATGGGAATCTCAAGTGATTCCCACTAAAAGCACTGTCAAGAAATGGAGACAGCTATGGGAAGATCAGCTTTTCAATGCTCTTCCATTGAGTCTTCCTTCAAAGTGAGAAATTATTTTTCATCTTCCAAAACTGCTACCTGGCTCTGGGCTCTGATAAATCTTTCTTTTTAAATAAAGCTGCTGCTGTTGCACAACCTTTGGTCTTGCAAAATGCAAAGCCATCTGTTGCATCCTCAATTATAGGTTACAGGAGACAGAAACTTATTTGATGGACTGTAGTAGCAGTTTTTGCCTTCTCTGTATGTCTGAGTGAAAAGTCCCAACCTATATGAAAGGGGCCAGGCCGGGAAATTAGGATTTTATCTATCAAAGTAAACTGAAAAAAATGAAATAATTTTAAGCGCATATCTAACTTTTAAGTGAAGTGTGAGCTGAAACATACATCTATATTCAACTCAGTCTATGCATATAGAGGTAGAGATTTTTTTTCCCCAAAGATTCCCTCAAATGAGCTGCTTTTGAGGCAAAACGATTTAGTTTGTTGTGTCCCTTCTTTGCTTACTTAATCTGAAGCAAAATAAGCTTGATGCTATGTGAGATAAAAAATCAGTTGCTTGTCAACTTCTGTGGGGTTTTTTTGGTGCAGGATTGATATTTTGCAGCTTTTGGTCCTTGTAAAGCTGAAATGATTTATCCAAATTAAAAAGCTTTAGATAAGTTTCCAAATATCATCCAACAGGAAAAGGAAAACAAAACAAAAAAAACCCTTGTGTACTCAAAAAGTGTGCAAGAAAACACAAAAACCTCTTATAAATGTACCCTCTTCCTTTCCATTTTCCTATTAGCAATCCCTGAGATGGTCAGTGAGTGAGCCCAATCAATTAATCTTTTTCTTCCTTTAACCCTTGGGTGAATGTTAATGAAGTGATCACCCTGCCAATTAAGCCAAAGGTATTTGCTTAACTATTGCCTTTTTTTTTCTTATTGTGTTTCCATTCCTTCAGGAGCTAAAGCCAAAGTGCATAAGGGACCTGCTGCTGCCTTTGGGGAGCTCAGCAAGTGTTTTGCTTGCAGGGAGCCTAGTGACAGGCTGCTCTCCATCTTGCCTGCAAAACCTGTGGATTTGATGTCTTGCTGTAGCCCTGGCTGGTACTTTTCCTACTCAAAATGAGCTGAATACCCAAGGCTAGAGCTGCATTTCCCTCTCTCACCGTGCTGTCCAGTGCAAACACATATACATTTGATTAATCTCTTCCTAAGTCTGCTAGAGCAGTGGGAGGTTAGTGCTTTGTATGGGGAAAGAATTTAGGATAAACCTGAATGTGCTCAGTTAAGAAAAATAAAAACTAGGTGAAAGCAGTAAATATGGTAACTATGCCTGTCTCTCCCCGTCCACTCTTCTGCTGCATTCTTGTGACACAATAGTAAGAGCTATTGGAGTGAGCGCTGTTGAAAGATGGGGGGATTTAGAAGAGAGCTGTGATGGTTGGGTTGGATTGCTGCCTATATTTGGACTGTACTTATTATTCCCGTTCTGTTAAGGTGCTTAAGTTATTCAGAGTTGGGTTTAGACAAGAAATAAATATCTGGGCAGCTGTGACTACATGTCTGTTTGTGATTAGTCATCACTACAACTCTTTAAGAGTTGGGTTTACCAGTAAATTGTTGAAATTCTCACAAATGGAGGATGTTGCAGTGAAAAAGTTAAGGGTTGTTTTTGTTGTGTTTGGCTGGCAATGGTACAGCAATCCAGCCAGGCCCAAGACAGGATAGATGCTGGCAAAGCAGATTAGAGTGAATTACTTAGAATTTTCCTTCTTGGCAGGTGCTATTTCCTGTAACTCACCTGTTGGGATTCAGGGGATAACAAAAAGATTGCAGGAAAAGGTATCTTGGTAATATTTGTTAGCAAGAGCAAACAGAGTCCTGAAAAGCTTGGTAAGGGAGAGCCTGAGTCTGTCCACTGAAGGCACTGGGGTTTTTCTATTGTTTTCAGAATATTTTGGGTTTAGTTTCCATTATGAGTAGTAAAGAATGACAAAGCATTGCTTATTTTTTTTTAACCTGGGCCAGGAAGAAGACCTGCATGTATATTGGTTTCTTAGGTAGAAAACTTTTTTTAAAAAGGATTTCTGTGTATTTTGTGTTTCTGGCGGTTGCAACATATTGCACTGAAATTGCAGGTTCTGTGAATTTCATTGATCTAGGAGAGAAAATCAAAAAGGGGGGAGGGGAGGAAAAACCACCATTTTTTTTGCTTCCCTTTCCATAAAATAGAAGAGAGAAGACTTAGTTACAGTGTGTGTGGAGGGATGGGAATAACACAAAGATCTGAACAAGAAGCTTCATTCAAAAGTAAGAGGAGAAATCTGCCCTGCTCTGCCTCAATAGAGGGAATAGGGTTATTTTTCTGCTTGAACAAATCCTGGGATCCGCATTCGGGAACGTGGGGAGAGTGGAGCTGATTTCCTCCAACGCCACATGTGTATTGGGTAACCTGGGGCATTTTCCTCGCAGGTGGGGCTGCTGGTGTCATGTCCCTGAGGTAGCAAAGTTAAATGCTGTAAATTACATCCCTGGGGAGTATCTTTCTCCGTTGCCTGGTGCTGGAGTGTGAGGTGCCTGGAGCAGCTGCTGGAAGCACCTTTTCCCCTTCCCTTTCTCCTCTCTTTGTGCTTGGGTTTTGGAAGTGTTTAAATGCATCCCATTCACTATGCCTTAAAAGAGATGGGCAGCACATAGACACTTGTGTGACTGGTGTTTGTTACCCAGTTAGAAGAATGACCATTGGAGAAAATTCTTATTAGCGATCCAGTCCTTTTAGCTGTGAGGATTATTAATCAATGCTGCAGTGCCCTGGTGTTGGGAACAGTCACTTTTCAGATCTAGAGAAAGAGAGCTCTGTATGAATCGTACTGTCTGCTATTGCTAAGGAAGGAGCTGGATACAAACTATGATTTTTCTTTGGTGTTCTGGATATCATGGAATGATATGGTGATGTGGACGTCAGTTGTCAGTGCTCCAAGCAATGCATCCAGATGAGATGGAGAGGTTGCAGTTATGAGGCTTTGACTGATACAGCCCAATTTGATCCTGAAATCATTGAGGCCGGAGTTGTCTCTTCCGGTAGACTAAGGATCTGTGGAGAAGCTTGGATAACAGTAACCAATGTCTTTTCAATCCTAGGTGGTGGTCAAGGGGTCACACCAAATAACTTGTGCCAAGAAGCATCAGAGAAACTTCTGTTTCATCTCCACCTTAATCTAAAAATGCTGGATATAGAAAGTCTCCCACATTTGTCAAATGGATCTAGTGTGAAAAAGTAGTGACAAAGCCCTGTAGTTTCTAGTACTAAATCAACCAAATGATTAATCATACAATTGAAAGTTTCTTGATATCTGGCTTGTTTGTTAAGGTATGTGTTTGTAAGACATTAGATCAGTTGAGCTGCTCCTGCTAATGATGCTGTGTGAAGGTTAGGGAATTTTCTTTGAAAAATCTCAAGACTGTAAAAGTTATGTTCTATGAACAACTTGTGCTGATTTTTTTCATATGAATTACCTATTCTGCTTGGTTAATCCAGAACTATGTGTTTCTGACCTTCCCATTACCTTACTTGAGGCTCTTGGCTCCCTAGTGTGTAGCTACTGCTCAGAGTTAAGTTTGGGGGAATTGATAATTGAAAGTATAACACATAATAAAAATTTAAAATAGTCTTTTAGGTAAACTATGGCCTTGGGTGTCTCAAGGCATCCAAAAGTACTTAATTCATCAGAATTTTTGTGTGTGTGTGTGTGTGTGTGTGTGTGTGTGTGTGTGTGTGTGTGTATATATATATTAAAAAAAAAAGCTCATTTTATAAAGGGATTGTAAAGACAAAGACTAGGAAATAATCTTGTGAAGCAGTAACATGGGCCATTAAAAAGCCCGTGAAATATTTGAACAACTCTATTTTGTCAAGGTTTTCTTGGATAACAGGTGATAAATAAGACTTGGGACATGCCAAGCATTGAGAGGATTTGTGTTCTACCAGCACCATCTCCCCCTGAGCTGAGGATCAAGGTCCTGTGGGGACAGCAGAGCAATACTGCAGGACAGGGGGTTGAATTAGTTCACTCAGGCTTCTTATAATTTAAACATTTGTTAATCCAAGCATCTCCAAGCTTCTGGAGTCCTGATTATGCAATTGTAGGACATCATTTTCTTCCTCTTTCGTGAGCAACTAAATATTTGCACTGCGGTAGTACTGAGGAGGCACAGGCTGCCTTCCTAATGCAAAGCAAGGTGCAGTTCCTGCCCCGACTTGTAGCTGTTTCTGATGAAATCCTTTGCTAATGATAAGACTTCTGCATACACTTGGTTATTTTTGTTCTTCTGATTCCTCTTAGTATACCTACTATAATTTAAAAAGTACTTGATAGGAACCTTCACACTGTAGCAATTACCTGGCCCTGGACTTGGAGGCATCTTGCCTGTTAACATTCAAGTAGGACCAGGAAGAGAGACACAGGAAAAAGTAATTTTACAGCCAGAAACAGTCCAGGTCATCCTTTTTTTCATGGGAAAACGGGGCTGTACCACTTGAAGTGCTTATACTGGCCTGAACTAGTGTGGCTATGGGTACTGCTGCACAAATGTCTCTTGTGACTGACTGCTCTAGAGGCAGAAAATGCCGCTCAAGTTTTAAATAGTAGTAATTGCTAAATTTCTGAAGTTGAGGCATACTCCTCGTGTAATGTGATGTCCTAGATTAGTTTGTTTTTCTTTGCCAGCATAGTAGGGCCTAGATGAGTGCAGTGCTGAATGGGGTGTGGATAAATACCACAGCCCTGTGATATCATCCCCGTTCTAGCAGATACTGGCAAGGCAGTAAATCATGCAGCTTGTCCCGCGCCTTGATGAGTTCTCCCTAGCTGAGAAGTACAGTATCTTGAAAACTTGTGCAATCCTCTGTCTAATCCGTGAATAAAGACATCCTCAGTGTTTACATAACACTTACGGCGCAGTGCGGCACCAGCGTGGTTCACTTGCACTGTCACAAGAGGAGTTGCCCTTGAGTGACAGCCTTGCTGGGTGTGTGTCTTGATTCCAGCCTCAAAACCTTGATGCAGGAGATGCCTGTGGTGGATTTCCTCTCCAAGACTCTCTCTTTCCCTTCTAGACAGACCTAAATTGAATTTCATTGCAAAAACCACGAGCAAAGAGCACTTGAAGCATGAAACATGCTTCTCGGCTTGGCAGATCTGAATATCAGCTGAAGATTCAGCTAACGCTTATTAACTACCTTTCCATTGGCTCCTGCAGGGAGCTTTTTGAGATCTCTGATTATGATGAGGTTGACATGTAGACCACTGTGCATTGTGTGAATTGAAAGCTTAAAATTGTGCAAGTCACAGTATTCCCAATATGTTTTAATTTTTATCTCTACAGTGAACCAAATATAGAGCCCCCTCTGGGGGGAAAAAAAAATAAAGACTCCTTTTTTGAAGGAGAATTAAGACTTTTCCTAAATGATGAATGAGATTTTTCATTTTCACTGTTTTCAGAGAAGCAATTCAGAAACTAGGTACTACAGAATTTTTTCTGCATGTAGCCAAAATTTTGCTTTGCAAGGGCCAGCATGAGGGACTGTACAGATCATCAGGTGAGCTGGTATATGTAATCCCTGGACTCGCTGAACTTTGTGAATTTGCTAAAATCCAGACGGGTAAATTCTAAGTCTTTTTTTTTTTCTTTTTCTTTTCATAGTTTCACCTATTAAATATTGAGTTTGGTAGCAAAAGCAATTTTAATTCTAAACCTACTTATTTAAAAAATAAAAAGGGATTTAAAAGAACCTCCTCTCTTGCAACTCCAACAAGCGAAAATGTTTTTGCTGCACGGTCTGTAAAGCAAATGAATTTTCACAAGGCTGCTTGACTTCAGGCTATGCATAAGTTACACGTAGAGCTCTGCGAATGGAATTTTCAAGCAGCCGTCCTCAGGAGCAGATGAAAAGCCTGATAGACACTGGGCATCATGAAGGATCGTGGCAAAGCCATGGCAGGGTGGTTGGGTTTGACAACTAACAACATTGCAAAGCTTTGACAGAATAAGAGCTTACATGCAGTGTCAATCATCCTCCGCATGCCACTGCTGATTTGTCTCGCTGTGTGAGGATGTCCATTGCCTTTGGCATCTGAAATACAGCTATCCATGTCACAACAGCAAGGACACAGAGCAGCAAAGGAGCAGAATACGGGGTGCACTCAGCAGGTTTGGTGCTGCCTACGAAATGTGCAAGGATGACATGGGAGAGATGGCTCAGATGCATCCTCTGCCCAAAGGAAAATCTTTCAGAAAAGTGGACTAACAAGAGAGCAGTAGGTGGGAGAGCTGCTGAGGATATGACTGATTTTCTTCCTCCTCTTGCATAGGTAAAGATTAAGAGTTCATTTCCAGCACTAGTATCTGATGCCATTTGGGTACAGTCTCAAGTTCATCTGATTACTGTAAAGAGAGGATAGTTTGGACTGGTTTCTTGCTGCGCTGGAAAGTTGCAGGTTGATAGTAGTACGACAGATTTCTTTTTCCATTTTGTATAGATTTTCATTCAAGATAATTTTAGTTTAAAATAAAGCTGGAAAAAATGATTAATGAATGTCTTGGAGCAGAAATCTTTTGAAGGTGATGGGATAGCCAAACTTCTTGGCAAAAGTACCATTATGGGAGCCCCTAAACTGAAAATCAAAGGCAGATTTTAGAGTGTTGTCGTACTTGAATTTCTAGTCATGTGGAGAGTAATTGAGATCTGAGCAAGTTGGTCACTTGAGTGAGTCTTCATGGGAGGCAGCCCTGATAGCACTAACAGCGCCATAGACGGAGGGGAAAGAGAGGCTTCCCAGCTCGCTCAGGACATGGGCAAAACTCGGGCAATGCTTAAACTCTCCAGTCTGCAGATGGTGTGACTGTCCTCTCTAGCTGCAGCGGTACCTTCATTTATTCGTGCTCGGTGCAGGCAAAATTCTCCCTTTCAAAACTGACCGAAGCTTCAGGAATGGAGTTGGGAGCCTGCACTGTCTGCACATTTAGACTATCAGCATTTTACTTAAAAAAAAATTGCAGATAGGATGAAGGAGACTATTTGCCCAAGTCGCATTTCATTTCCTTTTTGAGTTGCTTAGGAAGCAACTCTACCAATATCTGAACAGGACTACGGTGCAGACTAATTCTGCATCCTCTGCTCTGTAGCTGCTCTTGTACTGGAGGGGTTCACAAGTTGTTCTGTATCTGTTTCAACTGCCTCTGTTAGAGGTAAGGGAGTTACACCAAGCTCTGGGGCAGTCTCTGAATGTGTGTGGTGGTGACAACTCCTAGTGCCAGGGATGACTGGGCACATGTGGCCATGCAAACCAGGACACAGGAGCCAGGCTGCCAGCCTGTGTTCTCACACACGTGCACCAAGCGAGCGGAGAAAGCAAGGAATTCACAGGTCAGAATTGTAAATAAATTCAACCTTTTTTTGGAACACTGCAAGTGAGAGGCCTTGATGTCCGCTAACCCTCTTCTACCTCTTTTAAAAATGATCTGTTATAAATTTACTGCTTCATTATGATCCTGTCTGTGGGAGAGGAGAAAATCAGGTAAGTCAGTCTAGGGTGGCAGTGTAAATGAAACTGTGGCTTTATTTGACATGATGTGAATATACTTGAGTGGAAAGCGTGTGTAAGCAGAGTCAGAGATTGCTCCAGTATAAATGTCCCCAGTGAAACCTATTAGTTGGATAATTATCACTCTGACTTCATTTATTCCCTGCAAACGGCGGTAGTAAGAATGCGTACAAGCAATGAGCACAGGTTGTTGTGAAAATCAGCTCCATTTATGCTTGCTTTGGTTTGAATACTTAGTGATGCAACCAGAACTGTACTGTTACACAGGCAAAGCTCTAAATAACGACCAGCTCACCTCTTGTTTGTATTTGGAGTTTTGCATAGTATAATAAAAGAGCACTCAGACCCTGTTCTGGGAACCCTGGATGATCTGATTTAAAAAAATAGACCAGTAAACAAGAGCTTCATCAGCCACCTTGGATCAGATCAAATAAAACTTAATTTATGTTGTTGCTAAGTTAAGAGCCATTCTGTTGCTCTGCCTATTAACAGACTAGATACATGTATATAGATGCAAAATACTCTGGTAAGAGGAATTAATGGTCTTTTTCTTCAGAATACCACATTGCTAAGCAGCCCTTTCCAACACCCAGATTCTCAAAGGGAAAGGTGGAAAAAAAGGCTCTGTGGTGAGCTAGGAGGGTGAAACCCTCCTGTATTTGTATTGATCTGGTGGGCATTTATTGCAAATATTGGAATCTTAAATGGAGTTTGTTATGAAAATGAGGCTACCATGGAAAGTACTATGTGCTGGTCTGGAGTTGTTCAGGTTAAATCTTTGATTCTAAAGAATTGCTGCTTTACTTTGTTTATGGAACAAAAAAGGGAAAAGATGTGTAAATTCTTGTAAGAAACTATTTGTTGGCTAAAATGTGTACCTCGGTCACTAGAAGCACTTAGAGCCCCAGAGCGCAGGGCAGGCCAGCGGCTGTTGCCTTCCTCTGATAGAGCCTCGTGTTAGTGAATGTGTTGTGCAGTGTCTGGGGTTTGTGTCTTTATGCAGAGCATCTCTAGTAGGTTTTTGATTTGCTTGCAGAGGAAATGCTAGAGAAGTCAGAAGTGAGATGCCATCCATCGCCGTTACCGCTACCAACAGTTAAATTAGCGCCAGTTTATGAAACATTCTCACAAATTAAAATTAGACCTAAAAAATCCATCTATGGAATGAATGTGCATGGTCTCTTCCTCTAGACACAATAGACTGGGCAAAGGTGACTGACTTTTGGATCTGGTGTTCCTGGATCTTGGAGTTCTTTGGGCTGTCCAGCAGTTGCTCTTGTATTTTTAGTTAGTTAAATTAGTTGCTCTTGTATTTTTTCCCTTATTCTCCTTTTCTTTTTTCTTTTTTTTTTTGTCCTTTTCCCTAAAGTGTTTGCAAAACGTAGAAAAATGCAGCAGGTCCAGAAAAACTGGAAGTGTTTGGTGCAATTATTCAGAGCAACCGCTTAGTGCAGACAAACCTCCCATATTAAACTTCTGCCTAGAAAAAGCTGCAAATACAGTAATTGAATAGTAAGAAAAACTGCACTTTTTTGGTAACTGTTCTATTCTAATGAAACTAGAGGTCAAGAAGAAGCTTAATTTGAGAAAGATGGTGTGTAAATTAATGAGCATGGAGACCAATGGAGAACATAGGTCTATTGAACATAGAGAAAACAGGCAAGTTAAGCAAGTTGTTCCTCCAGGATTGCACACATTGCCTGGAATAACTGCAGTCCTGCCTTCTACTGGAGTTAGGCATTTATATTCTTGCAATGCATGGTGAGACAGTGCAGCACAAGCAGAATGAGGGAAGAGCTCTAAGACAAGAGCTATGTCTGCCAATGTGCTCGAGACTGGAGCAGGAATACTGCTATTACCTGCTGGGGCAGGGAGGTTGGACTAGATGATCTCCATAGGTCTCTTTCATTCTCAATTATTCTCTGACTTTAAGTTTTTCCCAAAATCCTGAATTCTGAAAAATCCTGAAGTTTCAACTTTTTGATTACTTTAAGGGTAGAAAACATGCAGAAGAACTTTAAAGTATCAGATTGGATATTCAAAAAAGCCTTGTTAGATAACGTCACATACACAAGCAAACTTCACCACGCTATTGTTACTTCTATGTCAGAGTCCTGAGCCTACATGAAAATTTGATATTTGCATGTTCAGCCCACAGCACTGCCTACATAACAAGGGACAACCAGCTGGCAGCACGAGGTGACACTCGAGAGCCAACTTGTCTGGCTTCTGCAGACTTCATTTCCTGTCTCTTCCACCATAGGACACAAACTATATCCTGTGTCCTCCTCGTATAAATCCCATGTGCTTATGGACCCCACAGTTTGGGGGGGACTAGCTATGAGCTTCCAGTTTGTAGGAAATTGTGTGCATGTGTGTGCGTACTCTATTAACAATCATCATAATGTCTTTCAAGGTTCTTCTTAGCAAGGGCAACTGCCTCTGGCTCTTTGGCTCTCCTTCAAACCAGTCTTGTCAGCAAGAAAAACCATATGAACTTGGAGATTGAAATCAGTTGCCCCAGGGTAGCAGGTCCGGTTTCATTTTAACAATAAAAGAATCTGATGCCTTTTAGCAGGCAAGTAGTTATTGCCTAGATGAAGGAAGAGTTGTAATAGTAAATCTAGAATTGCATTCAGATGTGACATCAGCTGATATATAAATACGGTGTGTCTTGCCATATCCACCCACTCTTTCTATATGCAGGGAAATCTGAACCAAGGGAAAAGTCAAATGCTGGACTGGCTCCCCCAACTCCACGATTATGTGCTGGTAATCCCGAACTTCCTCTACATTTGCAGGTAGCTAGAGGGGCCTGAATCCTAATGCTCTGCGCTCAATTTCATACACTGTTTACATAAATCTACAAAAGCTTGTGCATGTCTGTGTTTCCAGACACATAAGACTTGAGGACAAAATAAATATTTGAAAGTTCCTGGGAAATGACTGTCATGGAAATGCTCTACTTTGCAGTCTACAATGCAGTTATGTTCTGATCTCCCATGGTCAGGATGCTTGCTGGAGCTAGACATTCAGTTTACTGTCTCTTCCCAGGACTAGGGGTGGGAGGCTTAATCACACTATTGATGAATAGGTGCATATTATCTCTTACTATGTGTGTGAATGGTAAATCTACAACATGCCAGTTTTTGACTAGTCCTTAAATGAATCATGGATTACTTAGTGTCTTAAAGCCTTGCCATCCTGTCAGGTGCTCTATATATCTGCACAAGTGTAACTATTTCCATGCTTTTATCCAGGTGCTTCTTTAAGGTTATTGTTATTCCTGGTAAATATTTGCAAACTGCCACTTGGGGACACAAGAAGACAAGTGGTACCTGTGTCCTTCTACAGAACTTTTTCCTAAGCAGACTATTGACTTGGAGTACTGCAGCTGATCTTTGCAGTTGTGAAAATGAATCTGGACAGGGCCCTCTCTGAGGGCACTTGTTGTCCGTGATCCCATGGGAGAGCTCTCAGTGCTGTGTTATTTGCCATATGAGACCATGTTTCAGAGGCCCAGCAGGGTGAAGGCCTCTCTGCAGTGTAGGAGCAGCTGTTGATGGTGACTCTAATTGCTGCCCACTACCTTTGATTAGAGTGGTGTGGAGGGGGTGAAAGCCCTGCTGAGCTGGAGCTTAACAGCTCTGCTTAGGCTTAATCTTTCCAAAGATGCCTCATTCTTCTGGTGGTGATCATGGAGGAATTGCTCTCACCCACACAACTTCATCAGCAAGAGGTGCTTTTGGCCTATTCTTGTTAATCAAATCGCTCTGCCACAGAGCACCCCTCCAAAGCGGAGACTCCCAAGTCTCCTTTCCAGCTGAGTGGAAAGCTAAGAGCACAGACTCATGCACCTACTGAGCCCAACTTGTGGCAGATCTTCCTATTGTCCTAACAGGTTCCTTAAAGATTCACATTGCTCACCTCCACAAACAGGTAAAATAGTGAGGCCTGTGCCTGCCTATGATGCCTGTTTGTTAGCATAAAGTGAAAGGCTGGTTTG
>JAUBOD010000174.1:3033272-3043382 GCA_032353885.1 Nothura maculosa
TGTCTTCCAACTGATAACAAGCTGATGCTTTACCTGCCCCCTCACCCTTGCTTTGGATCTGATGCTTCATTTGCCTCAGTCCTAGAAAATGTTGCTCAACAGGATGTCAGTCCCTTTGACCTTTTCTTGGGATACAGGTCCCATGCAATGCAGCGCCACACGTGCCTTAAAGTAGGAGTTTGTAATCTTGCCGATTGAGCAAGGTAGAGCTCGGGTGCTTTAATCTTTGTACAGCTTTAAGCAATCCCCAGACAATGTTACTTCAGCGCTCGGTTGCATGTGTTTGCTTCACTGTGGTTGGTAGGGTCTATTTTGGGGTCAGTCAAAAATGGTAAGTATTTCTTCTGTGGAAAAACTTCAAAAGGAAAGACCAGTTTAAAGAAAAACAGTATTCTCTTCTCCAGTGACATAAGAAACCTCATTTTGTATCTAAATAAATAATCCTCTGACGTGTCTTAATAGAAAAATAAAAGGAAAACGACTTTTTTTGGTATTTACATGTCTATTTTTGACATAAAATTCTATTCTGACTGCTTATGCAGCTAACTTTCTTTGCCTTGGGGAGTTCCCTTTTTAAGAGTACATAAAAGCTGTGTTTTGTTTGCTTGATGGACCAGGAAAAGGGCTAATTGTGGGAAGTTTGAGGGGATGGAGCTACTAGATCCTCATGGAAATTTTGTCAGACCCATGAAACAAAGCCTAGAAGATTGTAGGGAAAACGATATTTTTTCTGCTGCTTATCAATTTCCAGTGACTGTGATCAAAAATTTTAATTTCTGTGACATTCTAGCATCCAGCAGAAAATTATTAATAATCTGTCCACTTTTATTTTGCTGTTGAGCAAAACTCTTGTCTCTTTGTGAACTACTTTGCCAAGAAGGCACCTTAACTGTGACTGGATGGGTATGTAAGTGTGAATGCAAAATGTGCTTGATTCAGTGGGTAACGCGCTCAAAAACTTTGAAGGCTTCTTTCAAAAATGCTTCAAATTTTCTCTTTTCAGTACGGTTTCCACCATCTGCAGGAAGTAATTTAATATACGTAGAAGTCCAGGCTGAGAATGTAATTTAATATACTTGACAGCTTTTTTTACTTACTCATTTATCAACCTGAAAGCTAAAGCAAATAGGGATGCAACCTGTAAAGTT
Organism: Nothura maculosa; assembly: GCA_032353885.1. Taxonomy (NCBI): domain Eukaryota; kingdom Metazoa; phylum Chordata; class Aves; order Tinamiformes; family Tinamidae; genus Nothura; species Nothura maculosa. The sequence goes on from JAUBOD010000174.1 coordinate 3,034,421, forward strand.
GTTGAATAATTTTAGTGGGATTAACCACATGTTTAGCCTGAGGAAGAAAGTAGTTAATTTTTTTTTCATCCAAGGCAAAAGGATCCTCCTTTTTTCCTGAAGGCAATTTCAAGCTGTTATCCAAGAATGAAAATTGATAATTGTTATAGCTGTACTCAGTTGATCTTAATTTTAGTGAAGCTCCAGGCTAGCAAATATGAAAATATCATCTTCCTGGCTGATAAACTGGCTAAATACATTGGGGCTGGATTTTGATGAAGTAGCAATAGTTAATATTTTTTGCTTAGCAAAGAGCAGTTTTAATCTTGACTTTGGCATTAAGCCAAATAGGGAGGGTAAAAATCATTCAGCAGTAGTATGGAGTGGTTTTTCTTTTCCTTTTTCTTTTTTAAGTGGACACCTACAGATACTATTAGAAAGTGCAAAATGATACAGAGCAAACTGATCATTTTGCTTGTGAGAGGAGCTCAAGGGCCTGTGTATTGTCCGTCTTGAAAGTTGGGTGTTAGACTTTTCCACTATGCAGTGTCAGTATAATATTTATAGGTACTTCGATACACAAATTTCTGTATCTTATCAGTAGGAAGGGCAGAAGGCTGTATGGAAAAGCTCATAAATGTAGATGAGGTGTGGATGACCAAGACCTGAAAACCTGAGGTCTAGTTTAGCTCATAAGATTTCCCATTGATAAAACCAGAATCATGCTGACTACTTGAAAGGGTTTTATAAATTTCTATCAATGCTTGTAAAAATACTGTATGTCTTTTCCAATGTGCCTAAGTGTAGAAGTGTAGGACTCGGGTACCAATTTAGGCAAATGAAACTGTTCTCTACATTAATTTGTAGTCATTGATGTCTCATTTTTGGAAACATAATGTCTTCCTATCTTCCCCCTTATTTCTTAAGGCCAGAACTTAACACTGTTCTCTGGAATATCTCAGAAAACTCTTGACTTAGATGATATTAGGGCAATTTTGAGAAGCATTTGAACTGTAGATATGAAAAATACACTTTCTTGTTTTCATTAATTGTCATTTCTTTCACTTAGCCACCTGTGCTCCACTGCTTAGGGGAGTTACGAGAACACGGACTTTAGACATAACTGAGAAGTCAGAGGTGCTGGTGTCGGTGGTTTAGCTCAAGGGAAGACCCCATATTCCAGCTACGTTTTTGTGTATCTCATGATACAGTTTTTCAGCTTTAATCTGCATCTTGCTGTCAGGAATTTGCTGCATGTGAAGTCAGCAAAATTAATAATAATGTGCTAAGTACTTTGTTAGATCTGCGCATAGGACACGAGCAGATGATAGATGATAGCTTTCAGTCCTCTGGTAGGACCGTATGATGGATCCTTGAATGTTACTTCAAAATGAGTTTGGACTTTTTTTCTCTCTAAATAACCCATCACAACTGCCATCAGAAACACTACAAAGACATTTGCAATTCTGCTGGATCACCGAACTGAGCCAAATGAATGCTGAAAATTTAGAGGAATAGCTCCTAAAAATTTAATCAAGCAAAGTACTGAATCTTTTGAAGGAATGTTTAATCTTAAGAGTTATTTTTCTCTAGTATCTCCTCAGGAAGCAAGGTTTTCCAACTGTACATTATATTAATTCAGATAGATAGCTCCTTTCATTAAAATAAATCCTTTTAAAATATAATTTGCATTGGGATTATTTAGATATCTTAAAACAGACTGCTGAAGTCTGCAGTCCTGATTCTATCCCACAGGCAGCGGCTTCTTCTGGTGTATCCATTTGTGTTTTTATAAGATGGGAAAATAAAGTGAGAAACAAAGTGACGTTTTTAGCAACCTAAATAGTGCTGTGATGAAAGCGATCAGATATTGTAGTTTCGTTCTAGGGGGCATGAAAATATTTGCAAAGTAAGGAATTAAGTGAAGTACTTTGAATGTCTATTGTGCACCTCATAGATATAAATACTTGTTTTATTTTAAAATCTATAACACTGTTGCTTTAAAGAAAAGCAATCAAAAAGAGCATTGAAATGCAGCACAAATCTCCAGAATAACAATATCTAGCTAGGAAGTAGAGGGACGCATATGGAGTCCACACTTGCAACTCAGCCTGCAGGAAGCATAAGGAGAAAATTAGGGCCATGATGCGATAATGTGGTGATAACTGGATAGAGGCAAAGATACCAGTTCAGCTGACAGTCACAACTCGATTGCAGTTATGCACAATTATGCATAAGCTTAAAAGGCCAGAAGTCTGACTAATAGAAGAAGAGCAGGTGAGAAGATAAAAATGAAGCTGTGGGAGGCAAAGCAATAGAGCAGCCACCTTTCAGGACTCTGAGATACAGAAGCAGTGTGGAATATTAGGAGCAAGTGAGTGAAAATGAGGAAAAAAAAAAGAGTGAAAACTCATCCATTTAATGTCAGCCTCTGTTTATCTCCACTACCTGTATTTTTCTTCTAAAATGTGACCCAAAGATGCTTTTATTATGTCCACTGCTGGTCCCTGTCTAGCTTCCATCCTATCAGTTGCTCATCGTTATATCTTTGTACTTTAAAACACTAAGAGAATTAAGACAGGAAAGATAAGTAACTTGCCAAAAGCCAAACAACGAACCTGAGGTGGAGTCAGACACAGCACCGTGTTCTCCTGGCTCCCAGGGAAGTCATTTGTTTAACTGGTTTTCCTATTTTTCCACCTCTTTTCTGCTCCCTGTCAGTCCCTCTATTCTTGTTTGAAGTACTGCAGACTTTATAACCCTGTATTTCTTGCAACTGTTTGAAAGCTCTACAAGAGCGCAGTCCCCCTGATTGTTTGTGCTCAAAGATGGGGGCGTTTCTGGACTTGTCATAGATGAAAGGTGACTGACTTCTGGCATACAGTCCTTAGTTTTCAGACACAAGGGACACACGCAAAGAATATAAAACCATTTGCTGAAGCCAGACTCTGTGTCTCTAAGGATATAATACTCATCCCATTTAGAAGGCCTAAAATGGGAATTTTCTCTGTCTGTATAGACAAGGGAGTCTCCTTTTAGGTATTATGTGCTATACAAATATTGGCCTACTCCTTAAATCTAGTTTCATAGAAAGTTTAGGGTAGTCTAAGAAAGAGAACATATCCTTTCATATGTGTTGGATAAGGTAAACGATATCACATAAAATGAAGGATTAAGGCATGCTTGAGCTTGAGGTAATAGATATAAAAAGGACAGAAATTATTGTTTACTGACATTTTTCTACTGGGTGTGTGCAATTGGTTTTGCTGGGGATTTATGTATCACATCAGTTAATTTATAGCCTGTGCCAACTCCCACTGCCTGCACCATAGGAGCAACCTCTGTCACGAGCTGCACACACACGTGTGTCCAGCCTCCTGGACGCCCAGGGCCGCCTTTTCTCTTTACCCTTCTTGGGGTTCTCTATGCTTCTCTCTTTACTCCTCCCCTTCTCTTGGTGCCCCTCTCCTCCTCATTGCAGTTCCCTGATTAATTTGCTAAAGATATTTCTACCAACCTGCAACCTTTTTCCTTAACTTTTTCCATCCTGCACTCAGCACCGGTGGGACCCTGCAGCTTTCTGGGCAGGACTGTTGCAGGGGATCAATTTAGTGCTGTACAAAAAAGGCTCAGGATTATTCCAGAAACCCTGGGGATTCAGGAGGGGCAGCACACAGGCTCACCTGTGTCCCAGCTACGTAGCGAGGATCTACCTGATCTATCTATTCTTCATACAATATCACAGAAAGCGGATGAAACAAAGAAAAAAATCAGACATTTTATGACATTCTTATACTTAATGTAAAAAAATCATAGTTAAAGGTCACCCACAATTTTCAAGAGGAGAGGAAAAGACAGTAACACAGTTGGAATTGCCTATGTATTTACAACTGTTTAACCACAGCTATTTGAAACTATGTAAAAATTTCTATAAAGAGTTTAAACAAACATAAAAGATTTCAGTAAATATACTATGCTATGAAGTAAGCTGGCTTAACAATAGAATTGTTCACCTACAATAAATCAAAGCTTTACAGAGTGATTTATGTACATCAGTTTATTTCTAATGGTCAATAAGCAGAAATAATTCCCTCGGGTCCAATTGCTCTCTGGTCGTCAATAAAACTGAGTGTCAGAATCGGTTCTAGGAGCATTTTGTATATGATGGTTGGACACTTTAGGTCAATTTTTGAAGTTTTTGTACAAAATTCAGACCTTGGCTCTTTGTTTCTTAGCTTCCTTTTGAACTCTGATAGCAGTCACTAAACAGAGTTTAGACTGGAGGTAGGACTAGGGCTAAGACTGGAGTGCAGACAAGAGCCCAGATGAACTGGGCCAGTGAATGGTCACCTCTAGGAACACTTGCCTAGTGTTAGTCTGGAATTGCTTGTCAGTAATTAAAACTAGTAGTACTATGGCAGTTCGGGTACACTGAGGTTAATTAGCATCTTCTAAGACTGGAACTGAGGCTTTTTGAAAGGTTGCAATTCCAAAAAATGTATCCTAAATCAGCTTTCCCTTCAGTTGCTGCTTTGAGCCTGAAAACAAGGTGTTGCTTTAGAAGCTATTTCTGGGTTTGTCAGTGTATCCAAAGCAGGGACAAACACGCGATTCGCATTTCCCAAATGCCTCCTTGTCATGTTTGTGTACTTTGACCACCAGAGCTGCAAGAGTGATGTGGAAACTGTGCTCGGAGAGGCTGTTCCTCCAGCTTGGAATGGTGAGAAGGGCCCTGACCTCCTGGTTTGAGGGAGCAGCCCTGTGGCCCCAAACTAGGTGTGTTGAGGCTGTCGTACTGAGTGATAGGGGTGGCTGTGGTCAACACCAGCAACAGTGTGGAAGGGCAAGGGCTGCTTTTTTGCTCCCCAGGCTTTCACTATGGAGAGTAGTAGTTGCAATTGATCTAGTTTTCTTTGTATTAATCTTCACAGAAACAAAAAGCCCAACTAATGTAGGTCAACATGAAGGCAAACTCACGTGTCTCAAAGACTTTTTTAACAAAGTTTATATTTTCCCATGATGGATATCCTACTTCTTCCACTCTGTGCTCAGGACCGAGCAATGTGGGTCCCTTGGTTGTGGGAGGGTCAGTCCTTTAGAGGAGCAGCAACATGAAGTTCAGAAGTTAAAGGCATATTTTGCACATTGATTTTGCTTAGATTCACACCTGCTGCTCCTTCTATTACTCAGATTGGACTTCAGCAAGCATTAGGCAGAGGGCTGATGCACAGCAAAATGCTTTCAGAATGAAAAATCTGTTTGCTGGTAGGAAGGAGGTAACATAGCAACTCATGTGTACTTTGGTAAAAAGCAATGTATAAAAGTTGACTCTTTATGTTCTTTGGGTGATTCAGGCTGACTGGGTGTGGCAACTGCTGAAATTTGATCTGTGAACTATTTATATAAACCAAAAAGTGTTTGCCTAAGCACCAGGAGACAGGGGCCTACCTGGATAACGTGCTGTGAAGAATGCTCTTTGCAGAATGATCACCCTTTGCAATCCAAAGAGGCAGGTATTTGCTTATATCATAGGGTATGTATTTTTAGGGACTAGTTAAAATCCTTTCCTTTGCGAGCCTGGTCTTTCTCCACCCAGAAGATAGTTGAATGTCTGTCTAGAGAGCGACTGAAGGATGTTTTGTCTCCCATTGTCCTTCCAAAATGAGCTCTACAGTCTCTCAAAGAAAAGCAGAGTTGCAAACACACTAGTAATTGTATAAAAAAAGGTGTAAAAATGACTTCCATTCTGTAGAAAGTTTACTAGAGTAATTTCTGAAATTTCATAATTTCATAAACTGATGCCTATCAAGTCAGCTTAGGTTCAGCTAATGACAGCCATGTAAAGCTCTAATATGTAAATTAACAGACAGAAGGGAGCTCAGAATTTAACATTAGGTGCTGATTTCAGGACTGATAAATTGCTTTGATCCACTGAGTCATGCCTTGTTGTCCTTCCAAATGAACATGAGCACCTTCTCCTGGAAATGACTCAGGGTGAGACAATGGGGGCCAAGCTGCCCTAGTTGTCCATACACAACATGTATAGGCACATACATAACTTGAGTACTTGAGTGTCCCCTAGCCTATGGATATGCCCTCGTATATGTCCTCATGATGATACTGCCAGGTAGAGAAATACTCTTGGCTTCACTTTACAGTAAAGGAGCTGCAAGCCATAGCTTCAACCTGAAGTTATCAAAGGTGCTTTCAAAACTTCAGTTTTGGAAAAAAATTGGCTTTTGATCTATCACCTTTTATTTTAAAAGGCCAAATGCTCCAAAATGCAGTGAGAATGTATTCATACTATATAGTTCATGCTTTCTGCACATGAAGGCTGTGGATTTGCAAGTAATTCATTTAGAAACCAGTATTTCTGTAATTTCTAATACATGTAGAAAGCACTCAAAGTAGTGTAAATCTTTCATAATCAACAAACGCATGAAAATCAGCTCCTCAGTGCTCCGCTTTGCTTTCATAGACTTGTGCTGTTAGGGGAGAGTGGGAACAAGACTAAAGATGATTATTCAAACAGCAAAGATGGGGGTATTTTTAGCATGGGATGATCCTCTTCTGCAAGGTAGCGATATGTGCACTTCAAGACTTGCATGGTGATTGTAATGGTTGGTCTTACATTGTGGTGCCTCAAAAAGACAATGTAGTCGTGGGTTGTACTTGCCCTCCAGGACGAGCACAGGACACATGCAAATGTAACCATACAGATTTGCTGCAAGATGCCTCTGTTTAGTATCAGTGGTTTATTGTGATCAGACATGTAAGTGCTCTAAAGGCCCAGCTTCTTGACCGAACAGAGGACCACATGTGAGGGGCCTGATCTGAAAGGTCAGCGCACTCAATATTCAATATACACGTGGCTTCCCATAGGTGAGTCTGGGAAAGGGTAGAGCAGGTTTTCCCCAGGACAGCTCCATGCATTTTCTATTCCTGATCAAGATCTATTCATTGGGCAAGTGCTGTTTAATCAAGCAGCAGGAAAAGGGTGTGTGCTGTCTTCAGAAGTACAAAGAAATCTCATTCAAAGACAGTCCCGTTCTTAAAAGGCTGGTGTTTAAATTAGACCTGCCCAGACAGGTCTGGCATGTTTAGTGTGACCCCCTTTTACTGTGGATGTTCCGGTTATAACTATATTACCACTTCCATTTAAAATAAAAACACAACTGCCATAGAAAACGTGAAGCAAACCAAGTTCCAAGCAGCTGTCAGCCCCTGTTGTGAGCAATGTTTCAGCATGAACCGCTGCTACTGAAAAATAGTTGTAAGCTAAAAATTAAAAATGTCTACAAGATGCAAGATCTAATTCAGTCTGTGGCACACAAACTCAGAGACAGTATGTTAATTATCACGGGCAGCATGGGAGAGATGACAGATGTCTTTCTGATTTATTCCAGTATTTGGACTTAATTGATTTTCTTTTTGATGCTATTCAGATCTAAGTGAGTAAGGGCTCTGCGACTGCGTTTGAACCTAGGAACCAAGTGAAGTTTGTCCACTGATCCCTGTACAGGGCTCAAAAAGAGCCATGCCTTTGGTTGCACAGTAATGGGTTTTCATGTAGTTAATTTGTCTGTTGTTTTTACTGAGAATTCTTTGGCATATAACCTTAGCTGTAGCAAGGGGAGAATCACTGCACACCATCTTTGCTGGCCAGCAGAGTTGCATTTTTGGTTGCTCAAGATGTTTTTCCTTTTCTTGTACATACTGCTTTATGCTGCTCCACTCTTTTTACTGTTACATATGACAAAAATGAGTCTTAAAGGTCACTAAAGCTTATTTTAATCTTATTTACAATGACATACTATAGCTTTACAAGGTATTAAAAAAATAAAATCAGATATGGCCCTGAGATGCACAGCCTTTCATTCCTGGTGTAAGAGCAGACCACCCTGGTAGCTAGTAGAGTCCATATGTTCAGCTTCTTCCCTGGGAGGCCTCTTAGTGGGTTACAGGCTGTCTCTGTCTTCGTGAATCTGCTAGCAGAGGTAGCAGATGCTTAGCATAGGTCTTTCCGTGAGTCACTTGCAGAGAATGAATGATCCATCTGCACACAGCCATGCATGGCAGGAGAGGCGTAGTCACACTTAGGCTCCTTTGGAGCCACTCCTAGGCTGTACTTCTTAGGTGGATGAGTGCAAGGTTCAATTCTCCATGGTTTGCCAGCCCAATTAATTTCACCTGGGATTCACTGCTCCCCTGTAGTATTGTGTGCTCTGCAGAGCAGACAACAGACAAGGTGTTCCTAGTGTTGATGATAATGTTGACAGGGAGCCCTTTTCTATCTAAATCCCACTGGATAATGAGAAGATGGGTTGTTGCAGAGGAATTTAGGAAGTGCTCAAAAATGACCATAGCGCTCAGGCAGGAAACAGCAGATACTCATTTACTGACCACGAAGTAGAGTGGTGGCCTAACTGCCAGAAGGAATGAACCTTGATGACTTGAATGGTAGAAAGGTTAATAAGTATTTAGCCTTTATACATTTTCAAGAAAAATGGAAATGCAAACTCCTTACATTGGCAGTGATGCTACACGTACTATGTACTATACAGATACTACTCAGTGCAAGTGAAATTTTGTATATAAAAATAGTCTGGCTTTCTATTTAAAGATTTCAATACAGATCCATAGCAGAGGAATGGAGGCCAAAGATTTGTTCTTAGTTGCTTACACGAACTTTGTGCTTAACTTTTTTTGTCAAGAACAGCTAGTCTTGTGGATAGATCTTACCAAATTCCTCTTGGTATGTTTGCATTTTGGGCTCTACGTACATGTCTGAAGGAAACCTCATTGTCAGAGAATATCTTTGTCACGTTGTTTGCTCTGTAGATAAGCCAGATTTGAGAAGAAGAAAGGAGGTGGGAGGTGTACAGGGTACCTAGCCGAAGTTCTCTGGGGTTTAGTTGATTAGAAAGACCCAAAGGAAGCCATTCAGGAAGAATTTCTAAGCCTATGACTTGAGGTTTTGCTG
>JAUBOD010000174.1:3043482-3066816 GCA_032353885.1 Nothura maculosa
GGGGTTTAGTTGATTAGAAAGACCCAAAGGAAGCCATTCAGGAAGAATTTCTAAGCCTATGACTTGAGGTTTTGCTGCTATAAATCCCTCCCTATAATCCTCTTTAAAAGCTATATTCGAAGTAGATCAGGTCCAAGACAAGGCAGTTCCTGTGACTGTTTATCTCTCCTGCTAACAAAAGTATATGTAGTACTTTGGTAGACATTAAAATGTCATGTAAAATCTCTGCCTTCTATCTGACATCCTCAGCTGGCAAAAGCTTTTATTGTAAATGTGACCTTACACAAAGGGCTATTCTGCATTCAAGAAGGTTTTTACCAAATCTGGTGCCCAGCATTTCCTCCTCCGAGATATAGCTCTGCTGTGATCCAAAGAGGGGTCATGCAGTTGGTCCTCAATATGGCTCAAAATCTGCTCAAGTCAACAGCAGTTCTGCTCTGAGAGCAAACTGGAGCCTAAGAGCCTAGACCCACATACAATTCCGTTATTGTTCTCATGTCCTCTCTACTCCCTTTGGTAGTGGTTTACAGTTTGTAAAATATGTAGAAAAGACTGCAGTTCTCCCATGGCACAGTTGGGGTGGGGATTGTTTGCCAAGTGGGAGTCCCTGATGCCAAATGTTGGAGCATCTTTCATACGCGAACATCTGAGTCGCTTGCTTGTCTATTTTTGCATTGCGATGCTGCTTTCAACAGCTGAGTTTATAGGGCTTCCAGAGAAAAGGCTTTGCCAGAGTGGGAGAAGGGCTAATTGCACCTGAGTGGGGATCTAAAAAATTGCATAAATACCTCCAAATTTCTTACATATACACTGTGAGCCTTTGCAAAGCATGAAAGAATTGCTTTCAGAACAATATGAAGTAGCTATTAATTGTTTTTGTGTTACCTAAAACGTACTAGGAATGTTTCTGATGCTAGGACTTGCTTATTTCTTAGGGAGTAGTAAAACAGATATATTTACAAGTATGAGTAATTAAAACCAGAAAATTTCTGCACAAGGCAGACAATCCTTTCATGTTACATCATTCAAAGCAGTGTATTCACATGGGCATATATTCAGGCAAAACTTTGTGACCAGAAGACCAGGCTCCTCTGGCTATGTTTTTAAAATGGGAAGCTTTTGGTTAAAATCTGTGGGTATCTTTCACACAATGCATCAAAGAGCTGAAAATTGAGGATAATCATTCCCACACTTGAATCTACGTGGGCTCAAGTACCACCCCACACAATCTAAGCATTTTCCATTACACTTGTTCTTACATATCCCATACTGAAGACAATTCAACAGAGTTTTGCTGAGATTTATGGGCCATCGGACCAATGAGGAATTGTAACAGCCTAAGAGATGCTGATTGAATCCTAGTGACTAAACTGGAACACGTCCTGAGTGAGATTCTATTTTGCCAGATGTTAGACAGCACTTATCAAGGTTATGGATGGCATATTTTGAGAAAATGCTGTCTCTGTCCTATTCCCCTTTGAGAATGAAAGGGTTAGTCACAAGAAGAGATTTTTTTGATAGCTTTTCAGCAGAGGGAAAGATCCACCAGACCCTCAGCAGCTCAAGAGACCGCTGGCCAGACCTGATGTCAGGGAAAATCACCCTGGCGTGTGCCAAGCAAGAAGCCAGCTATGCAACCAGATGCCACTGCTGGCACCACTGACGGCAGAAAGAGCCCAGACTTTTGGCACTTGGGTCTTGCATCTGCCAAGCTTTCCCCTCTGCAACTGGCCTGGGTACCACCACAGATAGCAGCACATTGAGAAGAAGGGCTCAAGGGGAGCGTGATCCACATAGCCAGGAAGAGGCAGCCATGGACAACTCATGCTAGACAGCCCTTGTTCACGGTGCTTGCTTTCCAAAACTACACGAGTTCAGATTCCTGGCTTTATACCGTTTTAGTTTAACATTTAAAAGCATAACAGTTTGGATAAATTGAACATTTCAGGGATACAATTGCGATTTTTTTTTTTCCTCTGCTTCCCTGACATCTGGGTCCCTGCTTGCTTGCCTGTTGCCAGCCATCTGGGGTAGCCAGTCTTTACTTGCCAATATTGAGTGACATAGTTGTCCACCCTCTTATAGCTGTGCTGCTACAGGAACTGCTTGTTGTGCCTATTCAGTGTACAATAAAATTATTAGAAAATAACTGAAACAGAGTTGTCCGTGGCTTTCAGAGGTGGAGAGAAATAGTGTAGCAGAGGTTATTCTTGAGGAGTTTAATGTAATGTTTGTCTTTAATCTGCCCATACCTAGTTTTGCTTCAGAAAGCAAATTGTATATGTTCAGTTTCCTGCACTTAGCTATGAACTATGAGCTATGTTGCTCTTTTGCAACAGCATGGATTAATTAATCACCTGTATTTTGAATAATTATGACAAACTATCCAGAGGTGGTGTATTTTAATGTGCATTTTCTGTGCTGGCTTGGCAAAAAGGCAGCGTCACAGTATTGAATTTGTCTAACTTGAATGTAAGTCTGTATTGAACATTCAAAATAATCTATGCTTGCCCCAGCCTCTAGGTACGAGTAGTAGTACATAGGTACTACATATCTGACATCTCCCTTGTACTTCATCCTCTTTTCCTCACTTTAATCTCAATGTTCCTTAGACTTGGGGAACTCTGCTGTGCATTGTAAGTCATCTGTGGAGGCTGGTGATCATTTTTTTTCGGATTTTTAAGGAAACTATTGGACGTTGTGAATTACTTCCCCCTGTCCCTTCTCAGCATAGATTTTGTGATTAAAATGTTAAGACTGTTAAGTCTATTTCTGCTGAAAACTTATTGGAAGAAACTAATTGAAGAAGTGGGATGCCAAAGCTGCAACAAAGCCCTTTTTCCCTTCTCCATCTGTTTAATCAGGTGTTTGAGTGTCGAAGGTATTATAACAAAAGGCTGTGCAGATGGTAGAGAAAACATTCAGCTATTTGACTAAAAATCACTTCCTCTCTCAAACAGGGAGCTCTTTCACAGACTTCGTTAGTTCAACGGTTGTAATTTCCAGGAGATGCCATGGGGTTCAAAATGCCTGAATTAAGTGGGGGGAAAATCATAAGAAAAAAATAAATGATTGTTTAAATAGCTTTATTTTCAATACACGCATCCAAGGGAATTGCATGGTCTCCTATTCTTATAGAAATTAATATATTACTTTACCACAACCTATTAACTCCAATATTTTTTCCATCTCTGTCATATAAACTGGAGGTTAATGGTGGCTGTTGGAGCAGGGCATGGAACAAGTGCAGGCTCACAGTGCTTTGAACAACTGCTCCCTATCAGCTGTTTTCATTACCCTGTTACTTTGCTGTGATAGGACTCAGCTTTGCGACATGAACGGTGCTGTTAGGTGCTGTCCAGGTGGGAAGCTTTCAGTCTCAAGGAGACTGTAGTCTCAAAGTGTCCTTGCCTTATTCCAAAATGTAATGTCTGTGTGGTTTTGCTGAACGAGGCGCACAGGTTTGTTTTGCTATGTTCAGATAACACCTCCTCTTCTTAGTGAAAATCTGATGGAATAGCATAACAAACAACAGAAGAGTTCTGCTGACGAATGACAGACTTGACGGGTGTATTTTAAACTGGATTCAGTTTTGTCATAGTGAATATAAAGGGGCATTGACAGTGGAAAAATAAGTAGATTTTTAATGTGATTCTGTAACTGTGCCAAATGTTGCATTATTAAAGACTCCAAACATCATGGTCTTCCAGGACGGGTGATTCAAATGCAAATAGGTTTATGTTGTAAGGACACTGGGATACCTAGCTCTTTGGCATAGCTTGCACAGAATTTGATTTTGCTGGTGGGGAAAGATCTGCCTGTTCTGGTTTAAAGCAAGCACTATGACTCCAGGATTCTCCAGCCACTTTGAGCTGTTTCTCTTCTGTCCCTGTAATTTCTCACCACAAATTGCCTTGACTGGTTCAATGATTTTTGTCATTGTACAGGTCACTAGTGTTCAGCCGTAATCTGAAGCAGAATATTCATGCTAGCCTTTTACAGACTTTGCGGCATCGTGTTCATACTTCGGAAGGGAAACAGGAAACCCAAGGCCCAGTTGAAAGAAAATGCTGTAGACACCACTTGTTTTATTTCTTCCCTTTTACTGTAATTTCCCTGTACACAGTTTTTCAGGACTAATTGCAGATGATCACGATAGAAATATAAGAACTTCTGATTTCTTTGTCCAGAATCTGTTTTCAGTAATCTGGAAAAGGTTTGGTTTTATGAAGAAAGCTTAAATGAATTTTAAGATTACTGGATTGTCTGAGAGAAGCAAGACGCCAAGAAACCAAATATAAGCATGAAAGACAGACACATCTCAAGTACGTTCTTGTGAGGTTTAGGAATATTGATTTTTAAAAAAAAAGATTTGTCAGATCACCCTTCATTTCTAGTACTGAAATGATGTGACAGTCTGTGGATGGCTGTGGAATAAGTGATGTCTTGGTAAAAGCCCAACACAGATTTCAGGCGCAGCACTTCTGCCTCTCTTGCCAGCCTCTGAGGCTAAAAGTCTGCCTTGGCCCCAGCATCTCATCTGCTTTTCTTACTTGGGCTCCTGGAAAAAAAAAAGGGTCAAGCCTTGACTTTATAGGTCAGTGCAATGAGTGGCAACAAACTAATGAGGGAAGTGGCAAAAGAAGAAAGCCTTTAACTTTGTGCTTTCTGATCAAAACCCAGATGGGAGCCAGCTCTGGGTTTGCTGTTTGTGCTATCAGAGCTGTGGTTTTGACCTCCATGCTGTGACATTCTTGGCACCTTTTAGTCCCACTGGCTACAGCAAAGCCTGTTATCTTCAACAGTTCAACTGCCCTTCTTTTCTTGAAAAGCCCAGCTCAAACGATTATGTATGGCAAGGAGCTTCAGAATTAGATATTTGTAAAGAAGAACAAGGATCCTAAAAGAGGATTTTCTCTAAAATACAGGAAGAAACGTAAGAGGAGCAAAGGAAGCCCTCTTGTCAAGGGGGATGAGAGGGATGGGGACGGATGCATGTTCTGTGGTGTCCTTGCCCAGCTGATCCCATTCCATACTCTATCTTCACCTCCCTGGCAGTAAGTCACATTTTGAGGCAGTTTAGGAAGGACTTGCATGATGAGCAAAGCAGCTCCACATTAAGCTTATGAAAACTCCAGTTGGTGTTTTGTTTTGTAAACTGCCATCCCATTAATCTGTTGGTAATTCTTGCAGGGGAGCAGACTTTGGAGATCCACTGCAGGCGGGCATAGGGGCAAAATATTTGTCATTATTTCCAGAAGGCTTTGGAAAAAACAAGTTGGATGTGTAACAATTTTTTTTTTCAATGAACTGCCTAAATACTGCAACTTGAAGGAAATCCAAATGTACAGGGATGAATATTGATTTTGGCAGATAATATGCTGCCAAAATAGAGCCAGTTTGAGAATGCTGAAGCCTTTGATTCAAGCCTTTGATTTTCATCTCAGAATGATAATTTTGATGAAAAATTGGCATAAACTGCAGAAATATTTCCTTGTAGAGCCTTTTCAGAAGACTGCTGGTTCATACAACAGAAGGCCTTAAAAGAAAAGGAGCAGTGTTTTGACTCTTTGCATATGTTTGTTCTTGCTACTTAGAACCTGCTAACAGTGACAAAAAATAACTTTCTGGAAAGTGGAAAGCTTGTGAGAAAGTAATGGAGATTTTTTGTTCTCTAAGTGAACTCTCCAGCTGGTGTAAATACATCTCAGAGGGTAGGTTTCTTCTAGCTGTTTTTTGAGCTACTGTTGCCCCAAATATCTATAAAATGAGTAAAATGTAGCCTTTTTTTCCTCTTCTAAATTACAGGTGAGTGGATAATTACCTGCTACAGTAATTACTTCATTTCTACACAGAGGAAACAACTATATGCAAATTAAGAACACAAATACCTGAATATTTTGGCATTTGTTTCATGCACATGAAAATGTGTGTCACAATTTCTATGTAAAGGTAAATGATGATCACCTCATTTCTAGTAAAATGCAAACAAGTTCTGAATGGCATATCTCAAAATCTAAATCCAATTAGACTCATGTGTAATGATCTGTCAAGAGGTCATTATATGCAAGCCTTTCTTGGTACTAAATCCTTTGTATCTTGTATCAAACACTTGAACAAAATAGTCATGAATTAAATTAAATAAAATCTGCCTCAGTATCATGAGATTTACTCTCGAGGGTGCTCCCACAGTTATTAGGAAAGAAAAGCAGAATATTTAGCATCCTACCAGTGATTCCTTCCCAACACCAGGATTTAGATAAAGGCTTCAGATTCTTGATTAGCAAGAGTTCAGGCTTGAATGGGTGCCTCTCTGATCTGCTCTATTTACGTAAGTTCCTAGTGACAAAATTGTCTTTTGCTATATTTTTAGAACAGTCTAACTAAATCGTCTCACCTTTTATATCTTGGACAATGAGGAATGTCATGGTGTTTTTGAAGCTGTGCAGTTTTAAAAATAGTTAGGCCAATTGGTTGAGATTAAATAAGAGACCTCAGTCCTAACTGGCTTCATTGCAAATGCTGGATATTTAGGATTATTCCATCTTTCCTGAAAAACTGTAAAGTGTTCCCAGAATGAAGGTATGGCATCAATATGGAGGGATTAGGCTTGTCTGATCCAGCCTAGACTGTTTATCTTTTAAACACCATTAACCACAAACTAGCTGGCTCTTCTGTGGCCATAAATTAATAGATTCCATTAGCAAACAATTAAAGGATGATTATTTTTCCCCTCCACTACATGTGTTTAGCCATTTGCAGTGCTTGTATTTTGTTTGTTTGTTTTTTGTTTTTGTCCATGAGGCAGACTACAATGTGGAAATGTCCAGGCCTGAGCAGGCGGTGATGATCCCAAGTCAGACTGAATTCGCCTACAGGAAAACCCTTTTGAGAGATTAGTATACACACAAATTCACCCATTGTATCTTGTCCAATGCTTTTGACATGAACAGCCAGGTTGAAATCTATGGATTTTTGGTTCCATGGCTTCACTCTAATTATTGCTCCCTCAACATGGCTCTGCTGTGTATTTCATGATAGCTGTGTTCATAGTTTCTCCTCTCCTCCTTTTCTTGATGTCACCTGACCCAAAGCATCATCTCTGCATGTGTTTCAGTGTGTGCAGATCCATCTCGCACATCTGGTGGGATGTAGGTCCATCTCCAGCAGCCCCTTGCAGGGCACAAATCACAGTCTCTGGCCCTTGTCTACACTGGAGAGCTCTTGATCTCCATTCTCTGCGCTCTGCTCCTTGCCCCTGTAATGCGGACATTGTTTTTTCTCTATTAAAATCCCCATGGATAACTAGCTGCATCAAGATCTTGTCTAAATCTTTTTGCATGCCTTAACTACCTAATTCTGTCTTGTCCAAGCTCCAAATTCATTTTATTGAAGAACTCTTTCCAACGAAACTATGGCCTTATTCAGAAATCCATGATGAGCTTGTTTTTCTCTCCAACACATTGCTCTTGCTTCTTGGTAGACTGCTTTCTGCTGATTCCTGTGCCACCTCAGTAGTAATATACTGAATTAAATTCATTTTAGATTTATAAATTAAGCATTTTGTCTCCATAATAGCACATGAAAGATATCAACAGAAATTAGGAGTGAAATTAGATAATACAGAAGATATTTTGTCTTCTATTCCTGTTTATAACTTTAGGAATAGAAGTTATTAGTGCATTGCTCTAAACCAGTATTATCTTAGCACTTGAATCCCTTCTTTCTGATTTTCAGGGAAAAAAAAGACACATCACACTTTGAACTTGAATTCTCTGAAATGTCTGGAATTGGACATTTAAATAAGATATCTAGAAGTCAAAATCTTAGCCTAGAGTGGGTTTATGTGCTTTGTCATTCACTTCAGTAGTTAGATATTGCTGAGTAGCTGAAAGATGCTTTGCTGGCCTAAGCACATACTGGGAATTTAAGGGAACAACACAGAACTAGTGGCAATATAGATGAAGGAGGAGTTTCTTCTCAGCTCCCAGCCTTACTCCACAGTGTAAACTGGTTCAACAGGAGAAATAGATGAATTTTTAAGCACCTTTCTGGAAGAACTAGTCCTCTAAAGCACCTGCTTTTAACATCATCTTTGAAAAATGTTTCACAATCTCTGAGCACAATCTTCTCCCTGTTCAAACCGTGGATTAGAATGAGGAATGAGATTAGTTGTTTGGTGGCAGTCTTTAAAAGAAATAATTTATAAACACAAACTGTAACTAAATTTTGAAGGAAACTGGCTCTCCAACATCAATGGCATGATTAGAAACACCGTGGGGTGTACATGCATAAAGCTTCTTTTAATTCTCTGCTTTTCAAGCATTTAATAGCTTGACAGCAACATTTTAATAACAGCCGACTAGGCCCAGTTTTGGCATGCAATGCATACGGAAACAGTTTCTGGAACGTGTCCATGGAACAGTAAATTCCATTTCTGCAGGCTAGAGCTCATGCAGAGATAGAGCTCTGAGATAGAGTACTTTGAATTCAGGACGCTTTCTCATTGCTCGATGCTTGGGAATGTTACATGTTCTAAGTACCAACGGGTTACTCACCATTCCTCAGCAGGGGGTTGTCCTGAATTAATTTTTCAACACCATTTTCTCTCTGAACTGACTGCAGTGAATAATGCTGAGGAGAGCTGTCCTTCAGCAGGGATTTCGGGTCTGGAATTTTACACAACATGCTTGGAGCCTCCATCAATTGCAAGTCAGAATGGGTGCCATGGTCTGAAGACCCTTTGTATGGGATTCTTGAATACTAAAACGCCTGTCAGTAGTTATTGCCTTTTAAAAAAATAAAGATTTGATCTTTTTCAACCTTGTCACTAACCTTTAGAAAAGGAAAATGCCTAAAAGAAAGTACATTTAGAACTTGGTTAAATTTAAAAAGACTCAAAAAAAATTATGCTTCCTGATAACAGTATGTCTTTGATTCTCCGTTGCCTTGAGTCTTGTACAGCCCACTATCCCTCCAAAAGAAAAGTGGATATATGCTTGCATTCATGCAAAGTGCATGCAAATTGCTACCAGAACAGTATGTACCAATAAACAGTTTATTCAAGGGAATGGAAAATTAGGGATGTTTAGATTGTTAAAGCTGAATTGAAATGCTGTTGTATACAAATATATGTAGGAATTCAGTCTTTCATCTGCACCAGGATGTAGGCTTAGACCGAAACAAGTACCTTAAAAATACTTTGCTCTTTCCTATGTTAATTGTTTTTTCTTTGCTTTGTCTATGGGATGTTGTTTTTCAAGCAAATAGTGGAAACTGACTTTTGTGGTTTTTTAATACTTTTCTATGGGACTATTTAAAAAAAAATAAAACTATTTCCAATGCTTTAGCTTTTATGAGTTCAAAGTATGAGTTACATTTATCTTGCCATATTTTCAAAGGTAGAAAAGGTACTATTTGCTAATAAACAGCTGACAACATTGCAATGGGAATTGTATTCCCAAGCCATTTTTCATCATGAGGCATTTTTGTATTTTAGGACCTGAGAGAAATAAGCTACCTCAATCATGTTTATATCTTAATGTAGCATAAACTGTTACCACTCGCCTAAATTTAGCCGCTGACCTTGTAAAAAATCTATGGGCTTTTCTGGGCAAATGCCCTAAATATAGAATTAAACTGCAAATGTTGCTTCACCAAATGCTGTTGCGTTGGCAGGGAAATTGAGCCCATGTAGGATGCGCTCACATGCTGGAAAACAAGCTCGTTTACCTCTCAGTGGAGGAGCGCATTAGCTCCTAGTGTGAAGCAGCGCATGCCAACAGATCCAGGGCCACGGGCGTTAAAGCCGTTCAAGTTTGCCCCATCCTGCAGCGTGGAAGCAGTCGGGGGCTTTTGCTTTGTTGTTGCGTGCGGGTTCTCTCTGCTCCTGGCCCCTTTCCTGCTCTGCCCAAGCCCTGCTTGCGGCTCATCTGCTCTGCTGGCACGGAGGTGGCGAGCAGCTGCTGCCCGCACCGCGTGGCAGTGCCCCAGCAAGCGCCATCGCCAGGTTAGGCGGCTTTTAAAGTCATGAAGAACAACTAGAAATGAACGGTTGCCCCATCCTTGTGACCCAATGTTGCCCCTCAAAGCGAGTAAAACAAACTGTAAACTTGATAGATGCAGTGGATGAGTGTGCAATCGACTGGCAGGAGAGAAGGGAGAGTTTCTTTATTTGGATTATGAATTCCCTGATCTGAATTTTTGGAAGTGAGATATTCTGCCCTTGGTTCTTGTGGGGGAATACTGGAATATGCTTGCGGCACCACTACTTATTGTGGTATTGTAGTAGAATGCTACTTAGTGGAGAAGGCAGGGCAGGGACCTTCCTCATCACAGGATGTACCTCCCCGTGTGAATAAGCAACCATGTTATTTTCACCATCAAGTTTCAAAGCTGCTATTAATTTATGTCTGTGCTTAATTTTAAGCACTCATAATCCCATTGCCATCAAACACAGATATCCTTCAGAGGTATCAATTGCTAGGGCTCGATGTGCAGAATGTTCATTGACTTTGGTGACAGTCGCAGGTTGGGACCAGTGGGTGCTCTAGTAAGGGCAGAAACACAGAAAGGTTTCAGGGTATCAGACTGCACAAAGCAGAGTGGGATCTGCAAGGGAAAGGCCGCTCTGCTCCGGGTGCTATTGGAGGAGCTGTGCCCTCTGAATACGGCCAGTCTGCTTGGTGGGATCAGTTAAATGGCAGTGCTTGATAGAGGTTGCACAGAAGCATTGGAAAGGTGCAAAAAATGAGATTACAATGGAAAGAGGTTTTTTAAGCAAATAGATGGATATTGTTTTGCACTAGCAGTAATGTGTTTTTAAATTTGCTTGAGTTTTCTCCTAGGCTTTGCTTTGGATTTCTCCTAGGCTTAAATGAATCAAATTACTGATTCATTTACTGATTACTGATTGCAGTGGTTATTTTAGACATCTTGGTAACTGGTTTTGAGACATTAAAAAAAAAGTACAGAAAAGCAAGTTTTAGATGTTTTATGTATTTCACTTATTTCAAGAAACACATATGTCAGTGTAATGGTGTTTACTACAGAAAAATCAGGACCAAAACAAATAGATATGATTTGAATAAAACTGATCACTCAACAGCTTCTATATGAACCGTACACTTTAATCCTTGTTACTAGCAAATCTTTTCTTAGTTCAGTGGCATTCTGTTTGTTTTACTTCCCTAAAAAATGCACATGATGGGAAGAGGTATGTTGATAATAATGCACTGTGAATAGCATGAAGGCATTCTGCGCACAGCGTATCATATCATCCGTCATTAGGGTTTTTTTCCTCTCCTTTGTGCTAATGGCAGTGAATCAAATATTCAAATGCATTTGTTAGTCCTACATGCAGCTATAAGAGTATGTTCAGCAGGAAAGAAACAGATTGTGTAGTGCAGAACTGGGCTATAAAGTGCATTTTAAAATGGAGATTCAGTAATGGACACAGATCAAATGAATTCAGAAAATTAACATTAGAATTTGCACTTAAAATGCTCCCTAATTGGCACCTCTTGGGATAGGTTTTGAACTCACCCAACGTGATTTTTTTCTTTTTACTGAAAACAGTCAGTTTGGGCTGACAGCACCTGGGTCATAGTGAATGAGAGATGATGATGTATTTGGCAGCTTTTCTAGTTGAGCACTGACAAGTCTTGTTCTCTAAAGAAAAAAATCAAAACATATCAATCCACATGCTCACTGTACTGAGGAACTTCGTTGTCATATCTTTCAAATTGTTTTAATGTTTCAGCACTGCAGAAGTGAATGCATAACGGAAGGAGACAACTATATGCAGTTTCACTTTGTTGAAAACAACTACATAAGGAAAGCAGAACATAACTAGCAGAGTCCTGATAAGGTCATGTCAAACAAATTAATAGGAGATGGAAAATAAAAGCTTAAAAAAAATCCTCTTTTAAGATGATAGTCCTGCTGGATAGCAAACTAGTTGGGCCAGCCAATGCAGTCCTGCTCTTCACTTTCTGCCATTTATGTCCCCAGGATCCCATGCTGTCCAGATCATCTTAGTTTATTTACTAATTCCTTTCGAGGGTGTTTGTGCGTGTGTGCTGACCCGATCTGCTGTCCAGACCTCATTAGAACTGTTTACTGACTCTGGTCCAAAAAGCCACCTCCTGCTCCCTCTTCCAGATGGGAGAAAGACAAGATAAGAAAGACATCATATCAGCTTAAAATTATTTTTAAATGCAGAATGCCTGGGTTCCCTACGTGAGCTCTCGGTGCATGCAGTTTCCAGCGGCTCTGCACAGGCTTTAACAGCTGGAAACCTGCCTCATCCTTGGCTGGATTTGCCGAGACATCAAACGACCTGGGGCTGATTGTGCGCAGTAGTTTTTGTGGCGCAGTGCTGTATCCCTGCTTAGTTATTGCTCATTGCTGTAGCCTCAGATGGACTCCCTGTAATCCTGCCACACGGTGACCCCAGACCAACAGGTAGAAGAGAAAAGAGGGGAGAAGGGAATCTCCCCTCTTCTATTGGGGGGAAAGAGATGATGCCAGCCTTAGTTTGGGGATAGGTGCCAAGAATACCTAAGAACTCTCTTTACCTTTTCAGGGGAAGGGCAGGGTCATTTGTGTTCTCATTTCTCATCCATCTGTACCAAGAGGTTGGAGTGTGTATTAAAAGTACATAAAGGGTAATTCCCAGTCTTGGTTAAATGCTACTGACCTGGGCAGTTCCTTTACCTTACATTCTGGCTTCTAGGTTGGAGCACAAATAGTAACTACAAGGAAATTCTGTATTTTTTTCTGGTCACAGAGCTTACAGTTATTTTTAAATGCATGTTGGATATTTCTGTAAGAAGGAAGAAAATAGTTTTGAAGGTAATTAAGTATAACAATCATTAGTATAGGAAGGCAAATGTTTTAAAGTGTTAATATGTTTCTGCTTTATTGAGGGACATCAACAAACAACTGCCAGGATAAATATTTTCTTCTAACTTTCATCACCGATGTTTGTTGTGGACAAAAATAACCAGAAGCCTTGTTTTAAATCATGCAGGCATTCCTCAGATGTGTATGATCATTTGGGGAAATCAAACTTTTCAATTACTGGATAAAATCTTCTGGTCGATAGATCTATGTTTAAATATAGACTTGCTTGCTGCTTGCAACCTGTTGCTAAGTTCCACTGACTAAATGTCCCGGGGCACAGTCTTCTCATCCTTTTGTAAGTGGAATCTTCTTAATTATTCACCTTAGAGCGACTATGTTACAATTATAGCCTTCCCTTTGTGTCAGTAACCAAGTAGCTCTTTGACTGTTATGTTAACTGTTAGAGAATTAAAATATCTGGGTATAAATCTGGCCCCTTTATTCATCTGAATACATGGAGTTGCATTGCTTAACTGAGAAGTGTTTTAATCAGATAACTGCTGCTTTACAGATCATGTAGGGTGAATCTAAAATTCTGATGAAAGGAGTGTGGGAAAGTATCTCCGCACTTGTTTTTTCAAAGGATTTTCACAAGCCTGGGATCTGTGCTTTTTTTTTTTTTTTTAATAACAATTTATAATTATCTACCCTCAACAATATGTGTGCAAAGAGCTGCTGCTTCTAACAATTCTCCATCCTGAAAATTACTACAACTTCCCACTGCACTGTTGCCTCTTCCTCTCCCTTGTGCTGAAGGAGGAATGGGAGTGTATTCCAGAGTGACACCCCGTTGTTTGCTGTGAATGCTCATTAATGTATTTACCATCATATATATCCCTGTTTGCTCAAGCAGGGAGGGAGTACATCAGAGATCCTGCTTTCAAAGCTGTAGGCAGATGGGTAAGAAATCCTGATCGAGTAAATTAGTGTTAAAGTTCTTATGTTTCTACTGATATGTGCTGTCAGCAATCCATGTTCTTTTTCATGTGAAAACAAAGTTTTGGAGTTTGCCCAGTAAAAGATGCACCAGTTATAATAAAACATTTTAACTTGGAAACTCTCAAAGCAAGAATTTTCAGAGAGGTTTAAGATTTTAAATGCCTCATTTTCCAGTTTTAATTGGGACAACTAGAATTCAGGCACCACAAGTTACACTTTGGGACGTGACCCCACAGGAAAGGAGGACTCAGCACCTTGGGAGGACTGGTCCCTCATCAAGCAGCGCGGGATTCATTGAAATCCTGCTCTGTGCTCATTACATCATGCCAGGCTTTTGAATCTCAAGGTTGTTTTTTGTATTTAGTATAAAGGTCATGTTAGGATTAAAAACAATGAGCAGCTCACAGTGTGTCTAGTGACCCTGTAAGAGAAATGGTAGTGCATTTCACAGCAAAATATAAGTGTGTTAAGCGTAGTGCTCTATCCAAGAAGTGGAATTTTCTAATTATGTGGTCATTTTGAGAAGGAATGTGCTTGTTAGGAGCAGGCCAGGTGTGCGCTTATGATGGGAGTTTGAAACGCTGGGTAATTACACACCTTGCATAATATAAAGTTTACAATAGCCATACAATTGATGCAGCAAGATGTAAATACAACAAGCTGAAGTGTCTAAAAGGACACCAGTAATCTAGCCTAGAGCTATTACAATTATGTTGGAAACAGTCTTGCATTAAGATTTATTAGTGTGTTAAAGTTTCCACTATTCTGAAACAGAAGAAAATGAGGAATACTTTGGAAAATGACCTGAATAGCATATTTTCAATGACAAATGAAAGTTATTTGAGGAATCTTCTTGTAGTTCCCTGAGGGAAAAGCCATAGTAAAATCACATTTATTTAAATTTCTTCAATTCAGTAATTAGATAGTAGTTTGCAGTAAATTGGTTTTATACTTGCACATTCGTAAGGACTTGCATAGTGAGTCTCTGTCCAAAAAGACCACCAATACTTTGCCATGTTGCAACAAATAGAAACCACTAGAACAGATTTAAAAGAGAAAGAAGAAAAAAAGTGTTTTTTATCTGCAGTGCCTACACAATCTAATGTGGTTTGCAAAGCACTTTACTCACTGGGTGTGGAGATTGGGGTTGAAAGAGATGAGCGCGGAGGTTTCTCTGGGTTTACTGAAAAATGCAGCTCACTGGGAAGCTCTTCCTGGTGCCACTGCTGAGCCCTGCTGCAGTGAGCCCTTGGATACGGGTGGCTGGGCACTGCTTGGCTGGGCAGCCCTTTCCCCAGCTTTTTGTGGTCATTCCTATTGTGAGGAGACCATGGTGGGATAGGATTGGGGTCCAAGCCCTTTAGGGCTGCATGTTATCTGGTGCACCCAGACTGGTGCCTGTGGGGCAGTGCCTCAAGACACGCAACAGCTCAGCCCTTTCCTGCACTTCTGTTTAATCTGTTTGGCCTTTCCTTGTACCTTACGGCCGCCTGTTTTAAAACCCTGCTGGGCAGAGAGGGCTCGGGGCAGCCTTGCCGCAGGGCCCGCGCGTGGCTGCCCTTTCGCGGTGACTCAGAGGCAGGTGGCCGTGTGGGATGTGCCAGGGCCTGCATGGGCCCTGCCTGTTGCCGTGCCCGGGCAGGGGCTGTGCCGGGACAGGCAGCCGGTGGAGGGAGGGTGTCTGGGAGCGCCCGGCCATGGCCTGTGCTGCCGCCGCCATGCCCGGGCAGGCCGCGCACTCTGGGCCTCCGCGCCCGCTCTGTGTGCGTGCGTGTGACACAGCCACATGTGGCCCATCCGCGTGAGCCAGCGCGTAGGTTCCCGGTCACGCTCACCATGCCGTCCCTGGATAGCTTTGGAGCTCTGTATTTATAGCAAAATGCTTCTGGCAGGTCCTGAGCTTGCACCAAACAGCTCCTCATCAAGCCCATCCTGTTTTGCTCTCCCTGCTTTCCAGACCCTTTTATCTCTCAGTGCCTCCCCAGGTCACTGCAGCCAGCACTCTGTTTCATTTCTGTTATTCAGGTTATTCAACTCATATTTGAACTCCTTCAGATATCAGGCGTGTTAATTACTAAAACAAGGCTCTATTTCTCTGATTGAGGTGGGAGGCTGGTGCATCGTTTCCCTGGTTTATTTGCTGCCCTTCTGTAAATACCAGGACAAGCCTGGAGGACAGGAACTGATGCTCGCAGTATTATTTCCTTCCTGGGCTGTTTCACCCACCCGTCAGCTTTCCATGCCTGGAGGTCGGAAAACGGAGCCTGCTGCTGGTGACCAGCGCTCTGAGCTCTGCTGGGTAAAGTCGCAATTGCCACTGACACTATAAAGTGTGCAGGGAGATGAAGGCACATGCCCAAGGGGTGAAGTAATACAAATAACGTATGTAACGTTACAGACAGCCTGACAGGTAACAGGTGGTTTGTGGAAGAGAAAATGTTCCTTTGCAGAGTACCCTCTGTCTGAAATAGAACTCGTAGCAAGGAGCAGATGGTAACCAGTACCAGGTGCCTTCTGCTCATAAAGGTACAGATGAGGTCTATCCATGAGCGGGGTTTATCGTTGAAGTGAGCACTCCCAGGGAATTGGGGGCACCATGTGGCAACACAGTGGTCAGTGAGACAAGCACACAACTGGGCAGCCTGTCACCCTGCGAACTGGAAAAACCAAAATGCACCCAGAGCTGCTAGTCAAGGGAGTTTCTACTTCTTCAGGACCAGAGACTGCTTGGAGTGGGAAGTGTAGCTGCACTGTTTGATTATGATCCATATCCACCAAAGGGGAAAAAATGGCAAACAAAGGGTTCTTTTTGCTCATAATTTACAAGGAAGTGTAAAATCTGGTGTGACAAGTTTAGTAAAATAATGGCACAGGAAGGAGACACTCGGTGCTTGCACGTACCCTATAAAAAGGAACAGCTTTGCTTGGCTCTGACCACTGCGTAGTAAAATAAAAAGCACTTTTAGAAAAAAGGCTCTTTGAATATCCCTTTGGTGGATTGTTAACATAATTAACTCATCTTTCTTATCTTCATATTTGAACACAGTTTTTGGGCTGGATGTGACTAACATATCAACAGATAATTTTCAAATAAAGACAAAAAGAATTCTTTGGGAACTGTGAAGAGATAGATGCAGGGGAAAAATGGTGACTTGTACTCTGAATATGTAAGGTTTGAGGAGAGTGGTGGTAACTTGAAGGGTTATATGAAGCTCAGAATGCAGAGTTTACTTGTTCGACATCTATTGCACGTTGCTGACTGCCAATCGTCATTCTGACTTCATTCTTTAAAACTACGACTGAAAACTTAAAGAAATAGCACTTTGGGAAAAGTTGCAATACTTTACTAGTATTGCAAGCTAGTATTAGAGGTTTGCAAAATAGCATCTGAAATGCTTTCCCCCCAATTCAACTCAGTTTTATAATTACTGCTTTTTGTTTGAGCTTTTTATTTATTTATTTTTCCTGTAAGGAAGAGATCTTGATGGCCTTGTGTTCTGGAGACTAGAGAATACGGAAGAATATTTTTAGAAAGGAGGAGGAAATACATGAGTATTATTATGCTCATTAATAATATTCCTTCCTGTGAGACATAAAGGGCTAAATCTGTTTAATTTTCAAAAAGAAAAATAAGTGCCTTGATCACTGGGTGTAAGTACTTTCAAAGGCAAGTTCTGGAGTAAAATTTTAGTCCTGTGAAGAAAGACATAAACCATTGACTGGTAGTAAAGTCAGACAAGTTCACCTTGAAAGGAAAGCGCCTGGTAAAATGGCATTAAATCTCAGATGACAAAAATATGAAGTGAAATGATTATGAAATGCTGATGAAATAAGAGAAATGATTGTTTTTCATTTTGGTCAGGAAGACCTCATTCTAAGGGAAGCTCTTTATTCAAACACAAATGATTGGACTTAAAACAGATTACAACAGATAGAGGAAATATCTTAGAATTCAGAGGTGGCCTCATTGCCCAGTGTAGTTATCTTTGTCTTTTCTAAATTGGTTATGGTCTTAAATCACAGATACATGCAGAACTGGAAAATCAAACCTCTTACTCTCTTCCTTTGCCCATTCTGAGTCATATATCCTCTGCAAATATGTTTGTGTTTTGGGGGTGGGGAAGGAGTCCTGTGCCTTTATTTTATTAAACATGTCACACCAGATTTTACACTTTCCTGCACATTATGAGTAAATGAATTCTAAATGTAGCAGTTGCGGACAGATTCCAGTCCCTTTACATCATTTAGGTAGATAATTTGTTCCGCTATTGTTTTTTCTTTCAGCTGTACTTTCTCTTTGAAGCCTCTAGCTACTGAATTGGGAAGGTAAATTGCCATCTTTCTGAGCCTTGAATTGTGCCTCTTGTTTTGACTTTGCAGATCATGCAATGAATTCATTGCAGGATGGTCTGCCTTCACATCATTAAATAAAAGCAACCCCACGTTCACATAAGTTGAGGTGTGAAAATTGTTATAATACTTAGAATAGTCTTTCTATACTTCCTTTCTTGGGGCTACAGGAGAAAGAGTGTTTTCTCTGTGACACTAGATGCAAAGAACGTAATTGCTCCACTTTCAACACAGGTGCTTGGTGCCTCAGCGTCCCACACCCTCAGCGTTGATGCCTCGGCAGTTTTGCAAGGGTCACGCTTCCTTCATGTTTTATGTAGTTGTGGATAGACCCATGCAGGACTTTGCCCAGTGAGGATTTGGCTATAAATACTTGTACTAGGACAATAGATATGTGTCTGCATTAGGGAAATGTCTTAGCGATGCTGTCTCGAGTGATAATGAGGCAGATGCTGCTGGGGATGTCAGCTGCGGGACCGCGTGGCTGGGCTGTCAGGCTGGTCCAACAGGGAGACTCGGCCTTGCCACCAATGGTAAAAGAGGAACAGGTTTCTCCTGGGCTAGTGTCATTCGCTGCATCTGTGTGAGCTGCAGTGTGCACACTCAAACCTTGTTTCGGTTGGAAGCTTCTGGAATCTCACAAAGATCAGTAAATTGGCAGACAAACTTTGAGAGAAGTTTGAGAGAACTTTGGAGAATTTCAATTCTCCAAAGTGCATTGTTTTTTAGCATGAGGTTAACCCTTAATCACTACCACTGACTAGTTACCATTCTGTGCCATAAAGCTTGTATTTTGTTTGTCCCTTTGAGACATCCATCGCAAACAGAAGATCCAGGTTCATCATCCTCATAATTTTAAATAGGAAATGAAAGAAAGGAAAATGGAAGGGTAAAACTCTTTCGGGCTTTCCTTTACAGGAAGGTGTCTTTTACAGGTCACCTTCCTATAAAGCTCTGAACTGCAAGGAGTCTTTCTCATCTGCTCAGTGAGAAAGTCTTAATGCTAATTAATGCGTATTTGCCACAGACACCTGCAAATCAAGGTCTGGATTTTGTAGACCACATTATTATGCATTCCAGGCGTATTTCTAAGGAGCTGCTATGGACAGATTTATGCCATTCAAGCATTTTCTGTCTCACTCATGTTTAGATTCTTCTGTCCTAAACATAAACATATTTAGAAGAAATAAAAATGCAAATGAATAACTGGTTTGTGTTTGGTTAGAGTGCAGAGCAGGAAGTGGGGAAGTGCGAATGCCCAACAGGCCCAGGGGTGAAGCCTCCTCCCTGTAATTTTTACAATGGGTTCTGAGCATCCAGCATAAACAAAACTCAGCAAATTACTCCTCGTGCTGCGCTCGCTTGTCCAATCATCTACTCTTTCCTTCCATATTATACATACTGCTCAAAAAGCAATTTAGGCAACTGGTAAAGTGCCATGTGAGATGCAGAGGAAGTCTTAACCACCAAGAATTAACTTAAAATGTAAAGCTATATACTCTACAAGTCACCTAACCAGAAGGTTGTTATTTTAATTATTTTTAATCAATTCAAGAAATTGGTTGAGATATGTAGAAGACAGCTAATGCAGAAGCTATAATAGAAGCTTCTGAAAACTGGTATTGGGAATGAAATAAAAATGATGAATTTTGTAGTTCTGTAGTGGAATTTGTTGAGTGAAAGAACCTATTGAGAACTATTATTGAATATTGATCATATCAATAATTCTTGCAAACACTAAAAGAGTTTGGTAACCCCTTGAACCAGCAATTAACAGAATATTGTCTGCATTGTGAAGAGTTTAGAGTCTAAACATATATTAAGTTTTCATGAGAATACTAATTACAGATAAGAATATACAGATGAATCTTGTTGTTAGAGATTGATTTTTTTTTTTAATGTTACGAAGTCTCAGAAGGAGCTTATGATCGTGATGAACCTCTAGTAGCAAGATAAGTAGGCTAATGTCCTGCAGTAGAAGAAAGGGCTTCATAGGGAAAAGGAGGCTTTGTGTGGGCTTTTGTTAGATTATTAGTATTGACGTTATCTACTTCTGTGAGCAGGCTGAGTGTGATAGAAGCTACTCAATACCTCAAAAGTTTGCCCATAGGAGGAGTTTGGAATGGAGCCGAGTGAAAAGCAGGGAAGCCTGGAAAGCGCTGGTTTGTAGTTGCCGTGTTTGTAGCACTCCAACAACAACTGAGTTTTGCCTCAAAACGAGGCTGCTTGGAGAAGGAAAGAGCAACACGGTACAGCTCAGCTGGCAACGTGGATGGTCTTTAAGCTGCCTCGGAGCTGGCCCAAGTGCTTGCAGTCTCAGCCTCACCAGCAAAGCAAAAATAGGAACATCTTTATGAAAAAGCAAGAAGAGAGAAAGAACATTAAAAATATTTTTTTTTAAAAAAGCCTGCTGTGGATTTGGCAGGCAACAAAGAAAACCAAACTGGGTGAAGGAAAATTTTTGTCATGAGATTTTCTGCAGAAATGCATGGTTTTAACCAATCCTTGGTATGGTCCAAACAGCTTTTTGTTTTCTTAGAAAATGGTGAGGATTTTGTTGAAATTTTATGTAGAAAAAAATTGAAAACAGTAAAGCATCCTGTTTTGCATTTTGGAGTAACATTTTCCTTAAACTTAATTTATATTTTAAAAATAAGATAGAACAGTCAACATAGAAACAAGACATTCTGACTCCATTGAAACAAAATATTTTGCTTGACTAAATTGAAATTCTGCCCTGACATTTCCCCTCTCTCAATTTCTATTGCTGTTGATATTTTTGCTTTTTATCCTGATTCTAGACTATTACTTTTTTAGACTTAGATGTTTTACTTTACAAAACGTTGCTTTTCAACTAGCACTCTCCATAAACCACACTAATTTGGTCCATGGGAGTTAGCACTCTGTGTCAGCAGTGTGTATGTGAGATGGCTCTTGAATTTACTTTTTGTTCTCTCTAGATCTCTTAAAATAGTGGGTTTAATGTTTGGCTTTCTGAAACCATCCACTATGGAACTGGAGGCCTAACAGGAATCAGTTGAATGTGTTGTCTCTAGGAAGTGTCTTACAGGCTGCAGAGGGATGTTGTCCCTAAAGATGCTGTAGAGCTCTATATCACTCACTCCTAAATTTGAGTGGATGGTTTAATATAGGGCTGAAAGTTAATATTCAGTCCTGTCTGCTGACTTCAGACAATCACATTTGATTGTATTTTCAGTTGATTTATTTCTGCTTCTCATCCAGCCAACCATTAACTGATATATTCACTCTGCCAACTTCCTATGAGCAAAGGTTTACTCTGGCATGTCCAATAGAAAGGTCAGACCTTTATGTTAACTAGTCAAAGTTTGTCTCAAAGTCACTTAAACTACTCCATAGCTAGTTAGGGAGTGCAAGTATCTTATGCATTTAATAAACCCCTGTATATGTTTTGAAAAGGACTCTGAAATTGTTTAGATTTTAGATTTAGTCTGAAATTTGCTTAGATTTTTATCTAAACAAATTGTCCCTGATACCATTTCTATCCATCTGCCTTGCAAGTGAAACATGTAATTCTTGCATCAAAAAAGGAGATATTCAGTTATCTAACATATTTTTTCTTTGTTTTGTTTTGTTTTTCTTTCCTCTTAAATGTTCATCTTCTGCTTATTTTTCAAGTAGATGTTGCTGTGGTAAGTTGAGATGTTGTGGTTACCCATGTCAGAGGTCAGACACTGCTCTTGGAGCCTTGAGGAAAGCATGATGGGCATCAAAATAGGTCTTGGTGGACTTCATGCAACCCTTGGGCAGCTCATTGTGCATCCATGCTTTAACAGGAAGCTTTCTTTGTTCTAAAATTTACATTTTGTTTTCCACAGCAGGCTTTATTTCTGCTTGAAGAATTCTCCTCCATGGTTAAAAAGTCTCTTCCTGCTTGCTGCTGGCTGTGCAATGCCTAGTGAATGAGTTTTGATAATTTCTGTTAGGATTAATTAATTAATTGCATATGTCTTGGGGCTGTATTGTGCGTTTGCATGTCAGGATGCTGTACATAATCAACAGAATCACTCAGGGGCTTGACATTATGGATGTTATAGGGAGATTGTGAGATGATCACACTCAATCTGCATTTGTCAAAACTTTATTTATAGACCAATTCCTATTTTATGAATTCTCAGAAGTCTGCAAACATTTAAGAGGAAATGTTAGAATAAGAACAGAAGCAGGAAGATAATCCCATCAACTGAACATATACAGTGAACCTGCTATTCATTTTAAGAGAATGGCTGTTAGAAATATAATTGGAATAATACTGTGGAGGAAAATAAGATCTAATAACAATATTTCAGGTAAGACAGAATACTGCTATTCCATAGGAAGCAGTACTAATGAAAGTTGTATGAACTTCCAGAAACTGGATAAGCCAAGCGGAGGGTGCAGGGTACATGCATAAATCAAAGAAAGATTTTTAATTTGGATGTTATCGTTACCTACTGACCCATGAGAATAATTTGTGCATGAAACATTAAAAAAAAATTCATTTATGAGCATCTTAAGTTTTGCATTCTTGTCTTGATCCAGATTTTTTTCTTTTAATTTAGATGTTTTTGCGTTATAAAAAATTGTTTTCCAACTCGTGCTATTCAGAAACTGCACTGAATTTGTCCAGCAGAGTTGAGGCAGACTTGAGCAAACAGATTTTCTGGTCTTTAGGAGGAAGGAGGAAGCTGCTTTCCTGAATGTCTTACATTTGCATCATGTCTTTGGCTGCAAAACTGTTCATTGTTGCTTCTGCTGCTATGCCTGGTTTCCATACATGCAGGAAAGGAGTTTGATTTTGGTGCTTCAGGTCGTAGCGCTTATGGCCTTGATCCGCAGTTGTCTGCGCGCCCTTTGTGTCTCTCACGCCCTGTTTGGATTTTATCTTTTTCTGACTGTACCTCGTTGGGGTTAAGGCTGCAGCATCCTCAGCACAGCACCAAGGGGGACTGCGTGTCCTTGGTGTCCTTGCATGAGCCTGCAGTTCTATCCCACGGGACCTGGGGTAGTTGTCTTTTCCCAGGAGGAAAGTTAGCCGAACACTCCGTGGGGGAAGGTACAATATTGCATTAGTGCTATTTTTGTTTCAGGAGCAAAGAAACTAAGTTGAAATAAAAATGA
>JAUBOD010000174.1:3066916-3080118 GCA_032353885.1 Nothura maculosa
AGAAACTAAGTTGAAATAAAAATGAAGAAATTTACCACAAAGATACCTTTCTTGTTACTATCTCTGTGGTTTGGTCTGTCATTAGAATGTAGCTTTGACTGGTCTGTGCAGTAACAGCTAATGGAGGAAGGCTGAGGAGCAACAAAATGCTCAGCTACTCAGCCTGGCTGTGCAGAAGGTGAACAGCACCTATAGGCCTGTGTAAAAGTTATGGCTGAACAGCTTTCAAAAGAGAAATCAAATATCCCTAAGCTGTAAGAAAACTTGGAACAATGCATCTAGCTCTGGATTCCATCAAAGTGCTGCATAACCTTACTGTCCACCAGCCTCAAAATTGCAAAAGCATATTCATGTTTGGACTCCCCATGCTCTCCCTTCCCTGTTGCTGCAGGTCACTGCAAAGAGCTGTCTTCATTGCACAAGAAATGACTTATTTAAGTGTTTATTAAAACAGATTTCTGACTTACACTTTTCATGTTCAACAATATGTTTTAAATGAGGTTCAGGCTTGGCATTATTTACATTTCTGGCTGAATATTTTGGTTGCATAACCAGGTACACATGGAAATTTGGCATCCCACAAAAAGCTCTAAGCATGCGTGAAAATGCAACATATGGTTGTTGAGATTGGACAGCATTTAAAGACTATCTTTGTTATCAACTTTTCATATTTTTGATGGTGCTGCAATAACAGCAAATGCAAAAGTCTACTTGATTGACTTGAAAACTGTAGTTGTCAAGGACACCTTTGTCAGCTTTGAGCTTTTGATAAGCACATTATATGACAAAGGATGAGTGATAGTAATCCTCCTTTTTTGTGTTCTTCTTTCCATGCATTTGAACATAGACTTTCATATATATTATAGACAGAAATGTACATGGGGCAAATGCAGTTAGCAGTTGTGTGTAGCTACAGTAACCAGCGCTGTCTGGAGTTATTTAATTTATATACATATTCATCTGTTATATGTGTGGAAATTAGGCATGTACTACAGGTGCACTGACGCATGTATTTTACTACATTAAAAAAAAGGCATGTAAATAGATGAAATTGTAAAAGCTGCTGATAAAGTTTGTGTTTGAAACAGTATTCCTAGATGTTCCTCAGAGATACAGAGAACTCTGGAATGCAGCATTGAAAACAGGGCCCGACCTCCCTCTCCACAGTTTAAAACTTGTTTTCCAACTGTCAGGAGTCAGATAACCACAAACTCGAAGAAAGATCTACCTCCAGCTTATGGTGTGTGAAGGGCCAGAATAGTGTAAAGGGCTTCCAGTAAGAGACGAGCATCCTTGATTGGAGAGTTTTCTTCTGTGATGGCTTTGTGAGTAGGAGATAGGCCATCCTTTGAAATCACAGCCATCCTGACAAACATGATGTATTTTCATGCATTTTCTATGATGCTAACTTTTCTGGTTCATATTTTTTCTCTTCCTCATCCTTTGCATTTTCTTCTCTTAGCTTGTAGTAACAAGGAGTGTTCCATGCTAGAGGAGATGAAAGGTGATCTCTCTCTTGGTCAGAATCTGGATCACATTCATCGTTAGGCTCTCGCTTTAATCATTCCCCATTTGCAAAATCCCATCTTTCACAGTATTTCACAGGGTGTTTTTTTTCTTTTTTTTTTTTATTGTTGGACTTCATCTGGTACAAAGGTTTAAACTACAGAAGTAATTTAAAATATTGTGGCATTTCCTTTCTTAATTAATCCCAACTGTTTCCCCTGGTAGTACAGAAAGTATCAGTATTTGATGAGGACATTATGCCTTCATCACTGGGGCAGTGGATTCTTCCTGCCGAGTCTGTAAACAGCAGACAAGCCACAGAGTTCAGCCTTCATGTTCTGGTTTTCATTAAGCCCAGACTAGAGGAGCACCCAGCTGTGTCTTCCTGTAAGGTCTGTCAGTCTTCCAAAGCTTGTTAACATGCTAATATAAAAGGAAATAGGGTTGACTTCAAGGAATTTACAACTAGTCTTAAACTTCAAAGACTAGAGCTACATCTCTTCAACTCAACAACAACAACAAAAATCCTATATTAAAAGATCTGTAAGCATATGAGAACGGATCTGTCTGTATTGAACATTTAAGCCCTAATGCATGATCCACATTTTTTGTTGCAAGTTACAACACAAAGCCTCCCGTAGTTGTGAAACTTCATAGCTGGTAGGTTTGATCAGAGACAAGATAAATGGTTGTCCGGCCCACAAAGAGAATATCAGGAACAGTGTTGTCAATCTCTCCTTCCCTAAACCTGTTTTCCATGTAAATGTCTGCAACAGGTAGGTGAATCGGGTTTGAAGAGTAGGCAGCATTCTCAGGTGGCGGAAATTGGAAGAACTCCTATGACTTCAAGGGAATTACTCCATTTCTTAACATCTGAAGATTTGGCCCAATCTGAGGAAACATCTACAGCATGCTTAGCTAGCAATCTTAAGATATTCCAACAAGGTTGGACACATTCTATCACTTTTCATGGAAAAAGCGATCATCATGTGGAAGTAGGACGAGGTGCCCTTTTGAGCTGATGGGTGACTCACTGTTCTAGTGCAGTATGACCAAATGGATGTGCAGAAAGGATTATATAGCAGGGGCAAGTGCTTAGGTATGCTTTCCATCTTCATGTAAAAATGCACAACACCTCTTATTAAGTTAAATGGACAACATGGAAGATCAATTACAAATGTCTGCCTTGGTTCTTATGAATGTTCTCTGCTCCTGTAGTCATCCAATAACACAGTCATCCAAATAACACACCATTATTTTGAATTGGAAGAGATTTCCAAAAATCTTCTCCTTTAGAAATCTGAAGAATTTAAATTCATAGAAATAAATGTCATTGCACAACTGAGAAAATTATATATTGAAGGGATTTAGCAGGGACCTTGAGCAAAATAACATGTCAGATGACAGCTCTCTGAGTCATCTGAGATTTCTTCATCAGCCTTTTTTTTTTTTGGATTGCACCCTTTGTGTCAAAGAACTATGAGACTTTGTGTGCAAACATTTACTTGAGCTCAAATTGATTAATTTGGTCACTCAGAAATATTAAAAGCAACTCATTGCAAAACAGCATCAAAAATCATAAAGTAGCGAGTGTATTACACTCTGTTATTCACACCGTTCCTTCTCTGACAGCTTGTTAAAAATGTTGGTAGGATAGGTGCTACTGTTATACTTTTGTTATTCGGTGCTAATTAGAACAAACTTAAGCAGAATCCAAAGCGGTTTCTAAAGGGAACCGATTATTTTAATGGGAATTAATTGAAAATCCAGACCACAGTGGTGAGGAAGGCATTGCACAGGGAGCAATGGTATGTGTTTAAATTTGCTTCCAAGTGTGTTTTGTGCTTATTGATAAGGAGTTGAGACGATTTCCATGCTGTGAAATGGCAGGTGGTGAGAGGGCTGTAGGCACCCGATGGCTGGACTCGTGCCAGGACAGCAAGTGGTCCAGCTGCATCGATGCTGTGGGAGGCAGGGAGGCAGGATTAGCCAGCTCGGCCCCACTGCGACCTGCTCTGTGTGTTGCTGCATGCTTGAGGATCCTTGGAGGTACAGCTAGAAAAGCCAGGGAAGAGCCATGCCCACCAAGCAAAGCATCCCCACGAGAGGTGGTCAGGGAAGTGTTTTGGGAGGTAGCAGCTGTGCGGTGATTGACTCAAATATTGACTAACGCTCAAATATTTCCTTGCGTGTAGGGGCAACTAATGCTACTAGAAACATCTGAATATGGAAGCTGTGGGAATTACTAGAGGGGAATGATCAACTGCAAAGTGGAAGAGAAGTTACGTTTTCCAACTGCTTTGTTCAGAAGAGATAAAGCAGAGATCTATGCATCTACTCTGCTGTTATGTTGAGAAATATTCAGTCTGCAAAGTGACAGCAACTGGCCAGATATACTCTATAATAAGCATTGTAGGTTGTTTTCCTCATTAAATTAGACATCACTGCAGTTTCTATGATCGGTTCAATTGGTTGAGTCCTCCCATGTATAGGAATTTCTCTTATTTCTACTGTCTTGACTTGGTCTTATCAGTCATTGGAAAATACCTTTCTTCCCTCTCCTGCCCCATGTATCAAAACAAAACAAAAAAAGCAGATGAAAACATTCCTAGCTAAATAAACTGCCCAGTGGAACCTCTGTTTTCTTGTCAATAAAGCTAGGGGTTCAGACACTCACATGCCACTTTTTCACTATTCTTGAAATTGCTATTTTAAGGGGAAAAAAATGACAGGAAAGTCAGTCATGTTTAATTCCTGGGAATGGAGCTAAATGTGATACTGTGTGCATCTACTGCTTCCTGCCAAACACACCTCTGTTTTGTCAAAGAAAAATGGTAAGAGACACTGTGTCATGAGCTGATAAGGTCATATTAAATCAGCTGTCTATTGAGTCTCACATATTTTATATATAGTCATCGCCTAAGGGTGTGTGTATGTGTACTCAGACCCTTGGATAGCTAAGAGCATAGGGTTGATGGCTGACAAGCAGAGCAAATCAACTAAGAGAGGGTTATATTTTCTGAAAATGGTGCAAATTTTGAACAATTTTCAGAGTGGTTTTGAAGAACTTGAAGAACTGCTTTACTTATTAAAGTTGACTTTATTATAACAAATATTTTGATGACTGTGTTAATACTTTTGCTTTAATTGATGCCAAAGCATTTGTGAGAAGCTCTAAGAACCCTCACAAGGGTTTTTATATCCAAAAACGACTAGGGAGTTCTGCTCAAAAGTTTGCAAGTCCAGCATTTCTTAAGCACATGGAGTTTGCCCAGCCACCTGTGGGCTTCTAGAACAGAGGGCACAGATAAGTGTGGGCAGTCTCCTTTCCACCATATGTGCTGTTAATCTGAACATCTACAGTATGTCAGCAAGATCTCAGGCATGCTGGATTAATGAACATCCACAGCACAAGTGCAATGGTTCCTGCATATCCTCAGTATTTCTGATTTATGGAACATGTGTGGTATGTTTTATAGGGCTGAATTTGAGCTACTACTCTTGGGCTACTGCTCTGGAGGGGTTGAGTGACTCAAAAATCTCAGGAAATTTTTGAAGACATCCTTTTCGTAAGATATGCAGATGGAGAAAGAAGACATAGCCAAAGAAATCCTAACCCATGAAAGAAGCTTAGTACTTAAGAGAAACATAAAACAATTTGACTAAATCCAGAAAAAGACTTGGATGAATGATATCATGATAATTGTGTTGATGTTATGAGCATTTGTTTTTGTGGGAGAATTTTGGATCAAAACCTGTAAGATGAGGAGTCCACAGGCCAGCCATAAGCTACAGCACTGACAGCAGTGTGGAAACAACCTATTCCTTGCAGAAGACATAATGAAGTGTAGCAGGAAAATAGAAAATTAATCTTAGAAAGGAAACTGAGTTCCCTGGTAAAGTTATTAAAATTATCATAGAATTTGCTTTGGGAAAAAAAAATGTTGCTTAATTTAGCCTTAAGAATCTGGCACCTTTTTGATGATGTTAATCCATCTGCTGACATTTCATCTTATTGGTTTGGTTTCCAGTTTTTTGATACCTCAAGCATTTTAGATGTTATGTTATTGAAGTCGTGGGTCTTGTAGAAAACAAATTACCCATAGAGGTAATTGCACCCATCTCACTCTTTATCTTGTTGAGGTGAACGTCTTATCTGCATTTCATTGTGAAAGAAAAGTATCTTTGATAGGAAACAAACATGCAAAAAGGGTGCACAAGCTGATCACCTCTTGCTGTTTTCCCAAGAGCAAAATCAACAAGATAAGCCATTACTACTTGTCAAATACTATCTGAACCCCAAATACACTGTTCCTTAGACCTTTTAAAACCTTACCCTTCGGCGAAAAATTATAAAAGTGTTCTTATTCGTATTATGCAGGGGATGCAGTTTGAAATTTTCTGGCTGGACAGCCTCCTTGGCAGAGCAAGATGATAACAGAGCAAACGGCACATTTATCACTCTAAGGTTTAGAGCAAAAGAAGTGATACACCCAACCGGCTCATCTGAAATTCCACTTTCACTGTTGCAGTCTCAAATTTTGACTGAATGCATCTTGTTTTTCCACTTTTTCCCCTTTTCCTCCTGGTCATTTCTCTGCTAAAGTCATATAGAATTGCCAGAGGCATTTTGCTGGTACAATACTTTAAAGATTGGATTTGGGTTTTTTGTTACTGCTTTTTGTTTTTTGTTTTTTTTTGGTAATTGCTGTATTGTTGTGGACAGAGTAATTCAAGCAACCAGAAGATTAACGGAGTGTGTAGCATGCATTTCTCAAGGTGGCTTAGATTCCCTCTCCCAAACATGCATGTGCTTGTGTGCAGTTATGCTCATGTAGCTTTGTGGTTAATGTCTATAACTTATTTCACTTGATTGTGAGCATACAGATTCACCGTTGGAATTAGTGGAGTGTGTGGATTGGGGAAGTCAAGGCAGTAGGGGAATCTGTGGGGAAAACC
Source organism: Nothura maculosa (assembly GCA_032353885.1). Lineage (NCBI taxonomy): Eukaryota > Metazoa > Chordata > Aves > Tinamiformes > Tinamidae > Nothura > Nothura maculosa. The sequence continues at coordinate 3,073,382 of JAUBOD010000174.1, forward strand.
CAATGGGCTGCCTTACCCGTGACTTCTGAAGACTTGTTCCTTAATTTCTTTGTGTTTTCTCTCTTGCTTCAAGGTTTTTCTTTGTTTGTACGTGTTTAATTAGTATCTCAAAAACATATGCAAACTAGCCGTCTGGCTAGAGATTTGGAAGCACACGGGAGTGGATGAAAGTGGTTGAAGAACACAAAGCAGCACCTACAGGGAAAACGTGCTTTTGCCTCCTGTCCTTTGATTGCCAACAAGATAAACCAGAAGTCTGGGTCTGTTAAAGCCAAACGTAAAATGTCTCTCTGTGGACAGGATTTCACCTTGCTTGAAAATGTTAGACAAAGGCTCAACTGTTTTCTTGGTCGCAGGGGTTTCCTGTGTCGCTCATGGATCTGCTTGGTGGGAAGCAGCCGTAACCTGGATGATGATGTGGGTTGGTTTGCACCATTAGGATGGCCAAGAGGCAATGGTAAAACTGGCCCTTTAGAAACACTGACATTCTGCACGTTTCATGTAGATTTTCCTTCTTCCTTACTGTCAGAAAATGATAAAATAAGAAGCTATTATGGGGTACAGCTTAGTTAAAGAAATTTGGTGATTTATTCACCAGGTAGTAGTGAATGAATGGTGTCTGTTTTCTGCAAATGAATCATAATTGACTTTATTATGATGTTCTCAATGTATTCATTATGTGAACTGATTTCCTAATTTGTTCCTTGTCAGTACAAGGTGCCAGCAGTTTGCTGTGAGTTTCCAATGTTTAAAATTTAAGCTTTTTGTAATTGGTATCCAAGTCATGTGACAGGTTTCTTCTTCCTGATTTGAAGAATAGGGGAGTTTGGTGCAAATGCTTGAAATTGACTTTATTCACAGTTCAAAAGAGTGTTTCAAAATACATTGTTTTTCTAGGCAAAATTCACCCCAGTGCTACATTCTCAAAATCTACGCCCTTCCCATGTCCTGATTAAGCAACATACCCAACTCTTAGTGACACACAGGTTTTCATTCTGGTATTTACGCAGAGTTGGATGTGTAGGCACTCACTTTGAAGAATTATGTGGGAGAGCATCTTGAGTGCAGTGAAACACAATATTCACAGACTTTCTAACAGCTTTCAGTTCTAATAATAAGTGCAAATGTGGATCACTTGAGCACTCTCACTCTGCTTTCAGCTCTTTGCAAATTCCTTGGGGATTTATTTCTTTTTCTGCAAGGCTGCCTATTGGAAAACAAGACACTATCAGGCTAGATTTGCCTTTTGCATATACAGCATTGATCTCTTTCTGTGTAATTAGGCTGTGACTTGAGAGACTGGCTTTAACCCATACACCAGTTATTTGACCCTCTGGAATTTTGTCTTCCAACAAAAAGCAATGTTATGTGAGCTGACAACATAGGTTTTTTTAGGGATATTCTACTTGGCTTAAGTTTCTTTTCTGCGTACTTTAAAAGTTTATGCATAGGTAGAGTTTTTTAAGGCATAGGATAAGTCATATGAATATGAAATGTAAGTTGGGTGCAAAAACCAGAGTCCTGAGAGCTGAGCCATGGCCAGAGCTACCTTTCACAGTCCTGGCCCTCGTGGGCAGCTCAACAGGCTCATGGGTCCTGTGCCTCATATCCCTCTCGTATCATGCATGATGCTTTAGTAAATCCTTAACCAAGAAGAATAGGATGAGCCTTTCAAGATGATCATGATAGTGATTTTATTAAGTGTCATATTAGTGCTCTTGGTTTGCCCAGTCATAGTAATTCTGGTATTTTGTAGCCTGTTAGTAGTTAATGCAATGTCAGCAAATCTTATGCCCAGTTATAGGGGGGATTGGGATATAGCAAAGGCTATGTACTTCGTCAGGAGTTGGTCTCTGTCCTTCACTGTCAAAACTCTTCTAAGCCCAGGTATTATCAGGCAAGTTTTGATAGAAGAGGAAAATACTGTATGATGAAAAGAATAAGTTACAAAAGTTATTTAGATATTCTAGAGGGTGTTTTCATAAATTGAAACATTTATTGCCATTTTCCATAGTGTTTTAGATGCTGAGGAAGAGAAGAGGTGGGGAAAACATAGCTACTAATATGAATTTCACACTGAAGTGTGGAGTGTCACTGTTCCAATTTTTTTTGGAGGAGCTCCTTGTTGCTGATTTCTGAATGATCTCCTGTATTAAAGCTCTTCAGTAGCTTCTATTGCTGTGACACCCTAATAATGAGATCCACTGCAAGTATAATGGGATAATTGGTATTTATTTGTTCCACATGCAGATACACTGTGAGAGCTTGAGGAAGCTTTAGAATTCCCTCCCACACTAACTTGCTCGTGATGCACATCTCAGTTTCAAACAGGGTAATCCCTTGTGCAGGCTCCTCTCTCCAGTTAAATAGAAGATACATCTGCCCCTGCTTGTACTTCTTTATGCCCAAGACTTTCTTCTCTTCCTAATGTAACTGATCCTACTCTTAAGTCTTTTTTTACATATTCAGCTGAACTCTATAAATGGAAGAAATAAATCCATGACAAAGCTCTCATCTCTCCTTTAATAACAATATGGTTATTTATCTTTAAAATCTGCTGAACAATTAAAGACAATCATAGAAACAGTTAAGGCATTCTTCCAACTTATGCACATTAACAACATCATGTGGCAAGTTACGTAACATGTAGTGCTCTCCGAGGACTGAGCTGCACGAATCAATAGTCCACCTGTAAAAATCCTACTGATAATCCCTACTTGCCATAAATTGATTTCAAAATGAATTGGGAAACAAACAATTTAAGTGCATCATTGAATGGCCTTCAAAAGGAGGAAAACTGATATATCAGTTGGATAAAACAAGGACTATTTTGTCAAGTTTTCTCCATTTTGCAGGATCCACAATGTGAAGCATGAAAGAGATGACTTTCTTCAAGCTTACACAGGGAGCTGGTAGCAGAGAAGGGAATGAACCCCAGGTGCACTGGTTGGGAGCCAGATGCTCCAGTCTCCTCTTCATAGTCCATCTGCAGCATTTTGCTGCAGACAGAAAATGTTTATCCTGTGATGCTACATTTCATAGTGTATATATACACGTGTAAATACATATATACATACACACACAAATATATTTATAGTGTTTGTATTTATACATATATAAACTTTAAATGGAGGTAGATTTTTTTCATGTTAAATTTACAGGTAATTTACATAGCTAATTTGTAAGCCAAGCTGTAAATGATGCTCAGCTAAAGTGACCATTTTGACAAGCAAGTGCAATCATTGTCAGAACATTGGCAGATCTGCTTTGGACAAGACTGAGTTTGACAGGTTTTTCTGTGTGCATCTGGGTTTTCTTTGGGGGGTGGGGATGGATTATTTCTTTCTCTTAAGAGATACTTAACAATATTGCATTATAATAATCTGATTTTTAAGTCACCTGTCCAGCTCTGTAGTCAAATATGTTAAAATACCCAGCATGCAAACCAGAAAGCTATTTTTTTCTGTTCTCAATACTATTTAAATAAATGCAAAACTACTATGAAATATGTAATATCCTAAACTATCTGATATAATATAACTCTGTGATGATGACTTAGCTTTTGAATACTTTAAACTATCTATTAGATATAGGTGATATGGTTTGGGAGTCAGGAAATGACCATAATTTATAAAATTAAAACAATACAAAGTTACTCGGTATTTCATCTTGCAATACTAAAGTCAAGGTCTTGCAGGACTTGAATTTTGGCACTTCTGGATGCCTAGAGCTCTGTATAAAGGCTGAGGAATCTCAGGCTGTTCTTACTTTTGTAGGCCTATAAATTCTCCTTTTCACCTTCTTCCTTATCGCATGTCACTCAGTTTAGACAGAATCTCTATCTGCCTGTTTTGTCTTTAGCCAAGGTCTAAGACAGTGCTGCCAGGAGCTGAAGAGAATCTCTCTTTTAGGTCTGAAATGATTCCTAGGAAGCTGTAATATCAAAATGTGAGTCTCAACAGATCTTATTGTACTGCCATAAAAGAAACTTTGAAAAAGATCATCTTATTTCTCCCTGCACAATCTATTTAAATTTTAAATAAAGTCTCCTTAGAATTAAGTTGGATTTGTGCACTTAGTGCAAAGTAACCTGCTGGGGATTTACAGAGTCAAACTCCCATGATTTTCCCATTCTGGTTTTGCAAGATCAGTGTGATGTCTCTAGTGGCTTTTTAAGGTCAACATGTAAAAAAAAAGATGGACAGGTGCAGTCTTCTTGCTGACTTCTGTAATAATTTTGCCTGTGGACCATTATTTACCATGGCTAGTCTTGATGATCTGCATCTGCTTTAATAAAAAGAATATTTTAGACACCATAAAGAAAGCTAACCCAATTCTCTTTTAATGCATTATGTAATTAAATCCTTATTGAAATTTGAGAGCTGTGCAACCACAAAAGAAAAAATAAAACAAAAAGAGGAGTGATTGTATCTTTGTATCTAGAAGCATATGCAGGATAAATCTGCACAGAAAGAAAATGTGCAGTTTGTAACATATATCAGGTAAAAAATTCTGACAGACCTGGCCTGCAAATATTAACACGTGGATAGGATTACGGAAGTAAACTGCATGGACTTTACTGTTTGAACTTTAATATTCCTCTTCACATTGAGTAGAGTGTCCAGAACTGAAAAATACTAAATCAGTAGCTTGTCACAGATGAAGTTTATGATAGATACTTTGGATAATGGAACTATGCTTCAATGTACAGAGAAGCATCCTGGGTTTCTCAGGAATAAATATTTATGTTGATGAAGCACATAAATGAGAAGTCCTCTTTCTTCCCTAAGAATTCACTGAAAAAATGAAGAACACAATCTTCTATCCAGAATACAAGTTATCTTGTATTTTTGCTAACGTGTATAATTACTGATGTGGGTGTTCCCACATCTTAGAATGAAAAAAAGTGCTTGCCAAGATTGAAAAACTGTAGTAAGCAATATAAATGATTTCTCTCACACACCAGCATTTCTTGCTGAGACAAGTGAACTGGAATTGTGTTTAAAACCATATAATTATACTCCTATATATCATTTATTAAATCAGATTCCCCCACCCTCTCTTCTTTCAAGTTCCTTCTGAAAATGCTTTTCTTCCAAGAAGCCTACAAGTTGGAGTCCTCCTCTTTTAAGAAGTCTTTTAAAACAGGGAAAACAAACCAAAATGTAAACAGCCCTTCAAGACTCATGTGACATGTCCCCATACCATTATCGCTCCTAGCTTAAATCTTTGCTCCATCTTCAGTTTCACTGACATCTGCCGGAGCCAGATACAAGTTATCACCTGCCTGGGCTCTGTCCTGCACATCCCCTGATAACATGGAGCATTTTGACCAGCAGACTTGACCTCCTCCTTGGCTTAGGCCATGGAATTTCAGCTGACGATTCCTCAGTCAGTGCTAGGGTTGTTGGTTCTGATAGCCCATGTGCTTGGAAAGATGGCTGTGGATTTCCTTATTTCACACTCCTTTCTATGCTGTTTAAAATATAAAGAAGCTGACCCAGTGTTTTCACACCCATGAAATAGAGAGACTAATGAACAATTTTCCAAAGCACACAGATTGTATATGCAAAGGTCCAGTATGCAAATCCTGACTTGTTTATGCCTCGGGTTGTGCATACAAAAAGCTGTTTAACTTTGAGCCAATATATCTTTCTTTCCAGCACCCACACCTCCCTTAACCCACCTCTTCTGAGAAAGCCTGAGGAAAAGACTTCATACCATGCTCCAAAGGGCTGCGGGATAGGACAGAGGGATCATATTAGCATGGATTGGGACTTGCCATGAAATCCTTCACAATTAGGGTAGTGATTTTGCTGTTAGTTTAAGTAAGAGGGTCCTGATTCCCTGAAGCCTGTGGCTGGTGCAAATGTGGAGACTGGCAGTGTTGACAGTATCACCCATGTCCTTAGAACAACTCTCCCTAGGTTGCCCTGGTAGAGCTGGTGGCCTCATTTGAGATTTTCTGTACATACTTTTGAGAGACTGTAGGGTTTTCTAGCTTGTGTCCGTATTGTCAAATGTGGGATGGTGTTTGGAGTCCCTTACATTGCAGACTGGAGAGCAGTTTCCTTCAGGATTAGATAATCTGAGCAAGAGTTGTTCATGTGGTTTTTCTTTTTCCTTTTTCCTTTCCTATTGTTTAAGCTTTCTTTTTCTTTTTGTTTTCAGTGATCTTTTTTGTAACTATTGCTGAGAAAACAAAGTGTTGTATTAAAGATTCAATATGTATAGGGAAGAAATTCCATTACACCTCAGACTGGTATGTGAACATGATGAAGCTGCATTAGAATTCAATCTGATTTTCACTTTTTTTTATTGTATTATTCTGTTTCTTCTCCAACCTGTTCTTCCTTCCTATCCCAGTTTGTTCTGTTTTATTTTACTCTTGTTCTATACAGGCCTTCAGTTCTGGTCAAACTTTTAAATCAAGTAGTATGAGACTAGAGCTCGACCAGTTCTGATATGAATATGAACGAGATAATTTCCATCTGCTTTATCCTAAGTGCCTAACTATTAACTCAAATGTTTAAGTAGAGGTGCTTTTCTTCATATTTAATTCAATTTTTTAACAGTTTTTTTTTATACTAGCTGTTTGTTTTAACATAACACAGTATGAAATGGGACAAAACACATTTGCAGGAAGATGCAGAGAAGAGAATTGTTTGTACTGATTGTTATTTATTGAGTACTTGAAAACTGTCATGTTCATGAACATCCTTGTTTAGGGAGTACTC
>JAUBOD010000174.1:3080218-3096717 GCA_032353885.1 Nothura maculosa
TTTTTTCTTTCTTATTGTTTAAGCTTTCTTTTTCTTTTTTTTTTCAGTGATCCTTTTTGTAACTATTGCTGAGAAAACAAAGTGTTGTATTAAAGATTCAATATGTATAGGGAAGAAATTCCATTAGACCTCAGACTGGTATGTGAATATGATGAAGCTGCATTAGAACTCAAACTGATTTTCACTTTTTTTTTATTGTATTATTCTATTTCTTCTCCAACCTGTTCTTCCTTCCTATCCCAGTTTGTTCTGTTTTATTTTACTCTTGTTCTATACAGTCCTTCAGTTCTGGTCAAACTTTTAAATCCAACAGTATGAGACTAGAGCTCGACCAGTTCTGATATGAATATAAACGAGATAATTTCCATCTGCTTTATCCTAAGTGCCTAACTATTAACTCAAATGTTTAAGTAGAGGTGCTTTATAATCTTTTTCTTCATATTTAATTCAATTTTTTAACAGTTTTTTTATACTAGCTGTTTGTTTTAACATAACACAGTATGAAACGGGACAAAACACATTTGCAGGAAGATGTGGAGAAGAGGATTGTTTGTACTGATTGTTATTTATTGAGTACTTGAAAACTGTCATGTTCATGAACATCCTTGTTTAGGGAGTACTCATTTTTGGGAAAACAGATACAAGACATGCAAAATTTAACAAAAACAAACATAGTTATAGAAAAACAAGTATGCCATGGGTACCTACTATGCTCAAAAGTCTACTGAATTTGCAGCAATGTTTGTCATAGGAAAAGTTATAACATATTGTTCTGTTATTGCGTTTTATGCCTTTTATTAGCTTACAAATCTAATTAGGAAACCAATTGGCACACAGTATGCAATGACGGAAGCAGTACCACCTATTCTTGTGGCAGCTTTGGTTTTGCTTTATGGGTGGTCTTTGTTCTTAGAGGCTTATATGAATACCACATATTAGCTGAGCTAGTTCTCCCTTGATGTCTGTGTTGTATTGTACACATGTTGTCACTGTTTGACACTTAAGCAATCCAGATTCTTACCCAGCCCATATTTAGTGCCATAATAAACTTGTGAGCATATGTTTTTGAGAGCAACAGTGACATTCATCACTGCAATGTGACATATAAATAAGCACTACATAAGTACCACTGAAGAGCGTACAGGCCTTTGGAGGGCAGAGCTGGACCAGAAGGTGTATGCCAAAGGGATGTGGTCATCTGCAACGCCCTTGCTGTTGTGTGTTTTTTCTTTATTGACTTTTTCGAGTAAAATCAAAGCGGTGGTTCAAGTGACTAACATAATTCACTCTGTACAAGTGAAAACCATGTTGTTACAAAAAGTTTCTAGTAAAACATTTCCAATTTGGTTTGAAAAAGACAGCAGATGTGAGGCACAAACCACTCTTGTTCTCTGCTCATGTTGCTCTCTGTCTTTCAGTGGGGAGCTCCACGGAGGCCTTGTCCGAAATCCCAAAGCCTAGAAGATGTGATGGTGATTGACCAATGCTTCCAACTGCCGTGAGTCTCTCTCTTCTTTCTCCAAAATTCCTGTGCTAGAATGGATTTGTTTTGGCCAGAGTTGATTTGCAGTGGCTTTGGGAGAAGAGACAAGGGAGTCAGTGATGAAAGGCTTCATGATCTGACTTTTTCTCGCTGAGCAAGACCAGAGGCTTACAACAAATGAGGGTAGTGCAACAGATTTGAAGTGAAGTCGTATCCTGTCTTAGGTTGGTAAACATACTGATTCAGTAAGAGCTTTGTCTGAACAAGGACAGAAAAATCGGGCCCTGAGCAAGGAAACAATTTATATATGTCTCGATGAATATTTAACATGTAGCATAAATTATAAAAAAGAGGAGTGTATTTTGGTGTCCTGCCTTTAAGTGACAGATCATGCAGTGTATCCTTGGCCTGAGGAAGATCAGCAGATAATTACCAATGTATATCAATCCACTGAGAATATCCCTCTTATACTAATGTCTATTTAAGGAAGTGGGCATTGTGCATGAAACAGAGAAAAGACATTTAAAACTGAAATAAGAACCGTCTGCCTTTATTACTTTGATTAATACTTGAATTTTCTATTGGTCAACATTGCTGCTTATTAAAAAAAATAGTTATCAAGCAAACTGAGTAGGAAGCAGGAATTGTTCGGGTTTGCTTCCGAATGCTGGTTATTTTGTTATATAAATATATTAAGTATTTGGATAATATTGCTATACTTAAGGAGCTTCAAGGATTTTTCATTTATGATGAGCTATTTGTTTGATGATTAGTGGTTTTCTTGAAGCATCGTACTGCTCTGTAACTACTGAGAGTCTTTCCTTCCTCTTGGGCCTCTATGAGGAATCCTCTGAACTACCCACATGATCCAGCACAGTGATAATACAGATATTAGGCAGCAGAGACAATGTAGGCTTCTATCACAGTGAAAATAAAAACCTACAATTGAAGATGCCAATGCTGAAAACGTTCTAAATTTCAACAACAGCTCGTGCAATGAACTGTAAGAAGGATAATGATGTTGCTGTGATGATACCAAAAGTTATATGTTTATTTAATTCTTACTGCTAGTTTTTTATAGCAAAACGCATTTGTGCATCAGCAATGAGTTCTACTTGAGAACTGAGATTCATTCATATCTAACTCTAGTTTGGATTCCTTCTCTCTTCTCATTAGGAAGATGAATCCCAGCACTATTCACCCATATCTTTCCCCAAAGCATGAGCATTTGAAGCTGTATGTAGATTCTGCCCTAACTTCATGCCCTGCATATGTGTGCAGTGTACAGGAGAACAGAGAATGCATTTGAGGATAAACTGCATTAGCTCTTGAGAAGAGATTTTAAAGTTTTAATATTATGGTTGTCTAGTTTGATCAAGAGTGTGGTCATTAAATTGTATTATTGTAAGAAACACGAGAACAGTAGCATGACCATGAGGTATATTATATTACAGAATGAGGTTACATAGCACCAAAGCACCACCATATTTCAGTAACAAATGCAGCTTCTGGGGAGTTTTGTTATCATTGCATAAGCTTCACTGCTTCCTAGAAGATGACACTGATTCAGACAGAAAACACTAATTCAGTTCTTGCCAGCAGAGCCAATTGTCTCTTTGATTACATTAGACTGACAACTGGTTTTCAATGTCATTGTCAGCAGCAACTTCTCATACATGATGCAGTGGAGCATGAACTGGGCTCCCTTTATTTAATTATTTCTGCCCATTTCTCTGTTTGTGAATGTGGTGAACGTGGGGCTTTCATCCAACAGATCAAAAATTGTCAGGTGTTTGGATTACAAAACCCGGGCTTCAACAGTGGTTTGTGGCTTCTTTTTAAAAGGCAGATCTTGCATGTGTGTTTCGCCCCAAAGCAAATCATGAGTGCATCTTATTTAGAGGTGACCTATGGTTTTCTTGTTTGAATGTTTGTCACGCAAAAGAAAATTGACTAATTTTTTTTTGTTGTTAAATAAGGCATAACTATAAGGCTGTACGTGAGTTGCTTTTGCCGTTTAAACTTTTCCTGATTGGGAAAGCATTGGCTAACTTACTTTGGCCATGCAGGCCATGCAGTCCATTTGCTCTTGGGCTTGGACAGGCATAAAGCTTAGTGGAGATCTCTAAGCCCAACAGAGGTGTGACGGCATCACATCCATACCTCTGCTAGGCCAAAGAGCCACCATTTGGATACACTAGCCATGGTATCCCAAGATACTGGAGCCTGCTGAAATTAGACTGTTGAAATTAGTACAGCCAGTTGTGCTGTTCAGCAGCGGGAGTGTTGTCCTTCCCAGGGCATCACTGTGGTGATGGAGCCATCACCTGATTCTTGCTGTGTTCAAAGCAGATTTTGGACAGTGGAGATAGTGACTTAGTACTCACCATGTGCGCTGCGGGCCACCTCGTGCTCTCTGTGAATTCCTGTATTAAAAATTATTTGCATTTAACAGAAAGAGATCATTTAACCTAACCTGCAGGAAGTGCTGGCACTAATAAAGAAAGATAACAAGTGAGTGGGAGTTTTAGTGACTGTATATGTGGGAATTGAGCTCTAGACCTTCCAAAGAAAATGTTTTAAGCTTAAATGATCTAGATGATCTCTAGAGGTCCCTTCCAGCCTTGAAGATTCTGAAAAAAAAAAATGTAGCAAGAGTCACACTTCTGTCCACCAGACTGAGGTCCTAATTTCAGCCTTCAGCTCGAGGTTGCAAGTAGCTCTTTTATCCTCAGAACAAACAACCTTTATGCACGAAAGGCACAGCTTTCTCTGATATTGTTGAAAAAAGCCAGTGTCCTTCCCCGTCAAGAGAACTTTAACTCTTTTCATCAAGATTTGAAAGTACTTTTGGTGATGTTCAGATCAATCTTGATCTGTCAGATATTCCTCAGAAAGATGCCCAAAAAATGCCCTTAGCACCAGAATATTAGATTAAGAATAACATGTTCTTTTGTGGCCAAAAAAAAAAAAAAAAAAAGATATCTTGTGCTCTGTCCTTTTAGCTGGAATGAAGATGACTTTCACCAGCAACTGCATCCTGTGCAGTCAAAAATTGCAATGCTCCCTTAGAAAAGTTGATGGAGTAACTGAGTTGCCAGGCTCCAGCTGGTGATGGGAGAGGGAGATCCTGTGCCAGGGCTCAAGATGCCCTTGCTCGTCGGGTGTTGTTCTGCTCAGGGATCCACAGGAAGTGAGGACACTCCATAGCTGTGCATTTTGTTCTGTTTTATGGGCAAGGCCTTGGAGCACTGAGCTCTCAAAGCTGCTCTGAGCTCTGCTTACTTACATGTGTGTATGTCCAAAACTGCCAGCGACTGAGCAACCTCCTTTCCTCCCCTCTGTGTTTCTCACACATGTGATTCCATGAAAAGGGTGTGAGGGAACCGGGAGGTTGTTCTGGAGTTTCAGGAGCCTTGTTCCTTGAGGAGCCTTGGGCTTAAAGAAAACACCAGAGATTGCCAATAAAATCAAGAGAGGTAGCAACAATGAAGGCTGCTCTGCTAAATATTGCACATTTTTGCATGAGTTATATGTAGATACTAAAAATACCCTAAAATGTCTTAGAAAATAAGAGGTGGTAAAGGAGGAAGTGCCACAAACATGTGGTATCTCTGTGTAATGTAGCTCCCTAAAATGATTGCTGCAGATTCTGTGATTCTTTTGTGCCTACAGAATTGAAATTTATGTTCTTCATAAATGTATATCCCCTTCTTCAATTCTCTCCTCCTGCTCCCATTGCCCAAAAGCCAAATAAAGCTAACCTCCTCCAGGTCCCAGAGTGAAAAATGCAAACACACTGCATTTAAAAGTAGATTTAGCAACTCCAAAGTGGGCGATTTGGTTCCACCCATCAAACCTGAGTTCTCTGATCTAAAGTCAGATGGGTGCTACTCCTAGTGAGATGTGTGCCAAATCTAATTAAGCTTTGCATAATGTGCATCTTGGGTGATTTGATTTATTAGCTTTGTTTGAAGAAAGTAATAATAAAAAAGAAAATGGCTTTGGTAATAAGCTGTTTGAATTCCCTGTGCAAGTAGGCACAGTCCCTGCTGGATCTTCCTGCAATGCTCTTGGGTTGCATGGGTTACGTATTGACAGACTGATGCAACTGTGGGAGCTGATGCAAAGAGGGTGCTGGGTCTGGGGGTCCCTTTTCCTTTGCCCTCCCAAATTTTGAGACACCAGACACCATGCTAGTGCAGCAAAGCTGCTTTTGATACCTAAGCTAGCTCTTGAGTACCTATTAGCTTGAAGTGTGCAGGGCAGATGGGCCCTATGGCTTAGATCCTCAATGCCTCAGGTCCTATTGATTCTAGTGACACAAGTCATGGCTGCTAGCCATGGTGCTATCTCAAGTCCTGCAGTGTTTCTGAAGCTGGGTTCTGCGTTGCCATCCTAATAGTGGCCTTTCTCCTCTTTGATTTCTTGTGCTCCGTAGATTACAGAGGAGGATTTCCTCCATGGCTCCCAACATGGCTATTGACTAGAGTCAAACTCTGGTAAGGAGAGTTTCGAGGAGACCTCCTCTCCTTCCTCTGTCCTTTCTTCACTCCATCATCCTGTGGGTCTATTGCGGTATGACCCAGGATTTATCTGTATTTGCAAACATTGATGTGGTGGTGCTGATCTTCATCCTACAGCATGGAAATACTTGCCAGAAAGTGGCATGTGTTGAAAATTTATAGGTACTGCTGGACTGGCTGCACTGACTTTGCCCCAGGATTGTTTGCAAAGGCAATTGCCCTAGTGTCAGATCATCGGTGATATTTCAGTGTATAAATCCAGTAACTTGTATAAGAGACCTAATAATTTGGGAGTCTGGATAGCACCCATCAAACACCTTAGCTGCAGCAGCCACAAGCACTAAGTGTCTACAACTTGTATTTAATAACTAGTATTTATTTCTGGGAAAAATCTCTAAAATGTTTATTTTGCACTTGCATTGAGAAGAAGAGCCTAGAGTACCAGTAAGGACCATTCACAGTAGTGTCGTGCTCTCTTGGGGTAGGATACTGAATTTAAGACATCCTTTTCCAAAAAGGTTTCTCTTAGAAAAAGGGAAATATTCTCTTATCCTCACTCTTTTTAGGATGATCTCTTCTAAAAGCCTTCAAAGATTATTGCTGTCTACCACGTGAAAAATAAGAATTAGGTGTAGGATTTGTTCTCAGATGCTCACACAGTCTCATTTTTGATGAATGTTGGAGATGATTAGGGTACGCAACTGGTTTGTAAGTGCTAATGTGTCCCTTCAATAATGCAAATTCATGCTTCTGCAACTAGGTAGATGATATAAACATGTGTCTGCATAGTTTGATGAGACATATCTTTTTTTTTTGGTTTTTGATTTCTGTTAAACGTGTTAGTTGACAAAACAGTCATCTGGAAGAATAGTCATAGAATTAAGATAATTAAATGCAAATTATTTTTGAAGGTTCTCTCTACTGGAAAAATTAGACGTGATTATTCTGAAAGTCAAGCTTTGAAATGCTCTATTAGGTTTAGTGAAAATAATCTCTTAGTAAAAAAAATCTTTTTCTTTCTACTGGCAAAATATGGGAGTGAAAGAAAATATGTAGATTAACACAATATTTTTGACAAAACTTAAATGTGTTCCCAAAATTTTCTTCTGATAATACTTTGTGGTGTTTGAATTGTCGTTTTGATAGAACAGATAGCTGAACCTTGCTGCAGAAACATTCACCTAAAACAGTCATCAAGCAAATTGATATTAACTAGAAATATGAAATATTAAACAAATATCAATAAACATCTGCAAAAATTTTGAGCATGTGCACAGTCTCACCAGAAAGCTATTCACAGTATTTCACTACAGCCAGGAAGCAGAAACAAGCTATGCAGCCTGCTGTGCAATCAACGTGGTTTGAATTTTGAATATGAAAATATCCAGAATGAACTTACATGCCATTAATAGCTCCCAGAACTTATCAGGCAATTAATTTGAAATGCTAAATTTTGGGGGGAAGGTGTTATATGTTTTGCCAGTAGTTAGTTATCAGAGAAATATGGGTCAAAGCGAAGGGTTGTTACAAGCCTATCTCATTTCTGGCCCCATTTTGCCTGGACCTTAAATGAAAGTTTGAAGAGGAAATGAGTAAAGGCACTAAGGCTTTGTGGAGCATTACCAGTTTTTGACAGTGAACATTTACCTATTCCAGCTTTGCAATGACCCTGGTATAAGGTGGGAAATCAAAGCAGGAGCTTTGCAGGAAGAATAAAGGCTTCTGTGGTTGTAGCAGTGACCAGAACGGTCTTTGCAATACCCAGCTTGGTGACTCCAGCCCTTCTTTGTCCTTAGGAGACACAGCAGCCAGGTAAAAGCTCCTGTCCTCATCTCCTCATTCCAACCCTACGACCAGGGCTCGGATTTTCAAAGGCACCTGGGAGAGTGAGCGCTCCACTCCCATTGAATTTTAATGGATTTTGGATGCTTGGCTGCTTCTCCGAAAACCTCAGCTTGCTTCCTCTGCCTACTTAAAGGCTTGACTAGCAAGATTTGAACCCAAAGGGTGAAGGCTTTTTAGGCAAGGAAGAAGCTTCTCTTGCAAGGAGCTGCATGTGCACTGGGAGCTGCACCATGCACAGGGACCTGTGGTGAGGCTGGAGAAGACGGGTTTATTTTTAAACTAGTTTTACTTAAGTGAATGTATCATAGCGCCTTTGCTGACTCTGCAAACTCCCGTGCACTACGCTCAGTCTCACAGTGACTCAGAGGCAGCAGGAGTGTGATTACAGCTCCGGCTCAAACGCTGAGTCTGCTGGGAGCAGCAGGAGGAGGAGAATTCATTAATTTATTTGGGACACGGGATGGTTTCCTTGCTGTCTGCAACAACGGGGTGTGAGCAGCCTCCACTCCAGCTGCTGGCTGACGGGTTTGGCAAAAACAAATGTTCCCAAAGCGACGTGGTGGCAAATGCGCCTGGGCTGAGGAGCGGGGAGAAGGGCCAGGGAGAAATTCTTATGGTGCTCAGGAGTTTGATATTTATAGATTTTTCAAAGCTGACAAAGGGAGTTTTGCAGAGGACAAAATCTTTTCATTTTCAGGGGAAATGGTAGCACCTGAGTTTCAGTGCCAGAGCCTTTTCGTAGAGCAGGGACTTGTTTCCCAACAGAAAGGGTAGCCAGGCAGCAAGGTTGAGCCATAAATAAGATTTCGATGAGTTATCAATGGCAAATATAATCAATTGCTATAATTATGGGAATAAGTTTCTGGTAAGTGCATCTCACAAAGATGACTCCATGCTGACAATAGTTTAGTCTTTGTAACTCAGCTCGTTCCTGTGCACCGTGCAGCTGCGAGCACCGTGCCATGGAAGACCTGCCCTCCAGTTCCATTTGTGGAACTGGAAAATCAGCGCTGCACTTCCTTATTTTGTGAGCTGCAATTACCATAAATTGAAATTGACTGACATATGCATTATTTAAAAGTAAACGTTAAAAAGGCACTATTCTGACTGGCAGTTTTGGACGTTAGCATAACATTATTTAATGGTAATAAAAATAATAGTAAATTAATCTTCTATTTCAGTTTCTAAGTAGATTCATGTGTTTGCTGTAATTAAAGTGTAAAACCCACATTACTGCACCTTCAAGGGCTAATGATGAAAGATGCACCCCCAAACACTATACTTTTTTAAAAAATAATGTTTAGCTAGATTGTTAGGACACATGTTCTAAAACAACTATAGAATTTGTTTTGTCATTGGTCTTAATCGCTGCGGGATTGGGTTAGGAAGACTAGATTTGGCAGCTGAATACTTTCCAAGAAAACTGTTTTGCAAGGTCTATCGCAAATAGACAAGTTTTAAAAGCATTTTAATCATCAAAGATTATATTTGGTGTCAAACGGGACAAGTATTTATTAAAGCACAGACAGAGGTTTCTAGATTTGCTAAAAAATAAAGTTTTTACTTCTGTGTAAGATAGCATCTGGGGTAATTTGTTAATATTTTGGATACATTATGAACAAGGCATTGCAGAGCAGATGACTGAAGCATTGACAAAGATGCAGCTTTTTGCATCTGCATGTTTGTGTTGTATTCCTTCAGCAGCCTCTACCAAGGCTGATTTGGGGGAGTTGAATCAGGGTGGAATGTAAATTCAACCAGGCGTCTCATCATTACTTGGCTTGGGCAGAAATTACATAATGGAGCTTTTTGCTAGGAGGAGCTATTTTGAAGTGATAATGGTTTTTTTCTTTTTTAAGAGACTATGAAGATACAGATCAAATATTTATTTCCATAAGAACATCTATCCTCAGCCATGAAATGGGCACCACCTTCATTTATTAAAACTGAAAATGTCTTAATAATATGATTGACTAATGAGTTGTATGACCCTGCAAAGGGAAGATGGCACCTACTCCAACTGCTCTGTAATTACAGTCTGGGACAAGGGATTGGATTTTACAGTCATGCAAAGGGAATTCTCTGTGTGTGATGAAAGCAGAACGGGAGTGATGGTGATTTAAGTTAGCAGCAATATGGTAGTTTTGTTTTTTTAAACTATACATAGGAATTTAATGTATCTAATTAGAGTCCCTGGACCTGCAAACTGATGTAGAATGTTGGTAAAGTGGATCATTGTGGATTTCCTTTGGGATTCTAGAATTTTGCAGAAATTCAGAGTTCTGTCGGTACAGATGGATTTACATGATTCGCAGCTTAACCATGGTTCTTGATTGTGTCTTGGGAAACTAGCAGATTTGGATGCATTTGCTTTAGGTAGGTGGTTTTCTCCCTCTTACAGCAGATTGAGAGGTCTTTTTTAATAGAATATTTAAGTGTCATTTTTACAGTCTTGCTTTTCTTCTTTTTTTCTTTCTCTTTTTTTTTTTTTTTAAGTTTTCATATGCATATACACACACATATAGAGAAGCTTAAGGAAGTCTTGCACATTGTATTTTCATGTCTCCATCCTTCCAACATTCACCCATTCGTCAATGCCAGAGATTCTGGAAAACTCGATGACTTTTAGTGTCTTTATTAATGGGATCCAACCTGAACATTCAATGCTTCAATATATGAAATTGAGGGAAATGTCAGAATGAACAACAACTTAGAAAAGTAAATTACTGTTAAGAAAGGCTGAAATGAGAAGTTTGAGTTTTCATGGGAGTATTTCCTTCTGTTTTGGTCTCTCTAATAAATGCTTGGCTGAAACTGGCACAAAGTCCCACAATGATTCAGGGTTGCTGAATTTGCAGTTCTAGTTTGAATGCTATGAACAATTTTTCTTATGGTTGGAGAGCAATAGACAGGTTAGTAGAGTTCTCGTTCAGACAGACACTTTATCACTATTTTTGCTTGTCCCCCCCCCAGATAGAATACTTTCACTACCTTACCAAACCAGCATCATTTACACATCAAAACAATAATTCATTTTCAACTTCAGCCCTTCATTAGAAAGATAAGTAGGGCTTAATTGGTATCTAGTGCCTGGGTAGCTCTTCTGTACCGGAGAGGAGTTAAGTGGGGTTTCTCAGACAAGGGCCTTGGGCAAGCCCTCTGTCTGGGATGAATTTCTCCCCAATTAAACTCATTTGTTTTCACATTCACATAATGGCACCTGAGATATGGAATGTCTCAACCACTTCCTTCAGCTCTTTTCTAAGGGTGGGGAATTGTTTAAATCTGAGCTGCAAACTCATTACTGCAGAATATGCCGTGCAAATAAATGTCCAATGTGCTGTGGGATTATCTGATTAAAGAGGTTAAATTATCCTCTTATTACCTTAATAGTTTATCTTTTCTGAGGTTCAGGTAGAATGATGTTTTATTGAAGATATGCCAAGAGGGTGGAGTTCTGCCCTGAATTAGGTTCAGGATAGAAGCTGAATCAGAGGTGCCAAATCTTGTGACCTGTTTGGGGGGTGGGAATTGTGCAAGCTCTGCCATCCCAAGGATTGTGAGAAATATCCCCTGTGCAGCGTGTTCAGCTGCAGCTCCGCTGGAGCTGCCCTTACCCGGAGAGGGAGACCTGGGCAGCTTAGCTAGAGCAGAATGCTTTGGACTTTTGTTCTTTCTCATTTTAATATCTAGAAATAAGAAAAAAACAGCTCTGGATTGCAGTGCTATGATAATAAATCTTGGACTTTTATCTTTTAGATACATCCCTGTAATTAAAATCGCATAGAGGAGAAACTAGGCTGATATGTCTTGAAACGGATGCAAGTCCTCTCTGTGATCTGCAGCCTCACAGGGCCAAATCTGCACAGGCACTTGAATGGCTAATGGTGGGAATAGATGCCTGCTGGGATTAGAGCCCTGTTGGAATTGGAGTATCTTGGAAATCCAAGTGAGTAGCTAGGTAGAAATCAAATACCCTTTCAAGAACCTTGCTCTGTTCTTAGTTTGGAAGCCCCACGGGTTTGAGCCTTGGCTCTGCTGTGGCCTTGCCGCCAGGGTCGCTCCTCATAGGAGGTGCGGATCCCAATTGGGGCGACCCCGGCTCCGTGGGAATGCGGATGGAGCCGGGCACAGGCTGAAGCAAGTCTGCAGCCTAGGGCAGGGCCTGATCCTCCCCCGCCATCGCCCCTCGCCCAGGCCCCACTGCCCGTGTGCTCGGTGGGAGAGCGGCCCTCGAGCCCGCAGCGCTGCCAGCCGCGGCCCTGCTCCCTCTCGAGCCATCGCGGTTGGGTTTGCACAGCAGAAGGGAAGGACGGCTCTGAGTCACGTCTGCATTGTGTTCGGAGGCTTCTGGCTGGAAAAAGTGCAGCAGAACTTATAGTATTATTCTAATGAATAACTTGATGGGTCTCATGATTTTCTTGCTGCCTTCTGTTAAAATCCTGTGCATCAAGAGGCTTCCTTCTATCAGGAGTAAAGAAGGAAAAAAGTGGATAACAGAATACCATCCAGAAGTTCATCCTTCTTCTAGTGCAGCATTCTTCTGTGTGTGACTAGCCACAAGAATTAGGGATGGAAAGATCGAATGTTGCAAGAACAGTAACATGGGTAGCTATGGAAAATCGTCTCTGTCTCCATCTGGGATCAGTAATGGCCAAGAGAATGTGGCACAGCAGAGGCTGAGCTGGCAGCTTCTGCCGTCAGGGCCCATGAGCAGTGGTATTTTCTATATACCTTAGAAATGTTCTGGTTGCACAGGGAACCATGTGTTTTTAAAGCCACGGTGCTGGACCTGCATGGTCTCAACCTGTGCTCCAGCAAACTGCAGGAGCGTCTTTTCTGCAGCAGTGCATCCTTGGTGACTGCATGTTAACACCTTGTAACAAACTGCACCTTAAAAAAAAATAAAAAAATTAAAAGAGCAACCATGCAGGCAAGAAGAAGCATCTGCATTTGTTTTACTGGATCTTTTTGTCAGGCATTGTGATCAGGCTGACAGTTAGCCCTGAGGAAAGTTATAAATTCTGCGCTGAATTGCGGTACAATCTTTCACCATGGCATTTCTGCCCTCTGGCCACGCTCTGGTTATCCATAATTGTGGCAGATAATGGTTTTTTATGGCTGGAAACATTCTTTGCAGGCACAGGGACAATAACCAGGGCTGAAAATGTAATTAAAGTGAATGGATGAACTTTCTTAAAGAAACAGTGTAGATTATTACTGGAGCTTAACACCCAAAAAGCCTGAGGCAAAATGGCAGCATCTGAAAAAACTTGTATAAATTTTAAATGTAGGCCAAGCTTGAAGGTGGATATTAGATTACAGAAGGAAAACTGAGACATTTGATGTAACAGATAACTAAGGGCTTAGATCATCTCCAGAAATATAAACTAATGTAACACATCTTTCTCTGTCAGATGGAATATGTTATTTGTGTTCAGTGGCACTTCATTTTCTCAAGTCTATAGAGAAGTTTGTTGCATTTTTTTTTATGGTCGTGCAGCTGTAAAATGATCCTGCTTAAATAAATAGAATAGAAAATAGATTTGGTATCTTTTCTATTTGTGATACATATTTCAGCTTATGAAGTGCACCAGATTTATTATACATAGCACCTTAAAGGATCTGGACATCAGGTTTTTGCTGAACATCTCCATAAAGGCACAAATGAAAAAATAATAGCAGACTCCTTTTCCCAGAGGAAGGTGAAAGCTTTTTTCTCATGAAAGAAAATGAAGCTCTCATGAGGCGGGAAGTTTCCTAACTTCTTCAGGACATTATCCTTCCCCTGCATCCACTGAAATCTAAAGTGAACTAATATATTAGTTGTTCTAAATGAGGCGCATTTTTCTTCTAATAGTATTAACTTAACGAACTGATATTTAATGGACAGTGCAAATGTGTCAGACTTTGAGCTC
Source organism: Nothura maculosa (assembly GCA_032353885.1). Taxonomy (NCBI): domain Eukaryota; kingdom Metazoa; phylum Chordata; class Aves; order Tinamiformes; family Tinamidae; genus Nothura; species Nothura maculosa. The sequence continues at coordinate 3,093,991 of JAUBOD010000174.1, forward strand.
CTGCTTTTGGCCTCAGGCTGCATGCAGAAACGTTGCTCCTTTACCACTGACCAGCCCTTCAGATCAGCTTTCCGACAGCACTCCATTCCCAGGCATGAAATCTCACTGCAGAACTTCAAAGCAACTGGATTTTCCCTGCTCTGATCTTAGTGCATAGCTTTATTCCTACAGAAGCAATGATTCCAACAGAGTGGAATAGGAAAAGCCACCCATGGTCCTTCATGGCACAAGGGCACCAGCAACTTTTGCCACATCCCAACTTTCTGTATGGGACTGAATGAGAACTGGCAAAGTTGCTTTTTATATTTTAAATAAGCTTCAGATTTAAGGGTAAATTACTCTCATCTGGAGGAACAAACAATGTGGGCACTTGGTTTTTGCACACTTTGTACCTGGTGAGCTTGGTCCTTGAATACTGCTTTGTATGACCAAGCTGAACTTTGAAGCCACGTGTGCGTATTCGTTTTCTCTGGTAAATTGTCTTCTGCCTCTTTGCTGCAGATCCATGAGACAAGGAGCAGTCTTAAAAAGGGCTGTGAACTGAGCTGGCAGCTGGGAACAGTCTCCTCCGAACAAGGGAAGCCTTGCCAAAGTGGAAGGGGAATAGGAAAAAGACCTTAAAAAGGCTCATTTGCAGCTCAGCTGGAACACACTCTTGGCCCAGCAGTATTTCCTTGTTACCAGCCCCAGAGAGGTAACAGCAGGAGCTTCCTTTCCTTTCCTGGAGAACAGAAAGTAGTGTCTGCACAACTGGCGAGTTAATTTTCATATTAGCACGTTAATCTCTTACTTTGCTTTTTCCATTTCTTTCCAAAGAAGAAGAGTTGCTCCTCTTAACCAACAGGACCCGAAAGCCACCAGGGGTTGCAGTGTCTGGGTGTCACTGGTGTCTCCCAGTGGAGGCAGCAGCCTCGCCATGAGAACAGGCTTTGTGCAGCAAATTCTCTCCTTGGGCCTTTCAGCAGAGCATGTCGGTGCAAGCGCAGGTGGAGTCTGGCCCCATGTCCTTTCTCTGGTGCTTCTGGCCCTGGTGGTCTCCTGCACCATGTCACCATGGGCTGCCTTGAGGTTTGTCATGTGTCGGGTGTTTGTGACAGTTTCCAAATGTTTTCAGTTTCTCGTGTTTCCTTAGGTTCCAGGTGAAAGATATTGCTGGAAGCTCTTGCTGTCTTTTGGTAATATAACTGGGAGGTCATATTAGACAGAGGAAGGAGATTCCCATAAAACCATTTTTGGAGCAGAAAAAATGCTACGGCAACAGCTGAGCCCAAAGAAAATGGTAGGAAGACTGGCTTTCATTTTCATCTAATAGCTTTCCTGTTGTTGGTGCTCTGATCCACCCACACAAAACACAGAATCAGGAATTTGGGCAGGGTGGATGGTTTGCTGGGATTTAGTTGCTGCTTGTAGCTCCCACTCTGTTCTTTAAAACCAAACAAAGAAAAGGAGAGTGGCAGAAAAGATGCTGCAAAAGTCTTTCTGTTTTTTTCTATCCTCATGGTATAGGCAAATTGTGTCTGATTCGTATTATAGCGTGAATATCACTGACATAATCCCACCTGACAAGATCATGTGATACAACATATTAAACTTAAAGAAAAGAATCTTTTAGATCAGATGTCCTCCATCAATTTCAATTTCAAAGTAATTTGGCTTAAAGAATTTGGCATATGGAAGAAATTCTGGTGTCTGTCAAGAGCAAATAACTTCATGTATTATGTTTATTGCTCATGGTAGGTATTAGGAAATTCATTTTTAAAATTTGTAACTTTCCAGTGGGGGCATTATAAGAAACATGAATTTTTTTCGGTTTAATTTTTTTTCTCACTAAATGCCAGCCAATTCAACAGACACACCAGAACATGCAAAATGCTGAGCAGAACATTTCTCTCAATTAACCATACTGTTTATCTACAGTAATAGCATGTTGCCACATGTTTTTGATTAATACAAACACATGGCTCTTGGTATGAATTTCTGCTCATATGACTATATTGCATTAAATTTTCTTAGTTCATGAGAAAATATACGGGTTCAAAATGAAGAAGATGGAAAAAAGATATAATACTTGTGCAGCGTTGTATGGGCTAGAAAGTATTTATGAAGCACCCATGTATATGCTTTTTTCTTTCAATATATGCAGGAAAACAGGGCAGGCCAACTCTATTCATGGTCTTTTGTAGGCAACTGAGTTCCTTCCTGATCTATTATCTGGAATAAGAGTGAAAAGAAAAATAAATCGATAGCTTTGAGGAGCTAGAATAACTTTATTAATTATGGACTAATACTTTCTGTTCCTAGCTAGGGAGATTTGATGCTTTTCTTTTTCCTGTGTTTTCTGTATTCTTTTCCTATGGGATGTGGACATTTTTGATTAGTCATATGAGGTCTGGCATGTAAAGGTCTCGTAATGAGAACTAAACACCAATCAACATAAAACAATTGTTTGCTTTAAATTTTCTTTTAAAAGCTCCTCATTCACTTTAGAGAGAACTTTGCCCTTTATTTCTCTCCTTTTTTCCCACTTTTCCAAACAAGAACTTCAAGCTGGCATCTTGGTCTGGCTTCTCCCAGGTGGCTCTCCAGGTTTTACTCGTGTCTGGGTTGTGTTTCATCACACAAGTAGAGCTTCTGACTGCAATGCTCTATTTGGCTGCCAAATTTGCTGTGTTTTGAGTGGCATTTCCAAAGTGATAATGAATCTATTTAGGCAAGCAATGTTTTATT
>JAUBOD010000174.1:3118515-3147382 GCA_032353885.1 Nothura maculosa
AGAGGGAAGAAAAAAACAACGGCAATAGCCTATGGCTATGGAATGGGAAGATAGGGCTGAGATAATAGGAACATCAGCACCAAAAAAAAAAAAACGCTGTGTAAAAAAGTAAGATAGTAGAGGTGAAGCACTTCTAGCATGGGTGCTTTGCAGTACCCATTAGCTGGAGGCTGCTGGATGGATCTTGACTTTTTCCCTGGAAAGCCCTGGCAAGCGCCTTCCCAGAGCCTGTGCTGTGAGCACAAAGCTGGCTTGAGGCCGGGGCCGTGGTGGCACTTGTGCCATCAGGTCACTGTGGATCAACCAAATGCTCTGCAGGGCAGATCTCCTGCGCCTTCCCCCCTGGTGCTGTTGGAGCACCGACTGCCGAAACCCGCTCCAGAGCCAGCCGGGCAGCTTGGGAACATCCGCGCGGTCTGTGAATGAGTTAAACTGGATGTTTGGAGCATTCCTCATGTGGCACCATGGTGCTCCTTGTGGGTTAAGCGGCCTTTTGGGGAAACAGAAAATGTGCCCCCCTCCCCAGCGTGGGCTTTAAGGCTGTGTTGCCTCCACTGTGCCAATCGCTTGCTTATCCAGGCTGGGCCTTAGCATGCTTAAACCTGCCTAACTCAATAGCTGTTAATAAGCACTGGGGACCACCGAAACTTTTGGCTCCTCTGTGTGAGTATGGCTCCCTCCATTCCTAGTACAGCATCCAGTGAGTAGGAGCAAAGAGAGAACATGTTTTAAATCTCTCATGTTCCCAAACCTGGGCTCTGTGGATTCACCTCAGGAAGTTTCAAATAATGCAAAGCAGAAAAAGGAAGGAAAAAAAAAGTCTCTGTTTGATGTACAGAACAAAAGATGTTTTTATGGCCTCACTTGTACAAAATATTTTTTTATTCTTAAGGACAGTCCCTCCCCAGCCTTTCTGGCTGACCCAGTGTATTTTTTTTCCGAGGGCTTTGGCCCCTGGTTCTGCTCTGCCTCCTGCGCCGCCCTCCGGGCACCCAGCAGCCAGGTAACGGCAGCCAGCGGGACAGGGCGCTCTCCAAGCTTTCTGCTCAAGTTTGTAACTTGAAAATGGTTTGTTTTCTGTCCCAGGGCTGCAGACACAATGTTGGCTCTGTTCAGCAGAGTCTGTCTGCAGAAATTGCCCGTGCAGGAAGGCTAGACAAGGCGCAAAGGAAACCTTTGGTTAGCTCTGACCCGCCTCAATACACAGCACTAGTCGATGGGATAAAGTATAAGAGTCCTTCTTCATTTTTCCTCCTCATATCTGAGATACTCAGACATTTCTCTAATGATTTGGCATGTTTCTAAAGTACAAACTGGACAAAAAGGGCTTGTCCATCGCAGTTTATTTTCTGAAAGCAAACAACTAATCGCATGTATGATCACTCAAGAGGGTGCAATTCAGAAAAAGGAACCTAAGTAACTGTTACATTCCCAACAGTGTAGTCTTGTGAATAGCTAGAAGGATCTATTCATTATTTGCCTCCAAATATATCTTCCCTCAAATGATTCTTCTGTTTGGGAGAATTCCTATTAATAGAGACCAAGGAAAATAATGTCAGCTTTGTCTCTTTCTAAGACTCGTCCTTATTGTGTTTTGGACAACGGCGTCATTTATGGTGATGAAGTAACTAGTTTTGAATCCTGAAAATGTAATCTCGGATGAACTATGAGTAGTTTCACTAGTTCTTGAAGCATCTTTGCGACCTAATTTCCAATTTAGAATATGCAGCCGTCCAGTATTGGCATAAACAGCAGCATGGGCATCTGAATAAAAAAAGGGATGGGGGAAAATAATAGGATAACGTGTCATGTCTGCAAACTCTGCCCTTTTGGGTATGCTGCATCTCCGTGTTGGTGTCCGACGAGCGAGGCAAGGCCGCAGAGGACACTGGCAGCCATGTTGGCGTGTGCGACGCTGTGGACAGTGACCATGGCCCATGAGCACCAGCCCGGGGTCGATGTTGTGGTGTCTTGGGGCTGCAAGCAGCTGCTCTCGCTCCCCAGCAAGCTTCTGATTTCTAGCTGAGCAGCCAAGGAGCCGCTCTTGCCCTCCCAGTTTCTCTTATTTTTGCAAAAGTCGGAGATTAGGATTTACAGCAAGTGGTTATAGAGGGCTCGTAAACTTCAGAGGCCTGCTGATTGTAAGCAAGTAATTAAAGTGAAGCACCTGCTTGGCTGCTCTGCAGCCTCCTCTACAGCCAGGACTTGTGCTGCCTTGGCTGTCCCAGGCGGCTCAAGTGGTCCAGCCCTCCTCGGGTGCACCTGCATCACCCACTACGAGACATCCCCATGCCACATTGTAGGTATCTCCAGCCTTGGCATAAGCTGGTGTGCAGAAACCTCGCATCCCTCACCGGCCCCTGGAGCCACAGAAGCCCAGCATGAAGCAGCCTCAAGCTGAAATCCCAGTCCCCGTGTACGAAATCGATTGGAAAGCGCCCAGCAGGCGGGAAGCAGCCGCCCGGTTTCACTGCAGGGTCTGTGTCTGTTCCAGGTTTGCTGCTGAACGAAGCAGGCAGCTAATAGCTGGCAAGCGAACGCAGTTCTGGTCAGGCAGCATCAGTTTTGGAGAGTAATTCATTAAAGGAGTTTTGTGTGAAAGGGGCAGGGCAAGCTGCAGTTTCTCTGTCATTCTGGTGACACACGAGCAAAGACTCTGCATTAACAGCATCTTGTATTTGCATTTGAATGAGCAAATATGAGGAAGAAGGTTTAATTTCAGCCAGTGGCTGAGTGTTCCAGCTTTGCTTGTTGCAGTTTTTGTCATGATATATATGTGTATTTATCAAATTTTGCTTCATATTTTTGTGGATATGCTAGAAAAACTAACAGAATGGAGTAAGGAGGATGCAAGAGGAGAGTGCGAGCATTTAACTGCACAGATATTAATGTGGTTTAAAGCTATTTAAATGAAGCCATGGAAGCTGTTGTGCTGATACAAGTAAATAGGTTGGACTCCGCTGCAAACAGTTTGCTTTGCAGTTTATGGTTGCATTGTAAATTAACCAGTGCAGCTAAACTCATATAAACTAAGTTAAATTTATTTCAAGGGTATTTTCACGTAAAGTGGTATTGCTTTAATTATCTTTTTTAAAACCACATCATTTTGTTATTCCATGTAACTTTTTATATGTAAAGTAGCCTCAGAAAATTGACGGGATGCCAAATTCTGCTCTGTCAGTGTTTTTGCTTCACTGAAGGTTTGGAATAACTTTCTTTACAGTTACATTTGAGAGCAGAATTTGACCAAGTGCTTCTCTGTTATTCGAATATGAAGGGACTTCAAGTCTGGATCCCATGGACTGAGAATAACCATAATCGATCATCTAAAGGATTAGAAATAGGGTATTTAGGTAATAAAATCAATAAAATCAGACATCATGTTCCAGAGCAAAATGTCTTTTTTTATATCAGTTTGCTTAAGAAAAATGCTTTGGGCAGAGCGGGGTTCCACCAAGCACAATAAAAGTGTTAGGCTGTCAAGCCTCCCTTTCTGTCCTTGTTCTCTGCTAATGAAGTTCAATCCCCTGTGCTTTATTTGCCCTCTGATTTATTTCCCCTAACTATGCACAAGAAAGACATCACCAGGAGTAGCTAAGCTGCTAAAGGGAAACAAGAGCCTGCGAGAAGGATTTTGTGCACTGTGATAGTGCAGGCTGAAAAAGAAGCACCTCTGAAATTTCCGAGTGTGACCTGTACCTCGATGTACCCTGATGGGAAATCAGGTTTTTTTGCAGACAGGTGTGAGAGCCACAGCTGAAAGTGCAGCTGTGAGCAACGTTACTGAAAATCTCCCTGGGGACATTTGGGGACAGCTCAGCAGTGAAACGCAGGCGGGCTATTCCTGAGCTGACGTAAAGAGGGTAATTCCCTGCACAGTGTTGGGTGACAGTGGCTCAGCCGCTTTGGAGAGCTGCCTCCTTCGTGTCTCCTATGGGTTTTCGCTTCCCAGCGCTGCAGCGATGTCTTCATTCTGTTGCACTATTTACAAAACGATTGTAATTAACTAGATGATGACTTAATAAATGTGTAAGATAAATTCTTTTTGGCCAGCGAGCAAAAACAGTTGGCAGCTTCTGCTCACTTAAATTAAAACAAGAAGTTGCTTCGACATTACATTTCCAAACAGGCAAAAACTTGCATTGCCACTCGGCGTGGTAAAATGAAACCATGACAATATTGTTGTTTGAGTGGGTGGTGCTGCAAATTGTTTTACTTAAAACTCCCATTTATTTGTGCACAAAAAGCAGCCTCTTGCTTTCCTTTCAGCATGTGTGAGGGGGTAGCAGGGCTATCTATATGTGATTATTTACTAAACAAGCTCGGAATATTTGCTGTCTCCATGACGTGCACACATGTGTATTTGCATTCATGGAGTGAGTGGTTTTTCTTGCAGCTCCCCCCATCCGTGAGCTGCTTGCTCGGCAGCAGTTGCCCACATGCCAATTGGTTCAGTTTAAGGGAGCAATAATATGGTTAAAAAAAAAGAAAAAAAGGCAATGCAATTATTTTAAGCATTTTTTTTCTAAAGTTTTTCTTCAGCTGTAGTTAATTTATGTCTGATTAGCCTGACCTCTCACCCTCTAAGGAAGTAGTTTAGCAAAGGGATAGATGTGGTCGCAGCGTATACGTGTGTGTGCCGGTATGCAATCATATTTTCCTTAGTTTAGATTTAGCATGGAAAAGTTCTGATTACAAATATTTATGCACACTTTTCTCTGTGCTAAAGCTCACCATGAGTGCTTAGGAATTATACTGGATCTCTTAATGTTGTCATACTACTCAGTAATAGCAGGAGAACACTGTTAAAACATGGCCCTTGTCATTAGCCGATACCAATAAGTAAAACTGAGTTATGTGAATGTCCTTTGCTTGCCAAATGATCCTTTTCAGCGAAGTGTTTAAAATTCTGAAAACATTTCTAGGGTTTGAGACGAGCCTTGTGGTAGCAATGCCTTGCACGCAGGAGAGCAGCCAACGTCAACTTTCACCAAAATGACTTTTTATTAACTTTTCCCCATCTGTTACTTTTTAAAACGACCTTCCCACTCGGGAAGCCGGCTCAATGGGGGCCACACGTGGCTGCCACCAGCACCTGGGGTCTACTGGAATCGCCGCAGTGGGTTGTGAGACTCTCACCCAAAGCTCAGCAGCAAAGTTCTCTTTAAGAATCCAGCGAAATTAAAGCAAAGCTGGTGCACAGTAACAGTTCAGAATCCGGTCTAGTCACAAATTCTTTTTTTGTTAGCTTAATGCTAGCTTGAATTGTGGAGTCTGCCAGGTTTTTTTTTCCTTACGGTGGGGAATTTTGTGCTGTTGTTGACATGATATTGGGAGTCCAGGAGTCAAAGCTGCTTGCTGAAGCAGTGGTACTCATCTGCCAGAATGGTGAGAGCCGCTCACAAAATAGTCTAATTTCAGCCTCTGTCAAGGAAATGAGGCTGATAACAAAAGAGTTCATTTGATTGCTTTGAGAAAAAAAAAGTGCTGATTTAGGACAAACGAGGCATAAATTAGATCATAACTAGATCAAGATTAGTGACAAGAAGTGATGACAGGTGTTGTGAATAAGTTGACATGGGGCTACTGCCCTGTATAACAATTGTCAGTCACCGGCCAGCGTTGAGGTTCTGTGGCGGCTAATGGGGAATAGGCGCTAGAAATACTGAGGAGCTGTTTTGAACAGACAGATCATCAGAAAGTAATTTACGGTACAAACATTTGCTCTCTAAATAGTTGCAAACACATCTGATAGAGCAGCATTCGTCAAAGCCACCTACAGAATACTGCAAGGAGCTTCAGAAACATAATTTGTAATTAAGAAACTGGCCTGAGACTAGGGAGATCTGGGACTGTTTCTGACACAGCCCACTCTGACCCTGGGCAAAATGTGTCCTCTCACTGCACGTCACCTCCGGAGTTATTTCCAGATGATATCTCTGCTCTGTGTCTTGCCTGTTCAGGCTGATAGCTCCTTGGCGCATTGACGGATCTGTCCATGTAGCTGCACACCTGATCTTCTCAGCTGCACTGCACAGCAATGCGACAGTGCAACTAATTGCTGATAGCAGCAGGGGAGGGAGGCACGTCCATTGCCCCCAAGAACCTGCAAACTGAAAGGAGAGGGCTAGCAAGAGTTCTTACTGTTGCAATGAAAGTGGGAGTACATAGGCAACCTGGTCATACATGTGTGCCTCTGTTTAATGCATATAGACCGATGCCAAGAACAGAGGTGAAATTATGTCACACATATGTCACACGTGTGTCATTTCTCTAGATCTCGCTGCTCTTTGGGATGCATAAAATGAGAGTTCCTGCCTGCGGCACGCGGCATAGACTTCTGGACAGAAATATGGATGGGGGATAAATATCTGCCAGTCAGACCCCTCTCGTGGCTCTGCTGCTTTCTTCAGAGGAAATGCAGCATTATATTTTAACTCTACTGTTTATGAAGTATCATTAGCATTATTCAGTTACTGACTTCAGATGTCATCTTCTCTGGCCAGACCAATCATTACAGGGTTATTGAAGAGGAGCCTGACAGATGTCATGGCTTGTTAGAGTCACTGCATGCCAGATTTAGCCTCCAGTTATGTACTGCTTGAGTATTTTCTCTAAAAGCATCTTGTGAGTACCCTGCAGTAGAAACAAGTGACAAGGACTTCAGACGTCTTTGTGACATTGAATGGATGAGTTTCTAGGATAGAGATTGTGATGTGGTAAGCAGGCAAACAAAGCAGCAGGAGATACTTTACACAGAGGCTGTTTCTTACCTTTCCTTGGTGACGTTCTTTAGTTTGGATGATGCCCTGATTAAGAGACAAGCAACTCGGTCATCCTTCAAAGCTGTGACTAGTGGTTTTTTTGTTTGTTTGGTTTTTGTTTTTTTTTTTTGGCTTAGTACTGCAAAGCTATTAAGCTTGTTTAATCTGACCTTATTTGTATTTTCCTTCTACCTTGAACTACTGTATTAAGTGTTGTGGTAGTTTTTTTAAGACAATGAAAGAAAGAAGAGTGCAAAGAAGCATGGCCTGTTGTCACATAGGATCACAGATTCCCAACTCGCATCTTAGCTCTCTTTAGTCTTCAACTACAAAAAATATATCCAGGTTTGTTGGTCTGACCAGTATGGAAATAGGGCCAATAAACTGTAATGTCTGTGACTAGCTGTAAAGAGGGGATCTGGTCTTATTTTTACTTCCATGGCCGGGCTCCCATACTGGGCTGTAGCTCTGTTGCCTGGGTGAAGATCGGCACTTGAATTTTCCCCGTGCTGCCTGTTGCAGACGTACGTGTGGAGTTTAAAGCTGGCAGCAGTCGCTCCAGTGCTGTGTTCCAGGTCAGCTAGCAAGTGTTTGTGAAGGGGACACGTAAATACCATATGCTAAGTATGGCTGGTGAAAACAAATACACAGAACCCTGGAGAACTCCCTGGTGTCATCGTAACCCTCAGAAATTCTCCCCCTGCCCACGAGAGAGAGAAGTGAGAAAATGACTGGCAGGGCATGGGTTCCAATTATGGCTGGCACTTCGCTATTCAATTAATGCTCTTAAAGTTGTGTGAAAGGATGTAACAGATTCTGACTAACTCTGTGAAGAGTTTCTTCTAACTCTAATGACCTGTAAAAAAGAATATCACCACAAAGAACCTCCCTTATCAAAAACAACAGTGCTTCTACATTTACCTTTAAGGAGGACCCAGATGCAGGATATTGTACATCTGGCCAAATGATCCATAAGATACTTCCCTCTTCCAGCATAACTGCATTCTTCTGCAAGGACTGCTTGTCCCCTTGCTGCTGTCTAAGGGACACTGCTGCCATTTGTTCCTTAATTAGGAGATTAGGAGAATTCTTTGACTGAAAATTAAGAATTGCTATGGCTTATTTTTATCACTGGAAGATCACTCCAGCAACTTCCTCCAGGAAATTGCAAAGGGAAGTCATTACGTGCAGGGGGCTGGGGCAGCAGAAGCCAGCGAGGTTGTGCATATGAACCCCAGATGAAATGCGTCCCAAGCTTGCGAGGGGGGCAGAAGGGGTGTTTACTAGGTCATTTACCATGTTCTTGTTTTTAAAGTTTCCTTTTCCACGATTTACTTGTTGACCTTAATTGTTTCCATGCCCGTGAGATAAGTCTTTGTACTTCCTACGGCGGCTTAGCAGCGAGGCCTGGGGATTGCTCCTGCTAATTGCCCTGTATTCCTTCATTTCCCCCGAGTATCCGTAGCGAGCCCATTCCCACATATGCTACCAAAATCCATTTTAATAGCGGGGCAGCGTTGCCCAGCTGACGGCATATGCTGCGCGCACCGCGGGCTCGCTGAAGCATGCCTATCGCCTTGCATAAAAGGAAAGGGGCAGCACAAAACAAACAGCTTTTTACAAGCTACAGCTTAAGGATCCCGTCCTAAAGAGTGCTTGTATTTCAGAGAGGCCAATAGGCTTGTGGTTGAGCGCTGCTTTTTCTTTTTTTTTTTTGCCTCTTTTTTTTTTGTGCATAGATTAGAAACGCTGTTAGTCTCCCAGACAACCTGTGTTAAAACCTTCCCTTCTGGGAGCCATGGAGCTTTCCAAGCCTGGCGCTGGGTGTCTCTGATCCCGTGTGCACCCGGGCCGTGCCACCCGGAGTCCCTGCAGTGCCGCCGCTCCGGGCTCTCCCTGCGCCCGCTGCCATGAAGGACGGATAGGGAAGAAGGTACTTAACGTATGTCTAGCATCAGGCGCCGGAATTAGTAATGTTTTTTTTTAATTTCCTTTCGAGGTTTTTTTTCCACACGCTGTCTGGGAACAAAGTTTGAGATGATCAGAGATGCTCCAGGGTGCAAAGGGCGGCTGGCTCTGTGTTCCCGTGAGCTGCAATGGAGCCGTGTACACCAGGTCTCCAAGAGCTTTCTCCACTGCTTCATTGCACGAGGAGCGTGGCAGAGGGAACATCCAAAGCTCTTCACCCTGGGCAGATTCAAACCTCCCTCCACATCGCAGCCAAAGATTTCTCCTAGTGCTGAGCGGGTCTAGCTCAGGTGGAGTCCAACCCGGCAGGGTTTGAGCTAGTCACATCCTTGCCCTGCTACTTGCACTAGCTGGGGCAGCCCTGGCCACAGGCAGCCTGTCCATGTCCCTGATTCCCCTCCGGGAGAAGGTGACGCTCCGCACTGTCAGTCCCTGTGTGCTGCAGCCTGCCGTTGCGCTGCCCGTCCAACTTGTATGTGTTTTGGGGAGCGTTGTGGCACGCACCTGCCCTGGGAAGCGCTGCTGACTCCGCAGATTCCTGCAGACAGGGACTGCTTGTGGCCCTGATTCATCCGCTTCTGTTATTTATACTTCAGGGCTGCGTGATGCAAGAGCAAAGCACCCTTTGTGCCCCAGAGGCATCTGCAGTCAAAATGGGGCAAGACATAAGAAGAGCAAACAGGAGGGCTGAGGGAGCAGGCAGGTGGGCTGAGAGAGGCTCCTGCTTCCAACATTGTACCTGGATAAGTGAACTTTTCCACCTGATTTGCTCATGCAAAGCTAGTTCACGTGAGGATGTGCTTGAATATCAGTCCCAGGGGCCTAAGCTGTGTTTGAGATGCCTCGCAGCTTGCACAGGGTGTCTCCCTGTGCTGCATGGGGTGCAAGGGGACAACTGCTCCCAGTCAGTATTGCTGAGAAATGCAGACTCCCTGCAACATTTTAAAGCACGCGGAGAATGAACTAGATTAGAAAAAAAAAAAAAAAAAAAAAGAACAATTAGGTAAGTCTTAGTCTTAACATGCTTTTCAGTGTATGTTTGACGAGGTCGTTCCTCTAAGCAATGTCTGGTGCTGAGCACAGATGCCCTGGACTTACCTCCCTGAGCTCCTGGCACTTGACAAGACCCAGTGACTTTGGGAAACGTGTTTTCTTTCCCACTCTGTGCAAGTGTGTTTTCTGTTGTTAAATAATGGCTGCGTAAATAGCATCTTTCTCATCTAAATGAGGCATGATTCCTTCCAAATTTTCATGTGAATATTTAAATATGCAGCTCTGCCAGCTGTGCACTTTGCACTAAGATGCCAGGGCGCTTTGGGGATCTCAGAAACTGAGTATCGTGGGATGCTGCAGAAGTGACATTGCCACCAACACGGGTGTAAGTGCTGAACTGCCTGGGGGAACATAAACCTCATGTAGTGAGTCCGTTCTATGGTGGATTTTAATTTGCCTTATTTTTTAAATTATTTATTTTTTCTAATTTAATACATGTTTAGAACAGCACTGTTTCACAGCCAGCTAGCTAAAATTAGGCAAATGCTCTTGATACTCTTTTAAGGAAAAGTTGACAGGAACAGTTTGGTGGAGGTGAATAAGCTCCCAGTGCTTGGCCGGGAAGGCGGGAGCCGCACATGCCCTTCAGTTAAGTTAAGAAAAGCACCATGAGGGGAGGGACGGGGCTCTAATCAACAGCTCTATGGATCCAGGCTGGTTTCCTTGTTCTTCCTGGTATTGACACATTCCACAGAGGCTAAATATACGTTTGCTTGGGGGATGTGGAGAGTAATGGGAAACAAAGGGTGGTTCTTAGGGGACCCTGGTGCTGCCGGGGATGTGGGCGCTGTGGGCAGCGGTTTGGGGGGCTCTGCAAGCCCACGGGTGATGCCGCAGCCCACACAGCAGGACGCGCTCTGGGCACCCGCCGGCCTCTTTTGCCGCCCTGTGTCACACAGAGAGCCCCTTGGCTGAGCCCTGCGGAGCTCCCTGACCCCACAGCCAAAAATCCTCCCACGTGCGGAGGTGGCACCAGCCCTGAATGCTGCCCAATGGCGCGCGTATCGCGGGAGGCTCCCGTGCGTGAGGAGGGGCCGCGCGCACCGGCTCATCTCGTGCGTACGTGGCCTCGCCGGGACGCCTTGCCAAGCCGCCCCAGGCAGCGAAAAATAAACGGCAGCCCCAGAGCGTCCTTACGCCTGGCGCTGTGCGCGAGGGCGACGTTTGTTTGCTTTGCTCTCGAGTGCTGCACGTCACCGCGCGGGCGCTGGGGCTCCTTGCCGAGCAGGCGCGGGCAGGGAATTGCGATGGCAGCGGCGCAGCCCGTGGGGCCACGGAGCCCTCCCCGCTCCCAAATCCCTGAGCTCTGTGAGAGTTACCTACGAGTTGCCCCCTGCTCCTGCCGGCTGAGGGGCGCCCATCCATCAGGCTCCCCAGGCAAATTTTGCAATTGAAAGTACTTGTAAATTTGATGGATAGGAATGAGGCGGCAGCACCCATCCCTCCCAGGCCTCACGCTCGCTTCTTTCGGAAAACCCAAAGCTGCAGTTAATTAAAGAGTTAATTAAATATCCCACGTGGGCAAGGGGAGCCCGGCAAGGGACCTGCTGGGGACTCCATCTCATTATCCTGCTGTGATTCAAAAGGCCTCATCTGTCCCTGCTCCCCACAGGCCTGGCAGTTGGGGTGCAGTAGACATAGCTCTGTGTTTGGTGATTTTTATTCTGAATCAGAACCAGCAAATTACAGTAATCTGGTATCCTGTAACCCAGAGTTCATTTTAGGCATCTGACAGTTACTTTTCACCCTTACAGGAAAATGTGTAACCAAGTATTTGGTTTGTAGGAAGGTTGAAAAGTGTGTAAGGAAATATCTATGTTGCTATAATTTTTTCTTATTTGCTAATCCCATTACTAAGTCTTAAAGTAATGTAAAAAATGCAGAATTTCAGCTGTCTTCAGAGTTGATTGCAAAACAGAAAATCATTGTTAGATTTGGTTGCCTCTTTTCATTTTGAAACGTGCAAGGACAAAACCTCAGGGTAATGTTAACCTGAGATAAAAAGCTTTGAGAATTCTTGTTTTTCAAAACTTCTATTTTTAAAAAATTTCTATGGGGTCAAAAGTGTAGAAACATATCATGAAGGTCAGAAGTAGAAAAAATAGTTGGGAGATGCTGCTAAAAATAATTTTTAAAAAAGTTGAAAATTGCCTGGCTTTTTTTCGGCACCAAATTTTTCCTGCATTTCCTAAATCAACATTTGCCTGGAGCAGGAGGGAAAGGAAAGTGATGACAGGGCAATGTTACAACAGGAGAAAAATGATTAGAGTTGGCATTTAAAAAATAAGCTAATGGTGATTAGTATTGTGACTAACAATGCACATTTGTGTGGGATTTTACTTCCATAATTTGCAGGTACGAGAACTGTCAGTTAGTTACAAGATTGCTTATAAATTACAGAAAATCATACATTTCAGAATCTTTGCAAAATTTTGCTTCTAGAATTTCATTATTCTAGATTCCTGTTTAAAAGCTTGGTATCCAGTCAAAACCCAAACATGTCTGGAATGTTACTGCAAACTGCAAATACCAACCAGCTAGAACTGAGCTGTAGTAAATACCAATGCAATTCCTCTAACTATTTGCTAAACCCTAAGAAAGATGATACAGCTGTATTAAAAATAGGTAGCTCATTTTCTAGAAGATATGGCAAATTTCTTTTGAACGTGTATTAATCTCTGTCATTAGCACCTAGATATTCTGATTTTTCATGAGTTATTTGGATTTATTACCTCTTTTATTGGTTTTATTGATTTGCACTATTTGGACAATGCAAATCAGTGTCCGAACCTCTCAAGTATTTTAACCAGGGTGCACTACAGTTGGCACTGAGCCCAGTGCCTTGATCTCCTCAGCAGTTTGCACCCGAGGAGGATCTTCCCTCCTCCGTTAGCAGGGACGGTCAGAGCGGTGCACAGGCTGCTCTCGGTGACCTGCGCTGCGGGGAATTGCAGTAAAACCCTCCAGACTTTGCGGCCTCCCTGGGAATGCCCAGTTAGCAGCGTTTACACCTGGTTGGCTCTGGTGGTTGCTTTTCATTTGCTTCTTAGACGGGGAGGGAGGCTGGGAGTGGAGGAGGAGCCGTCTACATTCTCCAAATCCCTCTTTTTTATTCTGCAAGGACAATGACAGAACCTTTCCTCATCGGTACAAGCATCTTGGACTTCATTTTATTTTCTCTTGGGTGAAGGATGACCTGCTGTTCTCCATTTGGGGAGCACTCCTTAGAGAACATAGGGCATTAAAAGACTGAAAAAAAAAGCAGCAAACCCGTTCTTGAGGAGGAAAGGTGAAATGTTACAACCCTGCATTAACTGTTAGGGTCCTGTGGTGAACTGCAGCCATAGTGCAGCTAACCTGGCTGCCCCGGGTGACAGGCACCTCAAAGGAGGTGTCCTTGGTGGGAATGGAGGTCATGCTTGGCTCCAGGAGACCCTGCTGGGGAGGGACACGGGGTTGGGGAAGCCCAGGCAGGACCCAGCCTGGCGTGTCCCACCCCTGTGGGCAGCCACAAAAATGCGAGGTTCTGCTTTTCTGCATCCAAGCATCGATTTGGCAGTGCTAGTTCATCTCCCATCTGTGTGGGGGGGAAGCAGAGATGTTAGGAGCAAGGGCAGGACCTGCTGTCCTCCTCGGGCCTTTCTGCAGGAGTTACACAGTAGGCAAAAACGAAGTAAAATTGCATCAGGAATTAGTCTGGCTTGCAGGATGGCTCCTGACTGAAGGCTAGTTTTTGGTCCACTTTGATGTGTTGAAGAACAAGAACTACCAGTACCAATTCTGCTTATGTACATAAATCACGGGGGTTGCACAGAAGGAAAAGTGACTTACTGGTTCTCTTCATTTATTAATGTAGGCTGGAGTCCATCATAGTGGCTATGAAGCGTCTAAGGCTGATAACAAATGCTAAACACTAAGTTGAGAGGCCAAAAAGCCCCAAGTATTTATACACCTGTGGTTTCAATAGCTGGGTAATGAATGACAAACCTTTTTCTTGCATACGTGTTTTTCTGTTTCCATGTGGAGCTCGCACCGCCTGAGTTTAGTGCCCTTTGGATAGTTTATACCTTGTCAAACCTGTTTTAAATAAACCATTGTTGTGCATTTTTATTCTTGTTAGGGAAATTGCTGCCCTCTTCTGGTTTAGAGCAATCCGCGAATATCCGAAGGCATCTCCGTGCGAATGCCAGTTTTTACGTGATAATACATGCCAATATGAAATTAATTAAGGCGAAACAATAGTTTCTTTAAGACTAAATCAGAAGCGAGGGCAGGCAGCCCTATCTAGGACAATAGGATTGGATCCAAGCGCAGTTTTAAAGACGTGTCCCGCCTCCCCTGATCAGAGCGCGTTTAATGAGATTCATGCAATTTCTGTCTGAAAACAATAGCTTTAACCATCGGTTGCATAACCCGGGATATCCAGCTGAGGCCCCCCAAGTACAGAGTGTTCCACAAAAAGGAATGACAAAATGTCTTCGAGCTGGGCTTCACTAATTAAAACAAGACCTGGAGAAGCAGTCAGCCCGGTGAGATGCATTTTAGGCGGTCAGGGAGCAGAGGAGGTGAGATAAAATTCCGAAGGGCAAAGTTAAAATCACCCTCCGCTGCCTCCTGGCCTTCCTGCTGAGATGGAGCTGAGCAGCATGAAGCTCTGCAGGGCCTCCAGTTCCCCTTCCCTTCCTGGCTTCCAGCACCTTGCAGGTTCAGGCCCCTGCAGCCTATTTCAGGAAAGGCAGGTCTGGAGCATCTACTCGTTTGAGTTTGGCCTGTTATTTGTGGCTTGTGTTTTACACAAAGTGTGAAGAGTTTCTTGGTTGTTGGAGATAGGGCTCTGGGCTGAGGGCTCTCGTGCCACCCAAGTGGGTGGGCAGGAGGGAGGGCGATGCAGCCAGTGCTACAGACGGGCCGAGGAATCCATGCAAACAAAGGGAGAAAGCAGCTCCCAGAGCAACACGTGTCCTGTGCCCCAAGGGCAGCTCCAGCGGCGTGGAGGAGCAGGGTGCCCGTGGGGAACCGGGTCTCTGCGAGGCCGTGTTGTGGCAGCCGTGGGATTTCGGAAGCCGAGTTCTTCACGCAGAGCGGAAGGTTTAAACTGACTTCCACCCGCTCTCCTTTTAATCCAGGTTTCTGCATCCCATTTTGACAGCGTGCTGCAGCAGTACTGTTTGTTTGGAGATTTCACAACAAAATTTAGCTTTTTAGTGAGAAAAAACTTACTGTTCCCAAAGCAGGCGTGAAGAGAAATGGAAGGTGCTTCTCTGCACCTTTATTTATAGAGAGCTCCAAGGACACTTCTGGTCTGTTCAGTGCTCAGGGCTTGCACTCATGGTGTGCGTAAGCAAAGTCAAAGCTTGTCTTTTATCTGGTCATTTTAAAAGGTTATGTTTCCTGCAGTGCTGTGGCTGTGATTAAAGCTATATTATTGGTACCTTTCAGAAGTAAACCTGTATTTGCTCTTGATAAGGCCAGCTGCAGCTCTGTGCTTCACTGCATGCCTGTGATGGATATTCTTGAGTTTGCAACCGTTGACAACCTTGCTGCAAGTCTAGTTGCAGCTCTGTGCCTGCATTAAGGGATGAACAATCCCCTTCCTGCCCATGGAGGCTTCTTGAAAGTCTCCTCTCCCCATGATGGAGCCACCAGAAGAGAGGAGCTGCTAGAGCTCTCCCTGAAAAGTTGTCCCCAAAGGTGCTCAAGTCTTAAATTACTTCAGTGGGTGAATTTTGTGTTATTTTGTGAATTGACCCATGCTGCCGCTATCAGCTGTCTCCACCTGGAGATTTATATTTGATTGGCATTTGCTAATCATCAAAACAAGGTTCATCCAAAAAAAAAAAAAAAAAAAGAAAAAGAAAAGAAAGCAGTGACATGGCTTTGCGTGTTACCAGATGCCACAGTGGTGATTTCAAGCATAAGCTGTAGATTTTTATCTTTTAAATGGAGATGTCCTTGGGCACAGCCACTGCCCCTGTCCACAGCTATCCTTGTCACCCGGCTGTCCTCCGTGCTTGGCGCTGCGAGGCTCACACCATACGGCTGTGTTTGCTGTGTGAGGAGTATAGCAGCGGACAAGGGCAGAGATCAAGGTCTAGGGTCCTGGGGACATGGTGGTTTGGGGGGAATGGCAGCTCAGCACAGGCAGCAACCTCTGGTAGGCCGAGGAAGCACGATCCAAAGGAACCAGGGCTCCGGGCTGCTGGGGGCTTTATTTGCATTTATTGTTGAGGATTGCAGACTTTCATCTGTAGATATTTCTAAAACTAGGGGGAAAAATGAAAAGATGGCAAAGGAGACCAAGCTAACAGAGGGGAGCCAACATCCTGCATGGCTCTGCAACGCTAACCATTTCTAGGGCCCTTTTCCTGACTTTCCTGTCTTGCCTCTCTAGGATACCCAAGTGCCAGTGCTGCTCCCAGCATGAACCTACTGGGATTTTGTGAGGGCACTTAGAATTGAGCACACAGTAGTATCCAGTGCTGTGAACCCAGGTCTCCTTCTGGACTGGCCGCTGCTGTGAGCCAAAGACCTTATTCCATTGCAGTGTTGGGTGCACAACGGAGCAGCTTGGGCTTTTTCCAAGGTCTGCTCTCTGTCTTGCTCCCTCTGCTTTGCCACACGCTCTCTTGCCCACCGTCCACAACCTATCCATGTTCTTGTGCAAGAAGCTTCTCATCTGCACGTTATCCTAGAGCAGTTCGTTTCCATTCCATCCCCTCACTGCATGACCAGGAGAGATAAAATATATGCCTTTTTTTTTTTTTGGTCCTGGTTTGCGCTTTAATAAATATTTGCTTGGTAGAAAGTGATGGGTGTTAATTACATGTGTAATCTGCAATGTTTAAATCTGTAACTGTTTAAATCTGTCTTTAAAATTTTATGGGATATTGCCTGCAAGAAAAATAGTAATAGCTCTATTTTGTACTTCAGTCACAAGTGGTTTGACTGTGGGGCAGAGAAAACAAGAGGAAGAGATTCATAGAAGAGTAGATAACATAATGCAATGCACAAATGCATTGAAGTGGTTGAAAAGAACTCCCCAGCGCTAAGCTAATTCTTTCTAAGAATTTCTGTAGGATTTGGGGGCAGCTTAAGTGACTGCTGCCAGAAGACTCCAGAGTGCTTATTTTTAAGGCAGAATAACCGAAGCCATAAAAAGTTACAGCCCCAAATAACCTATGTTTGAAACTTTTATTGAATGACAATCCTAGGAACTGATAAAAAAACTGGATACTTGTGTGAGGTGACTTTCTAGTGAAGCTGCACATGGGCGCATGCTCTAAACATCTGGAAGCGCGAGGAGGGAGCATCACCAGGTAGGCAGTTGGCTAATGTCTCCTCTGCACCTTCTCCTTGTCTGCTGCCAGAAAGATCCACCTGCTTTTCAGTGAGTAAACCCAGTGCAGAGGAGGCAGGTTAGTCACACTGCGAGAGGCTGCACAGTGTTATATCCATTAGGATCTACGCAGGGATGGGTAACACAAGGAAGCTGCAACCAGCCCTGGTTGGCTGACAGCAAAGACCCCTGCTTTGTAAGGGAAGTGATAAATTGACTACTTGGGACCTAGTTTCACTGGCTACTCCATTTTACAAATCCATATGCAGCTAGAGCAGCTAGTACTGCATGTTCTTTGGAAAACCTTTCAAGACATTTCATTCTTTTTTCTGAGGGGTGGGGAGTTCTTTGTGCATGTGGTTGGGCCGGCATGTACATCTGTGTGTTCTTTGCTGTAAGTATCCACATTTCCATTTCAAAGTTGGATTTGTATAGAATATCCCTCTACCCTGTTGGCAGCATTAAGGAAAACACCTGAGGGGAGAATGTCAAGAAGTTGGAGCCAAACTCTTCTTAATGGTGGCCAGTGGCAGGACAAGGGATAGTGGATATAAGTTTAAACACAGGAAGTTGCATCTCCGTATGAGGAAGAACTTGGTTGCTGTGAGGGTGACAGAGCCCTGGAACAGGCTGCCCAGAGAGGTCGCGGAGTCTTCAAAATCTTCTAGACTAGCCTAGATGCCACCCTGTCCCACGTGCTCTAGGTGTCCCTGCTGGAGCGAGGGGGATTGGACTAAATGAACTCTAGATGTCCCTTCCAAGCTCAACTAGTCGATGATTCTGTGAAGTGTCACGGTTGCTCCCACCAGTGCCTGGCTGGTGTGACAAAAGCCCCTCTGCATCCCTGAGGTGGCTTCGCTTCTCTGGGGCAGCAGCGAGTGCAAACGCAGGGCACCTTCATGCCTCTGCGTGAGCACCTGAGGAGCACAGCATGAGCAGGTCCTCAATAAATCAGTTCAACACACGGCAATAAATCAAATGTAGCTGAAAATTAACTTCAACAATTAATGAAGATCCTTTTGAAGCTGACAGTCGAGGCCCCTCATGACAGGAGCTCAAGAATGGCAAATTGTTGCTTTCAAGACTATGTGTCTTGGGAAATATGTCTTATGTGTGTGTACGTGTGTGTGTGTGAGATCTGAAAAGTGTGAAGTTCAGATGTATCTGAAAATAACAGAGAACTAGAAGTAAGTGAAAATAAAACAAAGTCATTCAAACTTCATACAGTTCAGTTCCAAGCAGACCTGCAGGGTTTGGATGATTCGAGAGGGCTCTACTGTACATCATGCTCCTCAGGGCACAGGCATGGATTAGGTGACCTCTTACAAGTCATTCCAGCCCAGTGATTCTCTGAGAAGACAAATACACTAGAAGATACAAATCTTATCTGAAAAGTGTAACACGAGGCCCACTTGTGGGATCTCATAAATAATTTGGGGTTTGTACGGCCACAGAAAAAGGCTTAGTGAGTAACTGCCAATTGTTCAGATTAAGTTAGAGGAGAGGAAGGAAAGACAAAGGAGTGGCAAGAATACTAAATAATTACATTATTTGCTACCTGATTTGTAAGGTTTTCAAAAAAAAAAATTTTTTTCAATTGCTCCATCTAAGAGAAAATAAGACAATCCTTGGATGTCACTCATAAAGAAATCCTTCTGGACATGGCTGTGCAAAACGTTGGAGGAGATTAAAGCATAGCATTCCATTGACTTGTTTAAACATATCTTATTATATCTCTTTGCAGCAATCCTTAAGCCCCAACCACCGAAGACTATCTCCTCACAGCAGTGACAAATTCCAATCCCAAACAAACCACCTGGGGCACGCTGAATCGCTAAACACAAATGTCAGAGGTCTATATTATTTCCAATATTCTTTGACATTGCTTATGATGTGGCCTCTGGCGCATTCCCAGCAGAAGAAAGTTCAGTTATATTTCTTTCAATTAAAGAATCTGATTTAGCCACTAATCATGTCAAAGAATGTCTGGAGGAGGGGAGGTGAAGGAGAAGGAACATGTGAGTGGTGGTGCTTGCAAACCCATGGGCTCACACGCTCTGCCAGGAGGCAAGGCCACTCCACGATCTGCCTGAAACTAGAGTGGCACATATAGGAAATGGCTACATGCGTCAAAAATATTATTTATTAGAAAAAATATCATGAAAATCCTCTTTGTGCACAGGCATGCTACTACAAAGCTTCCTGCATCAGAGGGAATCACATTCCCAGAACGTTCTGTTTTCTGTAGGATTGGTAGGAAACTTTAGGAGATGGAGAGTTTGGCTATCAGTGAGTGGCAGCAAGAATACCACAGAGGAGGCTTGGAGCTGGGCTTAGTGAGCATCAGCCTAAGGACTTAATAAGATTTCTTAAGTTGTTTGACTGTGTTGCTGATATTCAAGAATTGGTGGAAAACAGAGAAGGTTCCCAAACGAACCTTCCAAACGAAAGAAAAAAAAAGTCAGGTTATGTAGCCAGATGCAGCAATGAGAAACTTCTGCAGTAACATCCCATTTTGACACCTCGAGCAACTCTGTCTGCCATGGCAGTAGATAGATCTTTGATTTGTGCAGTCCTAAACCTTGGCTGAGTGTTAGGAGGATTTCTGATGGAGGATTCCTTTGCACATTGCAGCCTCCAAACTAACAGCAGCGAAACAAAGACAAGTTTCCAAAAGCAGTAGAGATGCTGTAAGCCAGAGAGGAGCTGCAGCATTTCACGTTTCCTCTCTCCATCCATGTAGTATGATATCCCCAAATCCACACCCAGATCTTCACTAGACCACGACAGTGACCACATTTCTTGAAGTTTTCTTCATTTTATGGTGTAACATAATTATATGTTTCAATGCTTTAAAAAAAATCATTTTTCATGTTAAGTTTCTGCATGTTAATAATGATGTTTTCACAGATGTTTTGCTTTGGCCTATTAGTATTTCTCCTGGCACTTTTAGTAGTGACTAACATCAGGGGAGCAGTTTAAGGCAACAATAGGCACATTTAGACATCTCAAGTGTCGGAGACATCCCAATATATCTTGTCTGGGCAGCACTGATGCCCTCTGTTGGGTACGTGCAGTGAAACACAGAAATGTGCCGCCTGCCTCCTCTCACACCCTAGTCTCCTTTCTACAGACATTTTCTTTGGAAAAGTATTCCACTATGTTTATGTTGCTCATTCGGTCAACTGGTGTTGATGTGAGAGACCTGCACAAATGCAGGGATGTGCCAGAGGTCAAGCTTTTTGTGTATTTTTCGAAGATCTTTTTAAATGCAAGAATGTTGTGTTTGTCTCAGTGGCAAATGCAGGTTTCTTTCTAGGGAGAGAAGTCCTAAGCACCTGCTACAGGCTTTCTTAGTGCTCAGGCCTTAAGGTATCTGTGGGTCAGGGACTGGTGCTGTTGGTAACTTTGCACTTGGAAAGCTGACAACTCTAGGGAGAAAGATCTTGAGGATAGATGTAAAAGGTATCAGGCCCTGGCTGTTCGTTGCAAATTCTGTGTTACGCTGCACATCTTACACACATTAAGGACCAAATAGGCTCATTCCCATAGCAGCCAACATCACTAATCAGCCCAAAATTTATTTATCATGACAGGCAGGTGGTACCCCAGAAAGAAATGGCTCTTAACCTTGTGGAAATATGGTTGCAGTACTCTCATAGAAGTTGCTTCTTTCTTCTTGCTGGTTTGAGAGAAATCCACTGGTTTCCTCCAGGAAAAGCAAAAAACATGGTGATAAGTCAGGTATCTGTGCCTGTTAGACTTCTTTCTTTGTACCTGCGTCCTAATGTCCTTGCAATGTTGTGCACCTTCCTGCTTACCTGGATTTAAGTTTAATTCCAAGTGAAAAAAGGCTAGTGGAAATGTGTGCAGTGCATTAATTGCTACACACTTATAATGGCAATATGCCAATGTACCTTAATATAATCTCATATACTGAGATACATAAAAGATGTCTTTCCAAGGCGCACATCAGCTAGAGCTGCAATGCTTGTCCAACTCTTAAGAGTGCACACACTGAACTTAGAGCTCATTGATTCTGCTTTATAGGCATGGAAAATAACTGCAAAGAGCCCCAGCATGATGTGTTACAGAAGGGGAAATATGAAGTGTATCGAATATTTCCTGCTCTCCTGTCACATTCCTCTGCTGCTCTCACACTCAGAGCCACAGTCTCTAACCCACCTTTCCCAGCACTCAGCCTCGCTCCTCCCCATCACACTGTCCCTTTCTGCTCTTTCTGAAGAGCTGATGTAAAAATACAGAAATTACAGCGAAGGAGAAAGGAGAGCTGAAAGGAAGATTTAGGGGTGATGATGTGTAATTCTGGATTTCTTTTTTTTTTTTTTTTGCTTTTGGATGACATATTTGCAAACCAGGGGTGCTGCAGGGGTGGAGGGAGGGGTTCATAAACTCCTCTCTTGTGGAATGAAAGCGCCGCTGAACTAATGAATAGAAACAAGATGTTTTAACCACCACCTAGAGAGGTTGCTGAGTGGCCGTAATCAATGCTCCCTAGGAGGTGGCCAAAATGTCTCCTTGCTATTCATTAGGTCAGAATAGCTTTCGTTTTATATTGTGATCCTTCTCCTGACCTCTTTTCTGTTTTTGAATGACTTCAGGACTATAAATTCCCTCTTAGAAGCAGCATTATTTATTTTACTGTCTCGTGTCTGCTCTGGTCGTTGGTGCCCGCTCCTTGGGAGAAGCTGTCGTCTTGAATCAGTGTGGAATTTCGCCACTACAGACTTCGGTGTCCGCCAGGTTTTGTAGCGACAGCGTTTTCCCCACGTGCTCCGCTTGGGAGCAGTTTGCTCAGCAAACGCTCCTGCTGTTCAAAACCTGGCGATGAGAAAGCTTCGTGCAGTAGCAGAGCAACACAAGAGCTGGTCTCACCAACATTTCTAGGCTAGCTTGTCGATGCTTTAAATACCAAGGATATGCTGCAGCCCTTCGTCAGGATTCGGTGCGCAGTGCGCAGGGACACTCAACAAACTCAATATGAGTGATCAAGGCTTCACTTTAGTGCTCTTAACAGGTTGACTATATAGGCACGAGCACACACTTGTTACAATTTCAGTGGTTACAACTTCCTCACCCCTGTGCTGATTGGCTGATCACTTGTTGCCGTGCTGCAAGCCATGTGCCCAGATCCTGGTTTTCCCCCACAGCCTATCCACTGCCGGTACTTTTCCGTTACTCAAGCCTCCTTGCTCCCTTCCAAGCCTTGCTCCTACACTTCATCGTGGCCTCTTTGCTCCCTTAACCATTCCCCAACAAGGATAGATTTTGAATGGATCCCCAAGGCCTTGGCTTCAAACTGAACATCAGAGAGCTTGGGCAGCGCAGGCAGTAGCACCCTGGTTGCTTGTGGTCTGCTCTGAGCTCACTAAATCCGCGTCACAGCCATGGGGCAGATGATTTCTAGGGCCCTTCTGCTCCCTGCTGAAATCTCCAGTACTGCAGGGAGCCTGGCCCATCAGCAGTGTCTCCCTGAGGAGCAGAGAAGAGTCCCCGTGATCACTGCTTCAACAGCTTTTCTCAGTACTTTGGGCAATTCCTGCTAGGGCTTTTCAGGATTTGCGCGTGCGATGATGCCAGGAGATTCAGGCCTACGTGTTTTGGGGAGTGAGGTGGGCTGGCAAGGTCAGGTGGAAATGGGGATCTGGAGGTCATGGTTGTAGTAGCAGATCTAGGTGATAAAAAAGAAATAAGTAAAGTATCTGCTGCACTTTCTCAGGTTTTATCCTTATCATAGAAGAGCTTCAATATTTTCATATTGTTCATATATACTTAATAATGAATGTGTTGAAATAGAAGACATCCGTCTTACCGAACATCATTTCTAAATATATTAGATATTACCAGTTGTCTAGAGAGTATCACAGAAACCTAAAAATCCGTTGTTTTCTCCATATTACTGAGTGCCAATAGAAAACTTGCTTCATAACTCACATCATTTACTGGAGTCCTGCCAAAGGCAGAGAGAAAACAGAACTTTGAAAAAAACAGGAATATGGGTAACTAAACAATATGAACAAATCTGCAATGTTGTGTCCTGAGTAATAAGGACTGGAGAGGAGGTTTAATGAACAGGATTAATTCTGAGCATCAAAAGCCAGAGGTAGATTTCTCAGGAAGTTACTGAGTATAAAATCACTTTTATTGTTATAATGCAGGGTAATGAATGAATGTATAAATAAATAAACAAAAGAACCAGTCCAATCTGCAAGCTGACAGGGATTTTATATTTTATTTTACTCTTTGTTTATGAGGTTCATAAAAGTTCATTTTATGTTTTACTAGGTCTGAGCCTCACACACTTCCAGCTTCAGGGCCAGATGTGGAAAGTACCTAAATACTGTAAAAAGCAGTTTGTAAGGTTGTCCGAGTCAGATGGAGGCCGAAAACCTCAGAGATCTCAGAGAGACTCTTGGGAAACCTCCAACTGTGGTTCCCAGATAAACTGAGATTAACTTTGAGTTGGTGCATCTCAGAACTTGGACATTTATATTAGTAAGGGCTCTAAATGTCTGAAGCTCTCAGAAGTTCTCCCAAGGTTAAGTGTGGGGGAAGAGGATTTGCAATTGTCAAATAAATTTATATTATGATGTTTTGTTTGTGGCTTTTAAGTTCAATAAGTATGTCCTCTTTGAAGATCAGTGCCATTTTGCCAAATTACTTAAGACTTGGTCCAGACATGGTTTATATTAACGGAACAACTCCATTTGATTTACCATGCTGAGATACTTCCTATCAGTTTCATATCTGAGATTCCTTCCAACCATCCAAGCTTTTTTCTGGTGGTGCAATGCCTAGGAATAAAGTGTAGGAAACATTCTGCATTGGTATCTGCAGGTAGACATGGTGTCTATGCAGAACTACCATCAAGAAAGACCTGTGGAAATACAGTTTTAGGAGCTATTCAGCTCATCCCAAAATAAACAGCTCATCCCAAAATAAACATCTGTTTTTGTTAACTCAGTGAATGATTAGGCTTCATTAACTGTCCTGGGAAAGTATATATCACCTCAACATCTTCACATCAAATCAGGGCATCCTTGGGGGCCAGAAATTAGGTGTCTCTTACCTCTGCTGCCACA
The DNA here is from genome assembly GCA_032353885.1 of Nothura maculosa. NCBI lineage: Eukaryota > Metazoa > Chordata > Aves > Tinamiformes > Tinamidae > Nothura > Nothura maculosa. The sequence goes on from JAUBOD010000174.1 coordinate 3,142,740, forward strand.
GAGGACCATGTCAGGAGGCATTCTCCAAGGACAAACCATGCACTGATAACAAACTACAGCTGCAGACCTCTTTTTCTTTCCCAACATGACCGCAGGAATTGGTGGTGACGCAACCAGGCAGATCATTTAAGGCCAGATTTTGAAAGCTCAGTAGACACCTAGACAGAGTCCGCCAGCAAAATTTGCAGAAATATGTAAGCAGTGTGTGTGCCAGATTCTGGCTGATTGCAACAAATTAGGTGCCTGGTTATCTTTGGAAACTCTCCTTTAATCCCTCTGAAGCAGAACTCTGAGGAGAATTGCCCTCCTCACTCTTACAACGTTGGACTTCAGTGCTCAAATACCTTGTCAAAGCCGAACTTGCCTTCTCTATTCTCCAAATCAGGGCATTTCTTTTTTCCATCTTCCTTCTAACTTGTTTTTACTTTAAAAAACACAAAAACAAAAACACAAACTGAAAATAGCATAAAGGATGGCAATCGAAATTATTTGGTAGAGTGAAAATGTTGATGATCACTTAGCAAAAAATGTCTCTGCCAGATGTATTTAGTTTACCTAAGAGTTAATGGAAAGCAGTGTCCAATTCCAAGTGTTGACATGATTTGTCAAGTTTGCCATTGTATATGTTTGAAGTTTCCTTTGAGGGGAAGTGACCCAAAACTGTAACACTAAATAAACACGTTCTTCAAATAACCAATGGCAGTTTCCTAAATTGCCAATCAAATCCATAAATAAAGACACAAACTCTGAGTGTATTTAAGTTGTGTTTAGCAGAACAGAGCTAAACAATAACATTCTTGTTAAAATGTATTTTCATTTCAAAGCAGTTTCCCCATGAACATTCAGAATGTAAACAGTCCTAAAGATTCCTAAATTATCCTTGCTTTTGCCTCTTGCAGGGAGGGAATAAGAATGACTCGGGAAAGCTACATTAAAAGTCGCACAGACACAATACTGCATATTGTCATAATTACCACTTCTTTCTTAAGAAGAAAAAAACTGTTGGAAGATGAGTCCCCTAGAGTCAAAGTAGTATTTGAAGTGGTCTTATATTGCAAAAGAAAAGGAAATGGATCTTAGTGTTTTGTTCACAGAAAATGCTAAGTCATTATGGGCAATGTTCAAACCACCCGGTTTTAGCGCAGGCGTCCAGGACTGGGATCGGCCTTAGCGAGGTCCTCTGGGTGAAATTGGTGGAAAGAAAAACTCTGCTCCAGGAGAAAAGAATGTGATGTAAAGGAGGAGAAGGAACAGTGCTATGTTAAATCTGCATTCAAGTTCTGTCTTCATGTGTTATCAGCTTTGCCCTGCTACCCCCACCAACTTTTTGCTCATCACTCAAAACTAAGCCTTTGCCCTGATAATGCATGATTCTGATGTCTCTTTGAATTAGAGTTTTGGGGAAAATGCAGCAGTGTCTCAAGGATGCCAGCTGCTTCTGAGCTCTCCCTTCTCCTCCTGTTGTGTTTGGTATTTTCATGGGATCCCTAAGTTCAGGGGTCTTTTCACAAGAAGGTGATTCAGGGCTCATTGAAGTTAACAGAGTTTAACTAGCTTCAGTGAGCTTTGGATTGAGATGTTATCTTGCACAGACATTTAATTCTTACTTCAAGTAGTCTTTCTCATTCAGATTGCGTTCAGATGGTTGCTGGAAGACCTTGGAAATCCTGGCAAATAACTGTCCTTAAAAGAGGGAGTGATTTCTATGCAAGAGGTTGCTCTGAATTGGAGTAATACATCTTGCTCAGGACAGCTGGGGTGAGTGATGTAGGCTCTCTCCTGAAAAGACCTCATGGGTGTAAATTCTGAATCAGAATTAAAAGACAAATTCCAAAAATAATTGTTAAGTTTTACAACCTAAACTTACCAGGCTTGAAAAGCTGAACACTACAGTGTTAAATTGCGCCCTGTAAGAGGGAATTTAGTAGTTGTTCCATTGAACATTTTACCGATGTTTATCTGTGTTGTTGAAGTGGGGCCTGTTTGCATGGCATGTTCTGTACAGGCCGAAAAGGAGAATTTGCATCCTACAGAGATGGTAGTTTAGGCAGACAAGAGAGGTGAAAGCTTAAGGAAAAGGTCTTTGTGTGATGAAAATATCCAGTAACAACAACCAGAGTCACTGAAATAATCCAGATGGATGTGTGTGTCTGCTCACTGGCACCAAACAATTTAGGAACACAATTTTTGTCTGGAAAAAGAGTGTAAATGCCAAAGTGTAATTCGCAAGTGTAAGTGAAGTACTGCTATGTGGAGGTATCTCTGCATCAGCAGGGCAGTGAGTGAAGGAAAGTTTGTGCAAGGGAGCGTTGGACACCTTGTAGGTCCATTCATGCTTCCCTGTCCACCCGATGACTGCAGCTCTGGTACGGATGCATGGCCGGTTCTGAAAAGAAGGGCCAAACAGGGCAGTGACAAAGTCCAGCTTGTTTGCGGAGAAGGCAGGTGTTTTGGAGTCTGCTTGGCCCATTGGTGAAGCGCTGACCTGATCAACCAACACTACAGCCACAGCAAGGGAGCTGAGGCAGAGGCTCTCATCTAGAGGCTGTGCCCACAGCTCTCGCTCTTTCCATTTATTAATTTTAAACCCCTGCACATTTCCATTTCTAAAGCTAACCAGGAGCCCTGTCAACCTGGCAAAGCCTCTCCATGTCCTCCCTGGTAACTGAGCCACCACAGCAACATCAACCAAGGGCTACAGGCTCCTCAGCCCCTAAGGGCTGGAAGAGGCCTGGGGCTGGCTTGCAACAAGCTCCCAGATAGCCCCACTCAACCTCAGGCAAGGCCCAGATGCCAATTCAACAGTGTTTTAAGCTTTTCTCCTAGCAGAGTGTTAAACACAAGTGCACGAACTGTTCTCTGACTGCCAGGAGGTCGGATGCATCAGCAGGAGGTTCGAAGGAGCCCCTTCCATCCCTTGCGTGGCGAGGACGGGCTCCCGGTGCCGGGGGAGATGCCGTTTTGGAGCACAGGGGGTTAATCTCCCGGTGTTACATCCATCGCTATCATCACTTGGTGCAAAGAGGCTGGGCTCGGGAGCGGTGCCAGAGCGGCCTTGTGCGCACACCTCTGTTTTGCCTGCGGGGGAAATGCAGTTTAGAGAGAGCAGAGATGCCAATTTCTGTGCAGGTATTCCACATTATCACTTAGATTTGCCCCAGGGTGGAAAGGAGGAGGGAATCCTCCCTTTCAAAAGGATGTTCCAGTCTGCGGGGCCACTGGGAATGTGTTTTCCTGAGTGCTATCTGCAAGCAGCAAGAAACAAAAGACTCCAAAAAGGCTCAAAAGGGCTCAGTCACACATGAGCAAACCACAAAGAGCACATTTATTTTTAACCTGCTATTAAACCACAAGAATTAATTCACAATACTCAGGCAGCATTTAAGCGCTAAAGTAACATTAAACTCAATTTTTTTTGGACTGCTTCACACAAAATTATATGGATGCTAGCGAAACCAGTAGCTGGGAAAAGGCTGCATTTTAGTATTTCTGGAGCAGAAAGGAGGGGGCTGCTGAGTGACCCTTCTGCTGATGGTTATTGGGAGTTCCTCAAATAGTGAAATCCAAGGAATGGAAAGAGTTGCATGGTCCCCAGGACCACAGCAAAGCTCTGAAGCCTGGGAGGGTAGGAAGCAGGGAAATTAGCCCTTGTGAAAAAGGTGGGAAAAAATGTGAGTTTACTTTTAATTCTTATTTTCACCTTGTTTTGTGTAATCAACCTTCCTTTGAGCTTGCAAAGAATTCAAAGTCTGTATGTTAGGTCTGCACATAGAGGTGAAGGGAGGGCAAGCTACAGTAGGAGCTTGCTGAGTGAGAGCTGCTCCTCGCTCACTGCCTGTGCACAAGTTAGATCTGCAGTAGGGCTGAGAAATTAAAGGTAAATAAAAAAATAAATTACCTGGTTTTGCTTCTGTAAGCAAATGCTATGGCTGCTGTGGGACCATGCTGGAATGGTCTCAATATTGGGTAGAACTAAAAATCTACACAGATTCTTAGGTTTTAACTAAAATAGGGCCTATTTTAAGGAGAGAAAATTCTCTCAGGGTGATGTTTAGTGGAGATAGAAAGTTCTGCCAGCTGAGAAAAATATTGGCAGAAAAGTATGTATCGCAGCAGTAAATCTCTTTCTAAATTGTATTTTTATATCACCTTTTATCTGATACCTAAACTCTGTGAGGCAGAAGACAACATTATCCTACCAAAGCACTCAGAGGTGAAATGATTAGCCTCAAATCATATTGATTCTGATTTTATATTCAGCATTGCAGATCTGGAGTACAGTCCTTGAAGTACTGAAAACGCCTGAATTTACACCAGGTCATGCTGTGGCCACTCACTAGAAATAAAGTTGGTGGTTCTCATTCCTTTTTTGGTCTGTTTTAAGCAATCGATAATCATTCTCAGCCCAAAACTAAAATATCATCGTGATGACAAGTTTTTTAAAGCAGATTCTTGTTTTTGTAAGTAGTACCACTTGGTTTTATGTTACACATGAGGAGTTTAATTCTGGTTAAAAAGGGTGTTTCAAGACAAGAAGAGGAGTTCACATGTGAATTTTAGGGAGATGTATTCTGATAGGAATTAAAACTTCCGTGTAGTACATGGACATGTTCAGTTAAAGGTTTTGCTCTGAGAACCTCCAA
>JAUBOD010000174.1:3147482-3158328 GCA_032353885.1 Nothura maculosa
GTATTCTGATAGGAATTAAAACTTCCGTGTAGTACATGGACATGTTCAGTTAAAGGTTTTGCTCTGAGAACCTCCAATGTCTCATCTGGGTGTTAAGTAATTCAGCTGTTGTAAAAATGTATTTTAGTTGGTAGTTCAGAAGCAACAGTTTAGGTGCCTGATCTCTGATTCAGCTTCCACTTTAGGAAAACACCTGAACTTCTATCAAAAAAGAAAGGTTTTTTTTCTTTTCCATGGTGTCCTTCCTTCATGGGAACACGATCTTTGTTGTAAGATCTCTCTGAGAATTGACTGCAACTCCTGCCTCCCCATATCTGCACTCCTGTGCTTGTAAAGCTGCACAGCAAACGTTGATGTAACTCCCTGGAAAACTGGGAATTGCTTCATCAGTGTTTTGGAATGGAAGAAGCTACAGGCAAAGTGTGATTTCCAGGTAGGGCTGAGGGACTGTCTGTTCATTATATCATTTTCTAGATGATTTTGCAAAGTGTGCAGTCAGTGTTGAAGAGAAGCTTGCGTATTGCTGAGATGATAAATCATCATGTGAAACTCAAGAGGAATTGTTTCTTCAGCTGCGTGATATGTGAAAACTGTGCTAGAGGCTACATCTCTCAGAACTGCCCATTACCTAAATTCCCTTCAGCTCAGATGTAAATCCTTTTAAGAGATGGAAGATGCTTTGAAGTTGAAGAGTTGCTCCCAATGACAAATATGTATTTTTTCTAAGCGTCATTAGGTCTTTACTGGTATTTCTCCCAACAACTCCCTCCCCAAGATTCTGTGAGATACAGCTCAAATATAATGAAACAAGCCTGGAGTAGTTAATATTTTTAAATTGTCATCTCCTGATCTTTCATAAGTGATTGCTATTGTTATTCTTAGCTTGTTTTTCTTACATCGTGTCTTCTTTAATGTTTGTGGAGTGAGTGAGAAATGAAGCTTGGAGACGCACACATGGAGACCCTCCAGAATCGCGGGGTGTCCACACACTGTGCCAGGCACCAGCACCAGCAAGGAGCTGTGCCGCTCAGACCCACCTTTCCATGGAAAGTCTGCAATAGTCCATAGCAAGGTGAAGCTTGATGCACATTCCCCATGTGACATTGGAAAGTCAACACAAAATCAACACAAAGAAAACGGGATGGATGGAAGGCTTGAGCTTGCGTGTGCATGTAATCATGGAAATGGTCTCTCTGCATAAATGTGTACTTTCAATTACCAATGAGTTCTTCTCATTGGTAATTGAAAAAAACTTTCTCCTTTCTTTTGGGTAAATCTAAAATCCTTTTTACAATTCTGTATCATTTTTGCACGGAAAAAAAGTGACTTAGTTATAAAGAGATTTTATGAAGTAGAAGTTTGGGACTTCTGCAGGATGTTGCCTGGGCTTCCTCAAAGCACACACAAACACAAACACCCGCCGTGTTCCCAGAGTGACACAATGTGGACAACCAGTCCCTCCTCGGATGAATGGGAGCTGTATGTCTCCAAGTTGTGTGTGGCTGGGCCTTTCTCTTCCTGTGCAGGGAGAGACTTCCCAGAAGGAAAATAAAAGACTTAAGAAATCCTCAAACACGGGCTCTGAACACGAAGGCAACCTCACTGACCTGGTGGAAATCATAAATGTCTTAACATTGCTCTCCATGGCTAGTCAAGTTTATCTGCATGAGATTTTTTCTCTCTTTTCCCATATCTTCCTTTTATCTTAAATTCTCAATTCTTATGTGTCTACTGTTGAGGTTTATTTATCTTGAGAATCAAAGGGTGAAGTGTGAAGTTCTCAGAGAAATATGTGCAAATGGCTGGAGAGCCCCATGCCGCTCACAGGGATTTCAGGTGGAAATCACTTGGATTCTGCCTCTTTTGGCAGGGGGAAGGATGAGGCCTGGCTGCGTTGCATACTCAGATCATTCACAAATTTCAAAAGTGCCTGGATTTTAGTAATTGTTTTTTTCTGAAGAGACAGTCTGCTCAGATTCCAGTTGGGTTGTTTTGCTTTCAGAACTTCAGTTCTTGTAAACCATGAATGCAAGGGCTTGGGAACCATTTTGCCTTAAAGGGGTATTTAAAAATCTTAGGTAATTTTTCCTTTGTGAGATGAGTTGCTAAAACAGAAAATACAAGATTTAGGCTTTTTTTTTTCTTCTACTACTTCTTCACAGGGCTGGAGGTCATCGTGACTAACCAAAAAGGTATTTCCAGGACCTGATACTGTTTTTCAAACTCTTCTATATTAAATATCATCCCTCTAGTGAAAGCTGTCAAAACATTTTCATTTAACCTTCACCAGTAGAAAAATCTTAGTGATGCCACATAACAAACATTATACAAATAACTGTCAGGGTTCATTAAATCTCCTTTGAAAAAAATTATTTTCTCCTAAGCTTTGAGTGTTTAAATTTTTTAAGGAATCATTTTTTTAAGCTTTCTAGAGATGATTTGCTCCAGGAACTTTTAGACCCAAGAATCACTAATTTTAATGGAAGCTCAGACATGCAGAATGTTGGAGAGCAGCTTCTTGTCCCTCCCTGTTTTGCCTGCTGCCTTTTCAGTGATATGGGAAGGATGGGCGATTGCTGTGGACCGAGGCGCCGCGGAGGCTCGCGTGTCCGCTCGGAAATGCCATGTCCACGCTCGGGGCAGATGGGGATGAGAAGTGAGTGCAGAGGCTTTTGGCAGCCCTGAGCTCTCCAGGGCCCTTCAGGGCTAGGGGCAACAGCGGCGCTCAAGCAGCCCATGCGCATCCTTCGCTGGCCCGTGAAACCAGCCCCGTGCAGGGATCCTCTGGCTAGTGCAAGGATCGAAATTCTAGTTTAATTAAGGTCAATGAGTTGTTTACTGTAACACTAAGAAACCTTAGTCTGAGAGTCCTAGTCAGCACACGTTGCCAAAAGGTTGTACTATTCCCAAAGCAGTCGAGGTGAATAGAGATAGAAAAGCAAGGGAAAAAAATATGTCTATTGGTCAGGAGCATAACCAGCAATTGCGACTACTCTGTCATAATTTCTGTAAGGTTTGAGCTAAGTAAATTGCTAATTCCCACACATTCGCACATCTAAGAAATGAAAGCACTCAGGGCAAAGCCTTGTGCCTGCATGAGGAACGTTGACTAGGTGCAGGTCATTCGGACGCAGCAAAAGCTGGAGCATTCAAAGCACCACCGGGACGGGGCAGCTGCAGCGGATCCGTGCAGCGGATCCGTGCCAGGGCTGCCAGTTCATCCCTGGGCATCTCCACGGCTGTGACAACTTGGCACAGCCCTCTCTGCTTGCCCGGGTATCAATTACTTTGCTGTTGCATTTCTGCCGTGCTGCTAGGGCTAGCACCAAAGCCAGTGACACTTGCGATAGAGTTTGGCCTGGCTCTGCGGAGCGGGGCGAGCGGTGGCACGGGAGCAATCTCGCAAGGCCATCTGCTCCCAGCCCCGCACGCGCGGGTCAGCGCTGCCTTGCTGGTGATAAGATAAGGACCTCACTGGACTTTGAATGCACTGACATTTGCTCCCAGAATAAATTAAAAAAAGAAAAAAACAAGACGCAGAAAGTTCCCAGAACTCTCAAAGCAGAAACATGTGTTGGAATATGAGCACAGGGTTTTTCTTCTTAAATAAATTGAGCAGTAGGAGATAGGAGTTTGGGTGACCCCTTCTTCACAGTGGGTGTTGCACAGACTTGGGCTTTAAGCACTTCCTTAAGGACCGTCAGGAGACTGGGATGTAATTCAGTCAAACAGGGCAGAGTAAGCAGCAATGTCAAGGGAAGGATTTTATGTTTCAGTTTAAGTGAGTCCATTTGTTTTCCTTTTAATGAGAATAGCACTGCGAGCCACAAAGAGTCAGAAATGAGCTCAGCAATTGGAAACTCAGAAGCAGAAATCTCCTCTCCTCCGGCAGAGGTTTGTGCATCGCTGTTGCGATGAGTGTTTCAGTCATCCAAGGGATGTCTGAATCCCAGTCATCCAAGGGATGTCTCTGAATAGCCTTGCCAGCTCATAACTGTACCTGTATGCATCATTTCAATCCCATGATCCTTAGATTGTCCATTTCTAGGAAAAGATTGTGTTCCTGCTCTCCTTTGTATCTGAGATTTGCTGAAAAAATGCAGCATAGAAAGGTCAGTCTTACTAGTCAGAAGGCAATGTAGCATTTGGTGTTAAGTAGAAGCCTTTCTAAAGGTGGCAATGTAAAATCAGTGTTGAGCAAGCCAGTGGCCACAGAAGCCAATGCAGGACTCTGCTCTTCACCCAGGTTACTCAAGGAGCAATGCAAGGAGTCCTGGTTATATGTTACAGAGTTTATACAATAGTAAGTTTTTCTCTGTTCTTGCCTGCAAATTTCTAGCTTTATGTATTTAAAAAGAGCAATGCTCCTTTATTCTAAGATATACACGGTTTCATTGTTTTGCTGTTCAGGCTCTATATCCTGTGGTGGTAAATCTTGGAGAGACAGCAAACCAAGCCAGAAGAGTTTTCCAGAGAGCTGTCAACCAAGTTATTTATATCCATTACAAAAATAACTGAGTTTTCTAAGTATCCATCCTGTGGGGCACTCTAAGCACAGTGCAATATTTTCATCATGAATAAACAATTAAAAAGTTCATCTATGCAAAATAGTGTTAGAGTGCCTGTTTGGGAAATTGCAGCCACTAGCACCAAAGCAAAATCACTTCAACTTTACATTGCAAAGAGTTATATAATTTTATACACCATAAAAGATATATAATTATTACCTGAGCCTGTTTAAATGCTTGATTTGACTGCAAGTTCTCAGCTGAGGTTCCTGTGCAGATGGTGGTGCCCATTTGTCTTGACTGCATCAAAACAAAGTAGTTTGGAGTCCTGGTTTACCTGGCTCTGTCCGCCTTGTCACTATCCCTCAGACCATATGAGGAAGAGCAAACGTGACCTTTCTCAAGGCCTTGCAGAGAATCTATGGGACAGGAGCTTTCCTCACCATAGAAATGAAGGGATTGAACTAGACACTTGCCCAGTGAGGTCCATGCTCTTGCAACCAGCAAAGAGCACTACCAGTTTTGACTGAAGGGGCTAATGTGCTTCAGTTGTTCAACACCTTATTAAAATCAGGTAATTTCTTTTAGTACTTCAATAATGTTCATTATTCAAGGTCGGAAAACCTCATGGGGTTTGTTAAAGATTTTCCTTTAAAACCTATGTGGCTGTGAACCTATGATTTAATTCAAAATTCAACTCAACGATTAGAATTTCAAGACACTGGACTAAATTCTGTTTTGACAGATATTTGGCCATTTCTGAACCTTATGCATGTTCTACCCATGATGTTGAGGCTGCTTGGGTTTCTGCTGGTTGTTTTGGAGAAGCATAATTATTTAGTTTCTCAGAAGTGACCTAAGTCTAAAGAGTGACCTCATATGACTGTGGGAAAAGTATTGAAAATATTTGCTCTTCTGCATTGAAATTTTAGACTGTGTTGCCAAAAATGCATGATATGGTCCCTTTCGCGGAGAGCAGACAAAAGGGCAGATCAAGGTACATCACTAATGCTAATTTTGATGTCGGTATTGTTGTTGTTTTAGACATTTTGAGCTGAAATTTGCTATATAGCAAATTGCTATATTGCAATACTTGCAATGCCAATGGACAGGCTCCCCATGCATGGGCGTGCGCTGGGTGCTCAAGCAGTTACTGGGGCTAAATCCGGGGAGATTGGCTCATGTAGCAGCAACACCAGCACAACAACCTGTGGGCAGGGGCTGTAGGTCAACCCCTTCCCACGCTACCTGATGGGTCCTCATTCACACACGTTCTCTGAGCAGAGGTTTCCTCCAAGAAGCACTGGGAGGCCCTGAGAACTTTTGTGAGGATATTTGTAATTGCTGTTGTTGTGACACTGAGGAGCTTGAATGAAGCTCAGAATCACGTGGAGTGTTTTGATCAACACCTTTTTTGTTTTTCTTTTAATATTACTCTTTAAAAGATTCTGGAGGTAGCAGTGTGGCAGCCAACAACAATTAACTTCCTTCCACATCAGTACATTTAGGAGCATCTATCTTATTGGGAGAAAAGAAAAATTTTACTAACTTGATTTTCTCTTTGATCCCTCATATTTCCTACATGCTTTTCTCTCTGCTTATAGGATCTGACATAATTCCTTTGGTCAGATTTTATGCCTGAAGTCATTTAGGCCAATTTTAGCTTCTTTTTTTTTTCAGGGCTTTGACGTCTCAAGCAACTTAATCTAGGTCAGTAAAGTACCTGCTGTTGAAAGGAATTTTCTTGAGTAATGTTTTGATGTCAGAAGGGCCTTCCTTGGCATGCACGGGTTGGAGGTCACGGAGTACGTACTGTACGGAAAGGGCAAGCCACTACTTGTTAAATATTGGTCAAAAAGCAGTCTTGGGTAACAGACATTCAGATTTAAAATCCTTCTAAATAAAGGGCTCTGTGATTTTTAAAAGGCTGAGGTGCTGCGTTGTAAAAATTCCAGCAGTGTTTCCTTAGGGAAGAAAGGGTAAATAAAACACTTGGGTTCAGGAGAACTCCACGGAAGTAGCAATTATACTGGTTTCAAATAATTCCCAGGCCAAATCTAATTGCAGAATTACAATTCTGTGATCCCAGTGGACTTGTTCATGGGAACAGCCACAGGATCCATCCCTGTGGAATATAACAGACTGTAGGTAATGCATAGCAGGAATTAACCTGATAGAGTTAGCATCAATGCTTCTAACTTCCACATTGTGCTTATGGCTTCAATCTTTTGTTTTTCATCTACTTTAAAAGTGCATTTTTGCGTACCTTTACCACAGCCCTCCAAGCTGTGTTCAGCCCCAAAAGCTTGACAAATCGGAGCCCATGAGGGCCATGCAGCTTTCTCCACCGTGGCCTTTCACAGCTGAGGCTCTCGCAAACAGCCAGCTCAGCCCCGTTACAGCAGGGGTGAGGCCAGGTGACTATTCCTGTAGCCAAGGCAAGAAGAGCAACAGCTACAATTCGGGGAAAAGTGAAGGAAAAGACAAGACACTGCATGAGCATCACAACTTTCAAAAATAGTTTTTGGGAGGATTGTTTTTCATAATTGCTTTAATCGTGCATCTGATGGTGGTAAGGTTCAAATGAAGCTTTTCCTGTTGTTGGGTCCATGTGTCTGCAGGATCTCTCTTCCATACCTCGCCACTTGCTTTCCCAAGAAGTGAAGGAATGCAAATGACTATTTGTCCCTCCTTCTGTCAGATTTGATTAAGAAAGGCTCAGGCATAAGTGAGGGGAGCCAGAGACATCCATGCAAAAACTCAGCAAAATGGATTATTCTACCTCAGTTCTGAATGGCCTCAAAAGCATTCTGTCCAATCTTTTCCTTAAATTTTAGAAGAGATATTGTGAAATACATTTATCTGGTTTTGCATTTATTTCAAAAGAAGAGGCACAAGCCAATATTTCAGCACTGGTTTAGGGCATTGCCTGAAAAATCTAATTTGAATGACATTACTGGAAACTAAAGCGATTATGTACGTGCTTATTTAGCTCATCACTGAGTAGTCTATCAGTAGTACACTAACAAGTAGTGATATTTTTGCCCTTTTAAATTGACTTGCCGTAATTTGTTACATTTGGTTAGCTGGTTTCTAGTGGATTCAAAGTATGACACAATGGTTCTCAAATTGTGCTCTGCAGACCGTTTTTTGGTGGGCTTGATCGAACCCATGGTCATGAGATGCTGTTTTCCCTCATTTCCAGTTGAGAAGTTGTATTATGAGACTCTAAAAATACATTCACATGTTTTCATTAAATTGTTTCTTCATGGTAGCAATTGTTATAGTTGCTGTGTTCATCTCTTTGATCGCTATTGGGAGGAGTGGTGGCTTTTGTGATTGGAAATAGATGAAGAATGGAGCCAATTCAAATATGTATTTGCATGAGGGATATATTTTTTGTGGGAGAAAGAAATCTATTTACATGTGTATTAAGGGAAACACGCCTCATATAAATTGGTTTTGCCTTTTCTTCCTTCTGTGAACTTTTAAAGTAGAAGAATCTATTTAATACATTTATTTTTAAACTTATGAAAATCAAGGGTGTGGAATTTATTTTGGAAGGTCTTACATGTATGCGTAAAATACTTTGGTAGGCAAAAAAACCCTTAAATTGTGAATGATTTTAGCAAAGATCTCTTTTATCCAAACATTTCTTTAGGCATTTGAGTTAAACAGGAAGTTGCCAAAGCCAAACTTTGAACACACAGATTAAAATACCTTTTCTTCTTTTATTTGCTCTGGCTTCCTTTTCTAGGAAATGAGATTATAAGAGATCACCATTCAGTTGGTGTTTCAGTTTCCACAGTCCTCTAATCTATACAGGATCATAACTCTAATACAAAAAAATACCCTCTCTCTCTCTCTCTCTATATATATATATATATATTCAGCAGAGTTTGGGACGACAAATAAGTGGGATTCTATTTGTCTTTTTTCATTGGTCAATTTTAAGATATCATTTCAATTCTGAGCATATCTCAAAACTCCTCTTCTTAACTAGGACAAGTCAAAAACTTATTTTCTTTTCTTGGAACATTTCTGAGATACGTTAAAGAATGCCAATTTGAATAAGTGGAAAAGGTAAGCTCTATCCCCCAAAATTACATATATGAGAGCAGAATATAAAACTATAAAATAGAAGTGAAGTATCTTCTTCTATAATTTTAACTCTTTTAAAATGAGGCATTCTTAATAGTATAATACAATGAAATCTCCAAGTGAAAAAAAAATGTAATTTCAAATTTGAAAACTAGGTGGTTTTCCATTTTGAAATACTGCAAAAATAGTTCCAGAGTTTAAAAATCTATTTCAAACTTATTACTTGACAGACTTCTCTTGAGATGACTGTTCCCATATTCTCTTGACCTGATTTGCCATCCAGTTGCCTGCTTTTCTTTTGTTTAATGAATCTCTCTGTATGTCTTATGTCCTCAGAGTAGCAATTGCTGGGAGGTTTCATGTCCAATGTTGTTTATCTCAGTCTCAACTGCTGCTTACCCTAACAAACTACTGACTAGTCCTAAGTGACAGTTAATCCCATTGCAGGTGCTACATGCTGACTTAGTGACACGAATTGCCCAAACTGACCAGTTATGGCTTCATAGTGCATTTTAATGGTAGTTGGTGTTTCCTCGAGATGGTAACTGGAGCTGAAATCTTGGTGCCATTCAAGGAAAAGGCAGAATTCTCCAGGATTTATTTCATCTTGTTCTTTTCTGAGAGTTAAAAGGGAACCTTCATCCTCCTTACATCTATAAACCCTACAGCTTACATTACAGTCCACACAAAGAGAAATCTTTTGAAAGTGTCTGAGTGAAGTCAAGAAGGTAAATTAGAATCATCTGCTTCCCAGAGCCTTCCCTGTCTCTATAAAACAATGCCCTCTTCTGCCTCCCAGGCTGTGACTAATTCCCCAGCAGTCCTTTCTTTCCAAGCAAAACTCTCATGTAGGCTCACCATATTTTAATGAGCAAATGCACTGAAGACTGGCTTCATATGATTTGTTTTTTCCCTCTTCACTTCAGTGGTAGTAAGAATGTACGAGACAAAGTTGAAAATAAGAGTCCAAATGTGGATGTTGAAGAACGGTCAGACTTTTTCAATGCTGTGTGATTTTGACATAGCTGTGGGTCATGGCATGTGTACAGTTAATTGGGGTTCATAATTGAGAATGTCTAGTACTTGCATATCCATTGGAGGCCTTTGTGAGGAAGTATATGTTCAGGGCTGGGGATGTTCCTTAGAAAACCATAATGTCCCTTCTTTGGAGACGAGCAAGATGAAGGATGTGAGGACAAACTCCAGAAGGCTGAAAATGGAAGTCAGAGAGTCTGTCACAGCCCTCCCTTTTACAGCCACAGGAACAGGAGAGTCCCCAGAGGGCTGGAGATGTTCCATGTGGAGGGATATAAGAGCACGTTTTGCTGAGCTGCTTTCATTCTGTGAGAATCAGATAGGTTTCCATTGGTTTCAGAGAGCCTGGTCAGAGGAAAGGGTTAAGAGGATGATGCTGGGGTCAAACATGCAGAAAACTGTCTTCGTTGAAATCCTTTTTATGAAATGTTTGATGTCTTCCATAGTTTAACAGTGAGCGCCACTTTGATGTAGGAAAATGCTAATCTCCCTTTGGAAGTGAACATCAGGCACTGTCAGCCTTGCTCTCAGACAGTGCTTAGAGGGAACAGGCTCTTGTACTGGTTGGGGAAAGGGAAGTAGCATTTATTTGAAAGAATAGAGGCAAGCTGGCCACTTCTAATACTAATCCATTTGACACCTGTTTAGGCTGACTTAGCCCAAAGTAATTTAACCTGCTTTTCCAGTGATTCCACTTGCTGCCCTGAGACCGGCTCTTCCTATTTCCTTTTCAAAAATTTAGGGAATTCCTTTGATCACTGATGGCCATGAAGACTGCATCTTCCTTATGACATCCTTTCCCATTAAAAATTACCAGCCAATTTTATATTTAGCTACAGAACAGCTGTTGATTTCAGCAATTTAAATTGTGGACCAGAACAGGACCAGAAAAGGCCGTTTCTGGCTTTTCTTAAAGTAAATCCACTTTGGCCTACCCAAGCGCCCACCATGCCAAGGGGCCATGCAGTGTCCGATGGCTGCAGTGCAGAGTTGCTGTATGAGGAACTGGAGGAACCTCCCATTTTGTACCCAAATGGTTTCCTTTCTTTCCTTATTTTGATCTGCTGTGGTTGCCTTCTGCCTTTTTGGGACAGCAGTGGCTGGTGCAACATCGGACAGAAATAGCAAGGAATCCGCTTTTGGCCGAGGCTCTGGTGGTTCCCTTGCTGCCTGCGGAGCTGGCTCATGGAGCCGCCTTTTCC
>JAUBOD010000174.1:3182170-3213417 GCA_032353885.1 Nothura maculosa
GATGCTGGAAATAGTTCATTGGGCCACTGTGGTCTTCCTACAGTGCTGCCCTGAACTATCTGCATTAGCAGATTGGGGCCATCAGAGAGAAGAGGCAGGAGATGTTCTGGGTGCAAAGCAGGTGCCACACATGATGCTCAGAGACTGCTCCTGCTGTTGGAGCGGCCTTGCTTGGTGTTGTACACACATCTGAGGGACTAGGGGGCAGAGGGAACAGACCTGACTGCAGTTTCTGTTAAAAAGAAGAAAGAAGATAAACTGTTTACAGCAAAACGTAAGTGATAGCAACACAGGCTTTAAGAAATAAAAAGCACAGATAACTAGTTCAAGACTGAGGAAGGGAGAAGAGCAGAAAGGAAGGCGGTATAGTAACATCCCTTGGATGATAAAAGCACAATTTAATTTTATATGCTTTCTATCGGACAGTCGCGGCTGCCCAATATCCTGCCACTGGAGCAGGGATATTTGATTTCCCTCAAAGGAAGTCAGAGGGATTAAAGGAATTTTGATAATTCTTTTAAAGTCAAAAGTGGGACGTATGACCTGACTATTCTGGAGCAGTGGAGGGGAGGCTGGGCTGCTGTAGGTGGCAACATGGAGAAGACCTTCAGCTCCTCCAGCCTCTCCAGCTCTATCAGCTTAGACTTAGTCTTTCCATGGCTTGGCTTTATCCAGATATTTATGACCATCCTTTACATTTAGCATAGAAGGGCTGTTGAGCCAGATATCATCATTGTAATATCCTACAAAAAAAACCCTATCAGTTGCAAAATATATGCAAATAACACATACTCATAGAGCAGCATAAGAGAATGAAATCTAGATGGAAATTTTTTTCTCAACACAACATAGGGACCAAAAGCTATTGTGCTGCAGGCTGGCATGACTGTGCCAGGACAGTGCCACTTTGCTGGGGGCCAAGACAGGCATGATTGTGCCCTGAGCTGCAGCCACTGCATATGTGGGGCTTGCAGTTACCGGCCAGGACTGAAGCAAACTCATAGCGGCTTCATTGACTGGGTGACATGAGCTAGGACAGGGCTTGGACATTGTTCTTCTGGATGCCCTGTGCTCTCTGTCCAGCTGCTGTTCCTAGCAGGAAGGTTTGCAAAAAAACTTGGCGCTATTTTCAATGATTCAACCATTCTTCCTGGGTGGGGACAGAGGAGCTATCTCTGCTGGACTTGCATTCATTGCTGTAACAGTAAACATGCATTAAAGGTGGGGAAAAAAAAAGAAATCAAAGAAATAATCTTTTAAACTTTTAAAATTAGTTTGTAAAGAAGTTAAAAGCAGCAAGTGGTGTGAGAAGATGAACAAAAAGTGGGTATTGATACCATCTAAAATGTACTGCTTTCATTAATGGATGCTAATCTCTGCCTCTCCCAGTCCCACTGTGTCCCCTGCCAGCAGGGCTGTCTTTGACTCACAGCTTTTTTTATGAGATACACTATAAACTTGGAGAAGCCACACATCTTTCAAGGAGTGTCAGTTGCTTAATTCCCATCAGACAACCTGGACAGCTTGTCGCTTTACAATAAAATATCATATTTTATGGTTCTGCCTCCTACCCTTGCAGTGCTTTACGGTCTGTGTTGCATGGCAAGTCCTACAGAGTTGGTTCCACAAAGATTATAAGTTTTCCTTATTTTGCTTTTAAAGTGGGAGTTTGACACATCTATAGTGATCAGATATTTAAACACCACTGTCTGTATGGCATTTGTGTTTAAGAAGAAAGCGCTGGAAAGGGATAGATGTCTGTAAAGCCTAGTTGTCATGGAAGAGGTGAACAGGGAATGCCTCTTCCAACAAAACATCATGGAGCTATGAAATGAATACAGGAAATGGCAGATTCAGAGGGATAAAAGTTGCTTCCTAGCACCATCCAAAGTTAAACTATAAAAGTCCCTGCCAGGAAGCATTGTGAATGCTGAAGAATTAGCTGGGTTCCAAATTCAGGAAAGAAAAATCCAAGCAGACCTATTGCATACAATAATGCCACCCATGATGGCAAAAGCCCTTGCACCACAACCCCCTGGTGGCTGCAGGCGTGCTGGGGCCGCGTTGCGACATGCCCACCGTGTCCCCCGCCCAGGCCTCACCGCGGCCGTGGCTCGCTGGGCCGGGCAGACCTTGGTGGGAAGCAGTTCCCCATGGTCTCTAGGAGCCTACATGGATATTTCATCAGGCAGCTCTGAAGCCTGATTAATGTGCACAAGTCGCTTTGAAATTTTTGGATGAAAGGGTCTACCTGACTGCGAGGTCTAGCCCCAGACTTGCTTTGTACGATGTGAAAGCGATAACGGAGTTGACAAAACTCATTAAACGCAGCACCTTTATCGTAGGGTATCATCTGCGCGGTGTTGCAACACCGAACGTTGGCAAGCTCCCAGCACGGCGGCCTGCTTCGGTTACAGCACAGTGACACGCCGATAAGCTTGTACTTGTTCGGCATTGCGCGCTCCTCGGGTGATGTATTGGGAAACTCCCTACCAGGTACCCCATGTTCTGCTGCCCTGGCAGCCTCGTGCTGGACAGGAGGCAACAGGAGCTCCGCTCTGCCCGTTGGCAGCTCCATCCATAGTCAGTTCACAGCGGCGCAGGCTCCGGTAACTGCTCCAATAGGGAATGAAGCCACCAACGAACAGACAGCAAAGGCCGTGGGCAGTGGTTGCTGAAAGCGATTCTGTGAAACGCTGTACAGATTTCACAATTAGGACACATGTCAATCTTTTGAGGATTAGGACGAGCATGGTCCTTCTCATGCAGCTGACCTCCATTTGAAGGACATAATATTTGTTTTGCTGTTTTTGTTGTTGCAAGCAGAGCTAATTACGGTTTGGATGATGGATGCTTTATCGCAGTGGGCAGAGAGACCAAAGAGGATTTAACCAAGGTTTTGGAAGAGTGGTAGCATTTCGGAACCATTTTGTGAGATTCCACATTTCAGCTGCAGCATGGAATAAACTAGAGAGGTTTCGTGGGGTGTTCCCCTAGTTTTCTTAAGCTAAGACTGTTTTTAAGTAAAATAAAATCAGTGTTTTGGATAAATGATCTGCATAGCCTGTTGTTGAGTTCATAGGGAAATGTAACAAACAGTATTTTCAAGTGGTTTTGTATTCCAGCGAGACAATTTCACAAGCTTGTTCATAGCACTTATGGAACCCTTTATATTTTCAGAGCTCCTGGAAACAACAAGCTTGCTAAAAAAAATAATATAAAATACAAGCACTATTTTTAGAGCTGCAGCGTCTAAAATAATAGCCCATTGACAGGAACTTCACCATTTTCAATAGGATGCCACCGCGCTTGGGGGTTCCCAGGCTCCTCCCGTTCCCGGCAGGCTCGCTGGGATGGAGCCTGGGTGGGCACATTGTTCAGGCCGGCCGGCCTCCCCTGCAGAGGCAGCCTCGCCCCAGCCTCCCTTCTCTCACCCTGAGCTCTGTGATAAAACTTTCAGCAGGAGCACCTCTCCCTTTCTGCTAGTTTTTGATCCTCTGCTTTGATTCCTCAGTAAAATCTCCCATTTAGTGTCAATCCCACCCTGAACTGCTTTGCTGTTATCTTGTGTCATGCAGCAAAGCTCTCTCCAAGCACTGAGTACCTCCTCTGATGCAGGGACTGTGTTTGGGAAGGGTGCAGACGCGCTGCTTCCAGACAGACGTTGGAGCTGCCTCTGAGCCGTCTGTCCATTCTGACTGTAACCCCCTTGTTTCTCCCCAAAATGTAATATGAATCCAAGAGCAACTTTTGTTGAACTATAATCTGGGTCAACAATGTCTGGTAGGTTGAAAGGTCACCCTGAAACCCCATCTGTTTTAGTTCTCCATTGGAACTAGGAAAGTACTTTAAACTTGAGATGTTCTGTAGCATTCCTAAATTATCAGTAATGTGTAGTGACACCAAGAACTGTGGTCTAGAAATGCTGTGTTTCTGACTTTTTTTTTTTTTTTTGATCTAAATGGGTGAAGCGTCAGATTTAGGAAGCAAATTCAAATCAGCTGGACATAGGTCAGTGGATGTATGCAGAAAAGGACACTACGGTAGGAGCCTCTGGCCCATAAAAAGCCTGTCCTACTGAGATCTGGCTCCAGGGCTTATTAAATACCAGCCATTTTTGACTAGTAAAAGACCAAACAAAACGTTCTCTTTCTCCTTTGATGACTGAATTCAGCCTGACATGAGGGGTATCATTTATATAAACACTTGCTTTTATGCATGTGCTGTGTGCTGACAGATTAACACATCTGCATGCATATTTTTAAGGCTATTTTGCTTTAAGGTGATAGCAAACCTAACCTGTAGACTGAAGGAATACTCGAGGTGTCAGAGAGGACAGGGCACATATGGCTTTCTTTGCCATTTGGGATCTAGCCAGGTCTTTTTAGAAATTGTCCTGCAAGTGCTCAGCTCTGGTAGTTCTTCCTGCTCTTCTATGATTCTGTGAAGCTCTTATCACAGGCCCAAAGCTCTCCAGAATCATTTCCGATGTTGTTTAAGGGACCCCTTTTTCCACACAGTTAATTTTGGAACATAAAAGAGCAAAATCATGTCAAGAGGGTCAGAAGTACTAGCATATTTATTTCACTTGGTGACAAGTGTACTCCAGGTAGGCCGAAGCATCTCTGATTTGTTGTATCCGTTTTGCATCTTGATGTTAGAGCACTGAATGCAGGCCTGCCTTGCTCTGTGCTGTGAAACATTGGCACAGGAGTGGTTGAGACTCCAGCTGCAGGGTTTGGTTTTACTGTTAACCTGGGTGAATCCACAAGCTTTGACTTCAGCATCACTTCAGAGTCCCTCAGTGGTTCTATTGCACCATGTAGGACACAACTGAATTGAGGGCAATGATGAAACACCCCAAGGGAGCAGTTGCCTCTACTCAGAACAGTCTTGCCTCCCTGTCAGTGATCACATCCTTCTAAGATCCTTGATATTCTCATATGAAAATCCCCAACTAATTTCCCTCAAAATCATCCAGGTTAGCGTTGAAACTGATCTTTGTAGAGTCAACTAGGCAGGGAAGAAGTGAGGTGGAGCAGGAAGGTGGGGCAGTTATTGCTCAGCTGGAAGAGGATGTGGTCTCTGATGCTCCAGTTGCCAGATCTTCAGTAAATGCTGTGATTTTTAAACAGGACTCTTCTCCTTTCAGAGACCAAGAACCACTGACAGGCTCAAGGACTGTTTTGGGGACAAAAAGCAGAACTGGCTTCTGTTGCAAAGTCCTTGAAATGCCTTCTTTTATTAACCAGCACCTGAGCTGCTCGATGTGCATGCAGACCTGCCTTAACTCAAGGCAAATTTCCATGTGAGTATTCCCAGCATTCACTGGCAGTCCAAGGGAAAGTGCCACGATCCTATATGAGCCTAAAGCTGGACTGCAAGACAAAGACCCCACTAGTTCCTATTGTTTATGGACGTCATGGAGTCAGAGATGCCCTTTGTGACCTCCTCCTGCCACCTTTAACCTTTCAGCTCTGTCCTCTGCCTCCTTGTCCTCATGTAATACAAAGATGAGAACTGAGCTCCTTGCTCTGGACTGCAGTCTGATAATTGAGCCGAGTCACGCTAGCTAAACAGGGACAAGTCTGCAACTGATTATGAGGTTTTTGTCTCAATTAATTGTCAGAAGCAAAGGGACGTTTGATGTTTAATGTCTTTTTCTTATTTTTCAATGTATTCTAGTTGCCACCCGCTCTCTGGCACCGGGAATAGACAAAATTGGACAGTGAAAAGACTGGAGTTGTCTGTGTCTTTGTGCATAATCCATCTTGAGTGTTTGCCTGCTTTATTTTATTTTATTTTATTTTTTTAAGTGTTAGAGGACTTCGGGTTTAGGTTTCATTACAAAGTGCCAGTGACATCTTACCTGGATGCACTGAGGAATCCTAAGCTGTGCCTCAGTCTTCAGTCCTTGTAGGTCTCCTTGGGAGCTGATGATCTCTTCATGTGGCCTGAGTCATAAAACAGCCTTTCATAGTCTGGAGTATTTTTCAGAAAATAAAAATAGAAAGAAAAGAGACAGCAAAGAGAAGGAGGTTAAAAAGTTTTACAAGTAAGAGGAATCAAGATGTGCCCTGTGTGACTGAACAGCAGAAACTTCTTTTAAAATGAAAATTTGGGAATGAGAGGACAATTATGCTGTGAAACGCTCTCCTTTTGTACATAATTGATTTCGCTTCTTAAAAAATTATGAAAACATCAACAGTTTCATGGACATTTTACATTTCATGAAATGCAGCTTCCTCCAGTGTTTTGTAAATGCAGAAGTCTATGAACGTGCCAGGGAGGGGCTATCTCATTTTTCAGACAAGAAACACAGTGTAACAGGGCATCTAATCCCTGAGAGCCGAGGGTGAGCATCTTTATTGCCCATAAATCAGGACACCCCCAAAATCGCCCTGGGGCTGAAATCTGATTCCCACCAGGTCAGCAGCAAAGCTCGTGTTCATTCCTCTGGAGCTGCTTCCAGCCTGAGTGTCTTCCATAACTGCTGCTAAATAATGTCAGGACCCCCAATTAAGCACAACCTGAAAGATTTGGATTAATTGTAATTCAGCAAATTACTGGATGAGCTCTGATGAAGAATTTAAGAATTCCTGGCTTCCAGTGCTGCACTCTGACCATAGATAGGATTGAAATGATTACAGCAAATCTTTGGGAGGTTCATTATTTTAAATCTAACATTGTAAACATTCAGGGAGATCTGATGTAGATCTAAACAGAATGAGTATCTTTGCTTAAAAAAGCGGAATAGAGACTACTATTGTAACTTGGAAGTTGCCAGACAAAGCAAGTAAATCATCTCATGCTGCACTGTGTTTTAAGTTACAAGTTGCACCAATTACTAAAGATAGTTTTTTTATTTTTTTCTGTTCTAGAAAAGACATGGATGCCATTTTTAACTCACATGTGAGGTTCTGTACTTTTTTTTCAGATTAATCAATTCAGAATAATTCTCTTAATCACTTTATTACAATGTTTGTAAGACAGGGAGGTTTGTATGTACACATTAATATATATATGTGTGTGTAAATTGAGTAACTGCAAAATTTGGCAATCTTTTTGAAGACAGTAGTGGTTATTCATATAGCACTGAGTGTAATAATTTCTCAATTGTTATTCATTCATTTACCCATTATTGTTGCCTTAACCACATTGCCTTTGAAGACCCTCTTATGTATTTAATATGTGGACCAAATGAAAAAATCAGCATCACAAACAATATATTCAGGTGCTAGCTGGCATTTCCCAGGGGGACTGGTAGAAACATTATAAATAACTAACCGCTTGATTATTTTTTCATTTGATTTCCATGATTGCGAACCTGGAAACTGTATGCCTGCTTCTTGTGCTTTTTTACACTAACTTTTTCACCTAAATTTGCAAATGCACACTTTTGCATTTGTGCAAATGATGTGCTGTATGGGATGGGGCGCAGGACAGATGATTATTAGTTGTATAGTGCAGATGGATGACCCATTTCTGCACAATCCAGTTTGTGCTTTTCAGACACAGATTGCACTGATCCTTAAGTGCTATAGGTAAAGGTTTAGCTTTTAACTATCATACAGCTAAACTTCTGCAGCACTGTCTGCTTCGCAATGAAGTTTTGATTCTCATGCCTAGGGAAAAGTTACAATAATATGGGGTTTGTTTTGCCCTTTTTTTTTTAAATTAACTAAATGCTTAAATGTGCTGTCAGATGTGATTTCAGTTGTGGTGAAAATTCAGGTCACTTCTTGTATTATCCAAAATGCTGTTGCTTATCTTTACCTCATACACACGCAGCCTCTTTCAGAGGTGTCCAAATGAGCACCCAAACTCACTCGGTGAGTTTTGAGAAAGAGCAACTTTGGGCACTCTGAAAGCCCAGTGTCGCATGCACGGAATCTGCCTCTGATTCCTGAAAATTTCAAGCAAGAAGGATGCTTGGCAGCAGAGGCAAAAAGCAGAGGACCGTTTCTCATGAATAACCTGGCAAAAAGTATGCAGACAAGTTCCTAAAAAATGTCAGCTGAAATTATCTGTTCTTCTTTTAGGTGTATTAACCAAATTGTTGCTTTTCTGGATGCCAAGGGATATCAGGACAAGTTCAGCTCACATCCTCCCTTTGCTGTTTCTAACTAAAGATTGGACACATCATGTTAAGTAGACATTACACGTTGCAAAATACATAATAGAAAGTGCTTTAGCACTTGGGTGTCTTGTGGGCAATATAATGTATGGCAATATTGCCCGCTGTTTGCACAGCAGCACAAAGGGTCTATCAGGCACCCTGGTGAGTCCACAACATAAATCAGAGGCAACGCACTGAGCAACAGTAATGTGCCAGAGGAGGAGGAGACTATTGCTGAAATGGAAATTAGGCATGGAAAAACTATCCAACAGAGAAATGCTCTCGCTGATAAGGAAGAGCAGAACGTGGCAGTGAAGGGAATTCCTTGGGAAGGCAGCTAGGTCGTTCTCGGGATGCCGCAGGTCCTGGCTGATGGGGAAAGCAGAGCTGTGGGCACAGGCGGCTCCTTATCCCTGCCCTCCTACGGAGCAGAGCCGGCTCCCAAGTGCGTTGCAAAGATCAGTGCCTCTGAGGCAAGCTCACTTTGGACAAGGGCAAAGGCAGGATGCCGCAAAAACCTCTAATCACTGAGATACAGGAAAGAGGGAAAAGTATCTAATTGGGTGTAGGAATCTGCGCTTGATTTTTTTCTTTTTTTTTTCTGAAGTTGCATAAATAGCATTTTTAGTGAAAAGAAAGGTTTTTCTTGTGTCTACTCACTAGTGAATCAACACAACTACCAAGCTGACATTGGGGTCCAAGTCAGAGCCCAGACACAGCTCTAGGGATGCACAGAGACCTCTGTACTGCCCAGACTCCCGCCACCATTGGTAGCTGGTGACAAGGGTGTGACAAGATCTGCACAGCTTCTCCGGTCCAGGTCCCCATGGGCATCCAGGACGTGGCTCCGGGTCGCCTGGCTCCGTCTCTGCCCCTCACGCTATTCCAGCGCTGACCATGGGATGCGCGTAGCCCAGCTGCACTCACGCACCCGCCGTCATCTTGACTTACGTGGGTGTAAAGGAGCCTGACATGCGGCTTGCTGGGCTCATCGTGTTCTCCTTCGGGATTTGCAGAGCCCTGTAGGCTAGATGCTGTGGAGCTCCCAAAACGAAGCCTCAAATCAAGCACAGCAAATTAAGCTCAGGCATATGCAACACATCATTTCAGGGCTCATGTTTGCAGCCTCCAGCTCCAGTATTGAAAAGCCTCAGAGATGAGTGGAATAAATAGCCAGTTCGCAGAGGGCTTGGCAGGATTTATTATGTTTATGGTTCTGCACAAATAGCGTTGACAGGTTTCTCTTGATACAAAGATAGCTTCTGCACTCAAGTCGCCGAGGAGACCTAGACTTGGGAGGATTCATCCCCGGATGAAGTCTATGTCTTTAGCTGCCTATAATTCCTCCCATGCCGCATTTTAAGAACCAGAATATAAAGGGGCTTCATACAGTTGTTTTGTGCTGCCATTTCAACACCATAATATCAGCATTATCTCTCTAGGTAGTTTCGTTTTATTGTAATTTTGTTAAAATCGCTAATGACTATTTCAGTGAAGTTCTAAATGCACGTGACGCGCTATGGTAATTGAAACATGTGGAAAACATCCCATTAAATTTACAGTCTGAGGTTTTGGTACAAGTGTGGTAGAATGGGAAGTTTTCCCTTGATTTCAGTTAGGAGCTGGATCTTGCCCAAATATCACACAGCAGCCTCCCACACTATGGAATTCAGGGAGGCATATGGTTCCTGTCAGGGCAGCAGGTGGATATTGGTGCCTTTTGTGAAGGAGCAGCTTGCCATACCTTGATAAGGAGGTTATTCCAGGCCACTGGAAGAGTGTGAAAACAGGGAGAAGGGGACAGAGGATGGGGCACGGATGCCTGTGCCAACAGTGCTGTGGAACCACGGGCAGAGGCCTCGTGCTGGTTGCCAGGCACATTCCGCACCGTCCCCTGCCCCAGGCTTGGAATCAATGTCGGATGAGCTGGGACTGGATGGGGTGGGCAGGGTCGGCACAGACTGGAAAACTGAGAGATTCTCGACAAATGAGCAAACGAGGGCATTTTTATGCAGAAAACCCCATGCTCAGCCCATTGTGTCTTGGTGAGATAGTGCAAGCGCTAGGAGCAGGGTGATTTATCGCGTGCTGTCACGCTGCAGACTGTGATCTGCCAAGGATCTCATAAGGAGCATCTCGGTGCTCCACGCGGCGCGCCACTGTGCACAGCTTCATAATGGGAGCCATTGTGCTCTTGCCATTTGCAAAATGAAGGCAATAAAATGTAATTAAAAAAATGAAGAATCCCATGCGTATGAGAGAATTTTGTAACTGGAACTCCTTGTTTATACTTGCTCCGCAATTAAGCTTCTGTGATGTTAAAATAGGAGCATTAATATTTTGGAAGTGCTAGCTCAGCAGGGCAGCAGTTTGCTCTTCCAAAGGATGTGCTTGGAAAGGTACTGAGTGAGATAACCGTGAGCTTTGTTGCTATCACTTTATTAACTTTGGAGGATCATGTAAGAGCCCTTTCTTCAGTAGTGAGGTGCTATCTCTGCCCAGCACCAGGGCTGATTCCTGAGCAAACAGGCCAGGTTTCTTGCCAAAAAGGCACTAACCAGCCGTGGTGGTAAAAATAGGGGAAAAGGAAAAACAGGAGAGGATCCTGACATAGACTGAAGTGGCATAGGGGCAATGCTAATGTGAAGATTGTGTTCAGGGAATGGTCATTCAAAACACTTTTTTGAAAGCAAATCTTCATTTTATTCTGAAATATGAAACAAAAAGCAAAATATAAAAGTGGATGATCCAGCGCTCTTTCAACTTGTTTAAAATCCTTGCCTTTCTCTCTGAGGAAGACAACTACAGCACAGGAAGCTTCAAGTGCTGCTGCAGAAAGTGTGCAGGATGAGCAAACCTGCAAACCATTTTTACACCAGGGAACTTCTTTTACACATTTCTTTGTCGCAGAGCGAAAGGGACCTCAGTTTCCCAAGAAGCCAGTCCTGTAATGATAACTAATAGTACGGAGGACGTGATTCCTCATGGAGCTGCACCAGGCTGAGCCAGGCTCGTGGTTGCAGCATCGCTGTGTGCTGGGCTGCCCCGTGGATGGCATCGCGCTCATGCAAGACCCTGAGAGCGCCAGCACGGGGGCTGCAGCGCTGCACGAGCTCCCCCTGCACGCCAGAGCCTGCAAGCTCCGCACCGCTGCGGCCTGGGCAGAACTGCACGTCGGCTCTTAGGTTGCGTCTTCCATCTGTTTGCAGTCCGATAAACACAACGTACACAGTTGCTCCAAGGAGATTTTGAGCAAGGCCATGCAAAGTGCTGAGGTCTGATGTGTCCCAGGCCCATAGTGACCTGTAAGGCTCTGCACAGCAGGAGATAACTCAGGGTTACATTGCAGGAAAGGCAGGTTTTTGTTGTATCCCTAGGAGATGATGCTCAGCAGCCTGCAGTAAATACTGTGTTTTTAGAGTGGACTGAGCACAGATGAACACAGTCCAGTAAGTTTCTGCTCCCATGATATGTATGGGGACAGAAACGTTGCAGAAGTTGACTTAGGCAGCTGAAAATAGCAGGAAAATGTTCTCATAACAAAAGCACCAAATCCATTTGGCTAAAAACAGGAGATCTGGCATTGCTTCTACTGTCTTTTTCCTAGCAATCTAAATACATTTTGGGAGAAATTTTGGTTCTTGTGCATCAAACCAGGCCCGATGGCAATTTTGTGTGATTCCTCCCTCAGCTCACAAATTCCCCTCGGCTCTGCCCTGAGATGCTAACCAGGTTCTACTGCAAGATCCAGGTGGATCCACACATTCGCTCCTAACACAGAAGGGATGCAAAGGCAATCACGAGGCAGGACACAGGTAGGATAATTTACGGGAATCTGCTACCAGGAAGCTTCACTGCTAAGTGGTGACATGCCAGCTGGGCAACGAGACAGGTGCTTTTTAATGCAATCTTGACATTGCCCTTTTCAATAGTGCTATTGTCACATCAGCCAAGAGGCAAAAGGGAGGTATGTTGTGCCATGAAAGGGCTTGGGGTGGCCAATGGTATGCATTGACCCGATCAGTCTTAGCAACACAAGGATGAGGAACCTCATTTTGTCCCTATTTTATGCTCTGCCATTCTTCTTCTCTCACTCCTCCCAACAAAGACATCTTCTTGATAACTTTCTCGTTTTCTATATTTTTTCCATCTCCTTGAGTGAAGATATCTTGTTTTTCTACCTGTTCCTGCAGAACAAGAACATGCAGCGCTCCCATGTAAAGCTGTGCTGCTCCTGGGCGCTTTCTAAACCAGTTTCCACTTATCTTAGCAATAATATATGTATTTTTAAATGATTCCCTGATGCTCCACCTCATTTCCCAGACCCGACTTCTCTCTGCCGGCAGAGGTCAGCAAGCTCATCTTGAATGAGGCGCGAGGCGGCGCAGGCCAGCGCGAGGAATTAACCTGCGTCAGGCTGAGCTGGGCCAGGAGGGGAAGCTGGTTTTAAAAGTGATTTGGTCTCTGAGAGTGGTGTTCAAAGTAATTCTGAAGAAGAAGATGGGCAGAGTTGTGTCTTACTGAGGACAAGGCTTTAGGGCAAAACTCTGCAGCTTTTCTGTTGTTCTCATGGTTTTCTGAAGGGAAGAAAAAGGTGTTGGGTTGTTCTTCCAGTGTTTGACAACTCCCCTCGCTCCAACAGAGGAGCTAATTTACCTGGTGTCCTCTTGCAGGGCCCTAGAGATCACAATGATGGTGACACACAACTGGGGAGAGCAAGGGCACGATGAGCTCCACATGTGGCCATAAAGGGACAGGCTTCTTCAGGCCACCAATGAGCCGTCCAACGCGCTGCACCAGGCACTGGCCAAGGTAAGAGGGAGGGACGTTCCTTCCTCCCTCAAAAATATCTCATCAAATTCCAATCATCCTCATGGAAAGTTTCCATTTCAGCCACACTGTTCATAGGAGGAAATGCAAATAATTAAAACTTTTCCAACTTTAAGAATTGAGTCAAATTGTTCCATTTCAATAGTGCCTCCACCAGGTAAGAACTGCTTGGTTCAATTCATTTTGTTTAGACATTTGGTAGATAAAAATATCTAACCCTAATGAATGAAATGATTTTACCCTTGCAAAACAATAGCCTTTTTATTCCTGACAGTCAAACAGCAGTTGTGAACTGCAGAAATGACAGCTTTTTCATCCACAAAGATGCATCTTCCCCAAAAGGGAAATGGACACTAACATTTGGATCTGGTCCTGGCAATCAAACAAAGCAATTTTGGTTTTGAAAAGTTATGTGGAGTTAAAGACTCACAGCATGGGGGAGATATTTAGATCACAACAACATGAGATCTAAACATTTACTCCCGCTTGACTTTCCGAAATAAAAAGAGACATAAGGAGGAACACCAGACAGAGCTGGGAGAGGCGGCTTAATCCTCGCCCTCTTCCTCATCCCTTTGGGACATCACTTACAAGTTATGCAGTCAATAATAACAACAGCAGCAGCATTGCCTGATCTTCCTCCAAGAATTTTGAAGTGGGATTAAATATTGTCCCCAGGCTGCAAACGTTGCTACAGAAAAATAGGATTATGTGGTCCTTCAGATTAAAGCCATTGGGTCGTCTGGCCTGCAAGATGAAAGAAACTCTCATTCCTTGGAGCCAAGTTTTCCTGAGGCCAGGGCTTAGGGGACCTGTTGCAGCGGTGCTGGGGTGCACGTCGGTGATGCTGATGCTGTGGTCACAGCCTGAACTGCAATCATCTGCTTGCTGCACACAGTCTCTGCAAAGAGGAGGCAGCAAGCAGGCCCTCCCCTCCGACGGGTAACAAAATTCGTGTGATGAATGCTCAGTGCTCTGCGCCTTGCTGCCTTTATGGAGGTAAGGGATAGCGCCGTGTGGTGGCTAAATCACAAAGCAGGTGGCAATGGCTTTTCCTGGCGCCTCTATTTCGTACGATGTTGGGCAAGTGCTTTAGCGAGTGCGGGCGCTCGGAAGTCTGACTGAGCACAGTCCTGCTGACTGCATGGGGGGTGTATCAATTTCCTGAGTCTGGCACTACATGTCCCCGCTCCTAATCTCCCGTGCAGGGCTATTAACCTCCGTCCTTTCAGGGATGTTGCGAGATGTGCTATTGCTGCTGGGATTATTGATTTTAATATTATGCAATTTGCAGAACCTTCCTCAGAGACTTCTTTAATCTCAGGCTTGTGAATTGCTTTGATGCACTTAAGCAAACACTGTTAAAAAACATTTGTTATTGGAGCTCTCATCACAAGGGAAATTGTCACTGCTTTGTTGGACTATAGTGACTGTACAGCTCTCCATGTTGTGCATTAATATTTTAAGTTCTTCCATCTTAAAGAAATGCTCATAAGGTAGTGAATATATTTTCCTTTGCACTTTTTATTCTTTTCAGTGCAAACTAATAAAGCACAGTATATCAAAAATAGCAAAGCCAAAAGTAGTTTGGCTACTTAAAAAAATGCCACAAGAGATTAGCACATTATACTTGGACACAAACCATATGCAGTCAGGAACGAAACGGGACAACTCAAAACAGTTTTAGCAGGTAAGCACCCACAAAGCAACATGTGTCATATATCAAAGAGGCACCGACTGTAAAACAACGTCCTGCAGTTTGCAGCAAGCAGAAAGGCTACCAATAAAGGGTTGATCTTCCCTCTTCTTTGGTTTCACAAGCCTTCCGGGGTAATGATTGCAAAATTGAGTTTTAAGCATCAAAAGGAGGCTGGAGTCATCCTAGATGGAGTCTGTAAGTTTCTCTGGTGTCCAGGAGGCTGATCTGTGGAGTGCTTGGAGAGGTGGAGATTCCCATCTGTTGGGAAGCCTCTGTGCTGTGTATCCAGGTATGGACCTCACTTCGTGTCCTGTGAGGTGCAACAGAAAACACAGGAGCATTCTGCATCCTTAATATGGCTCACACTCCAGTTCCCAAGTATTTCTCTCTTCCTAGTAAAAACTAAACCAACTGCTGAGTAAAACCTCAGGAGAAAAGTTGCAAGAGGCATTATTTTAGATATACACACAGATACTTTAGTAATATTATGTGATTTAATAATGTTATTTCTATATTGATCCAAGTTCCATCTGTTTTGATTTGTATTTGATAACAGATGAGCAGCAGTGATGGGAGGCAGCCATACAGCCTCTTACCAAGGCTCACCAAGGCTTATAGTCCTTCTCCGAAGGGTTTTCCATACTGAAATGCAGGTCCTGGGGTGCAGGGAGTCCCTCTTTATGGATAATGCAGCCGTCTCCAGCACGTTACTGCTCCCGCTGTGTGCAGTAGTTGCGAGGTCTGAACAGCTGGACTCCGTACATGGATTTGTTTTGAAATATCCCCAGTGAAGGAAAGTATGATTCAGCTGGTGACTGATTTGAGAGCTCAGTGAGAAATCTGAAGCTTGACTTGGAGCAGGGGTGGTTAAAGAATTATTTCTTCAGGCTAAAATTCTCCCTGGGCCTCCTGTCTCCCGCTATGTGCAAGCAATCCAGTGATACCTGACGGCCGCATTTCTCAGGTCAGCAAAGGCACAGCTGCAAAACAGCAAGTGTTTTTCAAGATGCCCTGATACTCCGTCACTCAGCTGACACCGATGGTAACACCCATACTTGAGGGTACATCAATCTAAAAAAGCATTGGATCGGAGCCTGTATAAATAAGGGTTGAAGCAGCTGCGAGCATGACAGGCCGGCGAGCTCAGGTCGCAGCCACTCGCAGGCACGTGCTGCCCGGAGCATCTGGGAGCCTCCAGACTGCTCAGCTTACCCGAGCACATCCAACCTAGCACCTCGCCAGGTACAGCCGGCAATCTTTAAATGCAATTAGGGCTTGGGTTACAGGCCGCTTCTGCTCTGTAATTATTAGCATTACTTGAGCATTATCAGACCTGGGTTTCACCACTGATTTGATGGATAATCCTTACATGCGTGAAATGAAAGCCTTCGGAGCCGCCCTCGGTCCTCCGCGTGGTCCCTCTTCCCCGTTGCTGCTCCTGCTGTTGCCGCAGTGCTGCTGGGCCCTGAGCCCTGAATTTCAGCACCCCTCGCCTGCTGCTGATGCAGGGCTAAACGAAAGACGTTTCCTTTATGCTTCTGCTCGTGGTATCTGTTGTTTGTGGAGACAGCTGCTTTGGGAAGGGAGTGGGGAAAGGAGGCGCCATTCGGTTCAGCCCCTAATCGGGGCTCCAGATTGCTAGCAACAAATTAGCCCCAAATATTTGTGTTTCCTGCCAAGCCCTTTCAGTGATTTCTTTTTTTTTTCTTTTTTCTCCTCTGTGTTTCACACAAAGCTCTGTCTTTAGGATTAGCTGTCAACAGGCAGCTCTTTGTTTTCAGCTGAATTTAAGATTATTGCTGAGATATAAAAAGGGAAGAAAGGTGACACTGCAGAGTTTCTGCAGCAGTAAATCCTGAAATATTCAGGCCCAGGACACTTTCATAGCTGGCGCATGCTGAGTGAGGCATATCTTGTTGACACGAAGGCCCAAACCCGGTTAGATTTCACAGAAGAACCTGTTGCATGTCTCAGGTTTAGGAGTCATCATATACTTTTAAAGAGATCTTTCCGGTCAGATAATGAAAGGCTATTTTCCCTTGCCGCTGTTTGCCAGGGAGGGAATAAAAATGCTCCCCTTGTTAAATTTCCCAGGTTGGAGCCCAGCCAAGCAGCGGAGGAAGCAGCAGAGAACATCCCCACGATAAGGGCTGCGGTGACAGGACAAGCATCACGCTGCGGTGGCATCAGCGCCAGCTTATCACACGTTTCTCGAGTTCTTGCCACTGCACAG
Organism: Nothura maculosa; assembly: GCA_032353885.1. Lineage (NCBI taxonomy): Eukaryota > Metazoa > Chordata > Aves > Tinamiformes > Tinamidae > Nothura > Nothura maculosa. The sequence continues at coordinate 3,199,052 of JAUBOD010000174.1, forward strand.
TAATCACCATTTTGGCAGGACTGTGAGGGAATGAGCATAGGGAGGTGTCGCCTATTGTCTGCTCTCCAGGCCATAGCTTGAGGTCTTCCAGTTTAACCTGAGGGAGTTCAAGGCTCATCCTTCCTAACCCTTCTGTGGCATCTCTGACTGGTATGGATCAGAAAAAGTGAACAAATACAAGTTTAATTCAGATTAACAGCTTTTTTTTAGCTCCTTCTCTCTAATGCTGTGACTATACCCTTAGTATCTCTGAAAGTGATGGAAATGGGAAACTACACAGCTACGGCTGTGGTGAAAGCTCATGGTTTTCCTTGGGATGTACTGTCTGAAGCTGGTACAAGGACCACTCTGAGGAGGAAGTCTGTTGAGAGAGAACTAGAGCAAAAGGTGCTTCTTCCTGCATATCTTTACCTTTTTTATCTTTACGTGCATATTCTTTAATCTTTACAGAAAGGCCTCAATCTTGTGGCCTTTCTGTAGAGACTCCTGCCAAGGGGACTGTTAGATAATCTCTTGGAGGAGGAACCACCAATAGATTTTACATTGGTCTTCAAGTACTCCTGAGCTGGTAATGATTATGAGAAAGTGATTCAACAGAAGTTTAAGGACATATGGATGTACATGGATATTCAAGTGCCATAGTTAACTCTCTCTCAAAATGTTGATGACTTCAAAGAGGCCATATTCAAGTTCCAACTGAAGGACAGTAAATCAGCCTCCAGTTATAGAAACATATCTAAGCTACAGACTTTGAGACAAACCTAACACACCTACTATGGATTTCCCCACTGGAATCATTGTAATAGGATTTATCCATTGTATTATGCAAGTATGATTCATACAGCCAAAGAACTTTAGCTCCAAAATTAATACTTTTAATGTTCAGAGGTAGGAAGGCAGCTTGAGATGTGGTTTCTCTCCATATCTAATGAGTAGTATTACAAGGAAATCCAGTCAGTCAGATGGGATAAATGATTCTTCTGAAGACTTTGCATATATTTAACAGGGTACCAGATTTTACCACAAACGGGAAGAGGACAAACATTATGAAGGCTGAGGTTTTGTCACCATGGTGACATCAGTTTGCATTTCTAAGTTGTATTAGTCTGAGCTCACAGATCTTTCTTTTTCCTGATATTAAAATTATGTCTCTTATCCCCTTGGTTACTTCCTCTTCCTACCCCATGATGATTGCATTTGAAAAATTGGATTTCCTTCTGTGGGCAAATTACCTCCATGCATTCCTGTTCTGGCAAGTGGTTGGGTCCATATCAATTTGGAATTTAATTTTAAAATGCAAAGAGACAAAAAAATAGTGTCTCTTCTGTGCTAAAGACTCAACAGCTCTGATCAAATAAGTCCAAATGTGAGTTCTCTATTGGTCCTTTAATAATCATAGAGCTGACCACATTCACCCCTCCAGTGACTCTGTTGGATTAGGTGGAGCTCACAGCAGAGATGGATTTGGCCTAGTAAGTATATCAGTGGTCTTCTAAGCTTGCTTTACATAGCACGAAAAGAAGCTCTTCAAAGGTTTGTGGTACAATTTGACCTTGACTTAAACTCTAGTTTTAATGGCTACTTGGAAGATGACAAAGACCACACTCTTTGGGAGATTGCCTTAGGGTGAGAAGCCTCAAAACCACACGGCCAAATCTAAGTATAAGTGAAGTCAACACAGCCCACACAACTGCAGTGGCAGCTGTCAGAAGTATGCCAGAGAAAGCCATGCTCCTGGCTAACAACTGGAGGGTAGAGAGTCTGCAGCACAACTTGAAGTAAAAAATGTTCCTTTGATGAATATCCAAAATGGGTGACTGCTTCCTTTCAGGATGAGCATATTGTGCCTAGGGAGCTGTGGGTCATCTCTTGAAACAACACTGTAATCAGTGTGGAGATTTGATAGGAACAGTGATCTGTAAGCAGTCACTTGAAGCCACCAAATGTTCATCTCCTTTTGGGCTTGCACACAGTGTGATGGAATTTGATCTATCCTGTAGGTTAAAAAAAAAAAGGGGGGGGGGGAAAAAAAAAAAACCAAGAGTTGGAGGATACCAAAGCTGGGAAGGGTTCCCACAAAAAGAAATGTAGAGTATCAAACAGGCAGTTTTTCAGCGATACAAGACAATCTTGGCTTGCTGAAGCAAAGCAAGGTGGCCAAGAGTCTGGTTCTCAGTAGAGAGAAGTGGCATTTTCTTGGAGTCTTCTTAAATGTCCACTTTCTCCTTGACCTTACAAAGCTGTCTTGTGAGTGTGGTTTTTACCTTCAGAATCATGACAGCTATGGTTAATGGCAGAGCTGAGACCAGATTTATCCATTTTCTCATGGTGTTGTGAGTCAGGAAGTTGCTATGCTTTTAAACAGCAAAAAAATCACTCCTGGCACCTGATTTTGGAAGAAATTTTCTCTCCTGTATTGACCAGCATCACATGTTGTCCCTCCTTGGCTCAGCCTGTGCTCACAATCAAGTTCACTCTCAGTAGCACGTACTTTGTTAAGCTTTGCTATGAGAATGTCACTAATTGTGAAGGGAAAGGCAAGAGCGAAGGTTAGAGGGGAAAGGTGAAGGTTAAATTCAGACATTCATGGGTTTATGGGGCAGTTTGTCCTCAAATCAAAGCCAGGCATTCATGTCGAGCAATGTAAACAGGAATAAATGCTCATGTGAAAGTCACTAAAGAAGCAAAAGGCCATAAGAATTTTTGACACAGAAAATGGGCATTCTTTTCCTTCCCTCCTTCATAGCCCCATGAAGTGACATTGCTCGGGGTACATTGCTATCCTGCCATGTGATACCTCTAAAGATAAAACCAAAAATAGCCCTGCTAGTAGAAACACCCAGCGCAGCCTGCAGATTAACTAGTTTAAGAGCCCAGAGCGGAGGAGTTTGCCTGGTTCCAGTGCTAGAAGACCCCATTCCAGTCCTTACTGAGGTGTCCAGCAGTGTTTGTTTTTCTCAATATCACATCCTGGAAAAGGTTTAATTCGGGACAAAGTTTAGGGAAGGAACACAAATTGGTGAGAACACTTTTAAAAAAGCAAATCAACCTCAGACTGCCAGCTACCTTTTATTTACCAAACAGAAGAAGTTTCCCTATGCAATACATTTCTTAAATTATAGGTTTCCCATTTCCTGGCATCCTAATAAAGTCTGGATGAATGATGAGAGAGTCTGCTGGGAGAAGGAGTAAACATCTCCTACTGTCTGGAATGTGAGACGACTACTGTCTTATCCTTTGTTACAGGTTGTTAAGATAAAATTACCCTATATATCAACAGCACTGTCAATGAAATTAGAAAGGGCATTCTACCTCCCAGCCGCCTGGAGGGTTTGAGGAGGGAAGACAGTTGCTTCTCTGTTTATTTTGGTTTTCCATCTGCTATGAAAGAAAAAAAAAGTTTTGTGTATTTTTTTTCTTTTGTTTTATATATGAAGGAGTAAGAGGAAGAAAAGCCAAGGAGAATGAGTGGGGCAAGTTCTGGATATTTTAACAGCTGTGCAGGGACAGGCAGGAGAAGAAAGAGAAATTGTAGCTTGCTGAAAATCAGTGATTCACTCTTGAATCAGGGTGCTGGCAAAGTTTGAGTGCCAAAAGAGTTGAAAACGTGACCTCTACATGGTGCAGAGTGCTGTGAGCCCCTGAGCTCCTCTGCTAGTGTCTCCTCTAGAAATTTAGCTCTAAGGAGGAAGGAGCTTTGTGTAAAGCCTGTTTCCCAGTGTCAGTCCATAAAGGTTCTCTCTCCCTGGGGTATCCTGGCGTGTCTAGCATGTGATGAACACGTCCAGAGCATTTCACCAGCTGCACCTCTCTCATTTAGCCCCCTGAAATCTCTATTATTGAATTTCGTTAAAATTAATCAGGTGATTAAAAACTGAGAGGTCTCAGAAGACACATGCTTGCAGCATATTCCCTGGAGCCTCATTCATGTAAGAAAGGAAGCTGAAAAGGGACAGTTTCCAGACAAGTGTCTTCTATCAATTATTTTAAATTCTTTTTCCATAGCAGAGGCTCCTGAGCAAACGTGTGCAAGCTCTTCTTCCTCTAATGACTGTTAACTCATGCAGTTGGTCCCTCTGGATGGGAGCCAAGGGCAAATGGCCCAGCCTTAATGCTTTTCTTCTCCATGTCCTTTTCCATTGTGGGGTGGCTGGGAAGGGAGGGCAGATCCTGCTACCCCTCCTCCTGTAACAAGCTTCCTTGCCTGCCATTTCCATAGAGCAGGACAAATGCCTGCTCTAGGGAAGGGCACAGGATGAAGATCAGGGTGAAATATTGGGAGGGAAGGACTGGCATCATGAGCAAAATAATTTCCATCTTTGAAACCCAATTTCATAGACTCAATTGATTCTGCTTGCGAGTTCAGCTCTTAGAAATGCCGACAGACTGGCTGGTTTCTCCAGACTTTCTCAAGGCATCTTGCGACCTTGAGTTTTCTCCAGTGGTTCATCTCAATTCTACTCCTATTACTTTTCATGTGCTACTGAAGATCTGTGAGGTGCAGTCTTAAGAGCATCCCCTCACACATCCCACAGTGCACTAGCATATCTCTCTGGTAGCTTTTTTTATCAATTCTTGAGTCTGTTGCAGCTTTCTCAACTTCAGAGAACATGAAAAGTCATGGGTTGTAATAAAGCCCAAATGCTTTTTCTGGAGAGACCAAGCTTTCATGTAGAGGTTAAAGAAAATCCACACACTTATGTCCTCTTATATAGTGCAACCTTCTACCATAATTTCACTCCTTTTCCTTTCCTTTCCTTTCTTTGAGCATTGAGCATTCTTGCTTCTTTTTAAAAAATAAGTTGTTTTTCAATTTTTGAAACTCAGACATTTCAGCCCTAGAATATTTTTGTTTTGAAATCAGAAAAATAATCTAATTGAAAACAGTACTGGAGAAGAGCTGGAAATGGAAAACTCAGCTTGGGTGAGAAATACTCTTGGATTCAAAAACATTCTTCAGTTTCCACCATCTCCTCTTGCAGTATGTTAGAAACATTACACGCCGCTCTGTCATACTTACATGTGTGGCTATATGTGCGTGTAGGGAAAGGGTGTATATACCTAGATACACTTAGGAGAATATTCTCAGACAAAAGCTGTATGGCCTTGCTACAGATTTTCCATCCCTAGCCATATCAGGAAGAAAATATCTTAATGCTCTATTCATAAAATGCTTTTGGCCTGTTTCCATTTGAATATTATGCTTGTTTGCATGGGCAATTCATAGAGGAGTTCATAAAACTTCCTTTTGCCTGTATTTGTGAATGACTGCCCACTGCATGGCCTTAAAACGAAATTACACTGGGAAAGGCACTGTTTGGGATGTATACATTTTGAACATATCCTTTAAATAACTCAGATATGTTTTCAAGGGAGGATATTTTTCCTATGGACTGAAAGACACATTTATACCACCAACTAATTTCTTCAGCTCCAAAACAGGATAAACAACTGAGACATTTGCAGACTCAGTATTTCCAGCACTTGTCTCTTCCCCTTGGAGAGAACCCTCCCCAAAGGACAACTTCTCACTTCAATGCTCACTACTTAGTTCCAATGAGCAGCTCTTCTCCCACCTCTGTTCTCAGGCTAATGCTGGAAAAATGGGGACAAAATTGATTTTCGCAGGCTTGCTGCCCAGCCCCACCTCAACACGACGCCAATAAAGATTGGCACAAAACTGTTGTCTTTATTAATCATACACACACAATCTGCAACCTGAACTGTGTACAGAAACAAATGGAAAGAGTGTAACCTGACCACAAAAGTATTATTTTATAAATAAGGTCCGTTAGTAGTAGTTAATTGGATACACATTGCTAGATTCATGGAACACTTAAAAACTATCATATCTGAATTGACTGACTGAGTTCATGTTACATCTGCCAAATTACCAATGACCATTTGCCTTGCAACATCAGACTTCGGCTTCAGAAACCTAGCTCGAGGGCCTTTTTTAAGTACATGGTGCTTTTTTTTTAATAGAGATTGATTTAGTGTATGTTTAATGGGCCCATAAATCACTCAACATGCCCAGCTCGCATACAAATTCTGCCAAAAAGAAAGTTTTCAAGGCAGCAGATGCCTTGTTCTTGGAACCAATTTGCCTTGCTCTCTGCATGTGTATGAACCCACCATTTCAAGATCCTCCTCATAAAAACCTTGTGCTCGCCCAGGTTTATACGCTGGCCGTTTTCTCCGGGGCTGCTTTCTTACCATGCCAAGTTAAACTCGGGCGATTTCCCTGCTGTGCCCGTTCTGTTCTAGTGCCTTTTAGATCAGCAATAAATAAATTCATTGTGCGTTTCAACAAGGAGGGAAAGAAAAAGGCCAAGTTGCATTGTGCTTGCTCTTGTGAAGATCTATTGTGTGCAAAGTAGTGTGCTATCAAATGGCATAGGTCATTTTTCATTACCCCACTGAGGATGCAGCTCAAAGCAGAGGATTATAGAAACTCATTTCCTTTGGTTAGGGAAAAAAAAAAAGAGTTAACATTCAATAAACTCGCGGACTATGACGCAATGTGGCCCTTAGAACCTTCCGAGCAGAGCTGTTAATAGCTTCCTTTCCCAGGACGCGGGTTTGCCCCATTCACTTATCGACTTTGATGCATTAGTAAAAGAAAATATCAACCCCTCATAACTCTCAGAAATGATACAATACATCACTTGAAAGTAAGCTAGGATCAACACATTGTTAACTGTTTGATCTCTCAAGTCAAAATTAATGATAGGTGTTTTGCACACACAAAAAAAATGAATGTTAAAAGCCTATTTAAGCTAACTAAAGACATCCATACAACATCAGGGTTGAATTGGAGGTGATTTCCTGCAATGCAGCTGTTATAAGTTTATCAGTCTGCGGGTGGCAGTAACCAGTAATCATAACCAGATTGCAAAAGGGTGGGATGGAACTTATCTTTAAATAGAAGATCTAACTAGCTAACTAACTAAAGAAAGCTGGTTGAAGACTCAGTTCATGGTATTTTACTCACCAGAACACCCAAAGATCTGGGAGAAGCCATGGTTCTGTATGTTTTAAAGAAATGAAATGATTCTGAAGGTTTAACTGCTAGGCAGGGAGAAACCAAGGGTTGTAATGATTAACAGCAGACCTCCTGCTCTCTATTCTCAACATTTGCACAATAATGATAGCTAATAAGAAATGGCATTAAGAAATGACTTCAACTTTCTCCACTGAGATATTGCCATAGGCTGCTGATGAACTTTTAGCTCATTCTCTTGTGACAGGCAATGGAAAGATCTGAAACCTAGCATATATTTCAAGCAGAAGAGCGATTGAAAAGATTCCAAGAAATATCTCTTAAGAAGCTAAGAGAAGTGTTACACGGCAAGACAATGCCTCCGGACAATGACAGTCTGTTGGTTTTAATGCATCTTGAATTGCTTCCGTCTGCAGCTAATCTGACCACTGGAAACCATCGCTTTTGCAATGCCCTTTAATTTTTCTGATTTGCATGTGGGCGGTATCTGTTGGTATTAATGGAAATGTTTTCTGGATTGAATTAGAGAAAACAAGAAAAGCTTTCAAAGCACTGTCAAACTTTCCTGGTCAAATGTGAACTGAGGAACACGTAGGAGATGGTGGGAAGCGGCGCGGATGGGTTTGGTCTCGCCCGGGTCGCTGCTGTGCAAGCTTGAGAAGGAGCAATGGAGAAGTCCTGCTGGACGCTCGGCTCCTTCCGGCATGGCTTGGCAGGCTCCTTAGAGTCTTTGTTCTTAATTTTGCCAGATACTCGGCCCTTTCTGTGTGGCACTTCAGGCGTCCCAATGAAATCAGTTAGGGCTGCATTTGCTAGCAGTGACGGGTGGTCAGCAGCCCATGTCTGGAAGGGATACCCCTATTTCCTAACTCACTGACCCATGCAGACCTGCTATTTTCCATGAATGAATGGATCTGTTAACCAGTTAAGGAATGAACCAAAATCTTTTCCCATTCCCAAAGTGGGCCAGACATGAGCTTTGTCTCTAAGCTGACACGAGGGTAAAGTGGCCGCTGTGTCACCCTTTCCCATCCGCAGGTCCTGCTCCTGCCAGCTCTCTCAGCTCTCACTCCCATAAATAAAAATCTCTCTGTCGTCTTATGCCGGTGATTAAACCCAGTGTCTTGAAACAGCAGGTGCAGGGAATTTCAGGTTTGTCTTTTATGATGGACAGGCTGGAAAAAAACAAGTACCTTTTAACATAAAATTCTTATGAGTATGTTTTTAAAAATTCTTTACAAATCTTTGCTTCAATTTTCAATACATGTTTAAACCTAAAATAGTTATCCAACTTTTGACATCTGTATTTTATTCGTGCAACTCTCTTTTCATAGAATTTTTTAGTGGACAAAAAGAGAAATATTGATAAGATTTCCATCAAAACATTCAGCCAATTGTAGTTTTCTATTTGCTATAGTGTTTCAACCAAGACATTCTAAATACTAAATGAATAGAAAGGTGGAATAAATTGAGTAATATATGGTTGTGCGCTGTATTAGGAAGATTCAGCGTCAGCACTCCTGCTCCAGGGCCGAAAGTGACATTGCAAGTGTTTGGAAAGGGCATTTTACCATTCAATAAAGTAGGAGAGAGAGAAAAAATTTCCTTGGACACATGCATTGGGGCCAAATCCAGCTTCTGACCTGCTATATTTCTTTCTGTCCAGACTTTGGCTGTTACCTCTTTGGAAGTGGCACCTTCCAGGCAGCCAGGGTACTGCTCTGAGACAGCAGGACTGAGCAGGACCCTTCGCTATCATAGTAACGTGTCTTCTTTAATGTACAGAAGCTATTGTAGTAATTATCCAAATTCAATATAAACACTTTTCTTTGGAGTAAATTCAGAAATTCTCTGTTATATTAATCATTTTTCAGCTCATCAGGCACTTCATCTCAATCCTTAAGCACAGAGACTCACTACTAAGGCAGAGGGAATGTTGCTGGAGTGTGGGAGATTGCATATGAGATTAATCTGGAGGAAAAGCTAGATGCAGTAAACAGGGGACTTGGTAAACAACCAGTTAAGTGGTTCAGGCTGCTGTCACTCTATCCCCACTGCATCGCAAATGCTGAATTCCTAAATGTGGAACCCAGATGCAAAAATAACAAAGACCACATTAAAGTAACACTAATCCTACAAGCTATGGTTTTAGAGGAAGATGCGGAAGTGCTAGAGAGGCTGATCCAGAACTGGGTGAAATATAGTGCAGATTATATGAGAGGAGAGGAAAGGAGGTTTGTGTAACTGCTTCCTTTAGCAGACTTCCCTGTGTGAGGCCTTGGTCTCGTGAGACCATGATGAGCCCACGCACTCCCACGCATGCAGCAGTGCCACCAGGTCCTCTGCAGAACTGGGACACTCTGACTTTCTAGATGGGCTTAGCAGAAGGTTATCCTGGGGACAAACCTTATTACAGCTCAGCCATGGAATTTGTAAGATCTGCCCTTTTCTAAACAGATTTTTCCAGTTAATGATTTCACTAGAAATACCCAGCTGCTTTACGAAAGATAAAGGAATGATGGCTCTAAACCATCCGTAAAATGTGTGTAAAGAATGAATACAAGAAGGATCCATGCAGCCACCTGTCATGCCAAAAGTGATCCCCTAGACTAAAACAGATAGACAGGATCTGTTTTGATGTGTTTTCCAAGCATGAGTTGATTGAAAACTATCTTAAGCACTTTTGCAGATCCACTAAGCTGCTTCCTCTGTTATTGCAGAACCTATGGATTAGTTGTGACCACCTGGCCAAGACTCCAGGTAGATGTGGAAGAAGCCCTTTCCCAGCTTAGACATGTGCCTTCCCATTCTGCCTCTCTCTAAATCACATTTGTCCCGTGACAAGCACATGTGCAATGTCCTGTGTTCACCATAGCCTTTAACAGGCTGTATGTTGACACAAGGTAAGAAGGTGAAGCTGAACACCAGCAGGCAATCAGCATTTTGATGATTGCATAGGTAGCTCTTCGGGGCTGGAGCCTGTGAGGAGAGCAGATAGAGGCTCCTTTGTACTTAAACTGTATCACCTGGGGGAAAAGAAGTGATGCCTTGTTATTGAGAAAACCTGATGGGTAAATGATGGCTAAATGAGGTGAAAAGCAGAAGTTCCTACAGAGGATTGTGTTGTAGGACTTTGCACTCTGTTCTAAGGAGCTAATCTAAGCTGAGGGCTCAGCAGTGGAGGTCTGCCTTGAGAGGGCAATGTCCCTCATGAGGCAGTGGAAGGTTTTTCAGCCTCTGGAGCTTTGGTGACCTCAGGAACAAGTCAGCTCTCCTTTCCCTGGAGAGAAGTGGTGCTAATTTTGCTTTGTTACTGCAAGCTATTTCTGTTTGGAAGATCCTGCTGGAGGAAAGCGGAAAAGGGGCTGAAGAGGTAAGAGGTAAGCTTTATCCTTCATTCCAAAATACTGCCTTTTTTTACTTAAGAATATGACTGTTAAATTCTGAAATGCGGCTGGTTCTGTAAAGTATGTAGCTTGGCCTGAAGCAGGGCCAGGAGGAGTCTAGTTTGGAGATGTGTTTGCAGAAGGCCACCAGCATGTGCTCTATGGAGTGGGGAAACAGCCTGTCCCATCCACACTGGATAGTGTCCTCAGCCAGGCTGATTAGGAGGCTGAAAGCAGTGGGGTTAGGATGCTGGGCAGAGCTGCTCTGAGCCTGGATAGACTTGAGCTGCAAATACCCTGGGAAACCTGTGGAAGGAGTTGATTTATTTATTTATTTTGAGGAGTGTTATTTTGGTTGTTACCTGAATGCTTGACTCTGTATTACCTGAATGCTTGACTTGGAGAAGGGAGATAGTCCTGAATTTTGCAGCTGTGAAATGGGTATGTCCCAGAAGAGAAGTAGACTCTATTCAATCCACACAGGAGAGATTGTTGCTTGGAGCAGGAGATGTCTAAGTGCAGGGTAGGTGCAGCAAGCTGATACTCTATCTGCAAAAGCAAGTTTGCTCTCGTCCTTGCGACAGCAGAGCTCAGCCTACAGTTTTGGCTGGGGAGATGCTGCTGCTCTAATCCTGAGTGGGATGTGCTGAGGCTTTATCCCAGCACTGTTTGATTCCAGCTTTCTGAGTAATACGGCTTTATTGGGGTAAGCTTCCCTTTGATGTTGTAGGCAGAAGTTCACGCCAGCTGCTCGGCTGGGTTGGCTGTAGATAAGAATAACCCCTGTCTGGGCTGGAGGTGTTTGGAGATGGACTCGGCGTTGCGCAAGGAAGCAGCGCAGCTGGAGGCGGGCGCTGACCCACGTGGAGCGAGCACCTGCGTGCGGGGAGCACGCACGGGGCCTGGAGCAGGGCAAGGAGGTCGCCTGCTGCCCTGCAGGGCCCTGGCATCTGCAGCCTCGTGCAAGGGACGGACCTCTCTGACATGCCCCAGACCAGCAAATACTTCTTTTTGTGGAAGCTAGAGAGAAATGATATTTTTTTTTTCCTGGAAAACTTGTGGTATTTGCTGCCAGATGCACGTAGAGGAAACTAAATGCTAATGTTGAAAGCCTCCTATGATGTAAAGACCTGTATATTTTTGTAGTTTTTAAGACTTGATTGCAAATTCTTCTTTTTAAAGAAACTTTAGTAAGAATTTCCTATGATTTGTTATTCCAGATAGAAATACATCTTTGTGTGGCTTTGGTTAAATGTTACTCTGGTTTCAAAGGAAAGAAGGATGCCCCTTACTTAAGATGACCATTTCTGACAATGTTGACTTCAGATTTCCTGCAGAAATCACAAAACCCTGTCAGCTGTATGAATTTTAAGCACCAAAATAGCTTCATCTTTTCCTAAAGGTTTTTGTTATGTTGGGGGCGAGAAGAGAAGGAAGATAGAATATTTTATATGGAACTCTCATAAGCTGACCATGGTCACTGAGTTGAAGAAGGGGTGTTTACCAAGAATCCACTAAAGTATCTTAAGGCAAACTGGGTCTTCCATGCCTGGAGCAGCACGGTGTGGTCTGTGTGGCTCCTTGGCCTTTGCACATAGCACCTTTCTTGGAGCTCACCAAGACTGTGAGATGAGGTTCCCATAACAGTGTTGCCAGCTGTCCTTGACAGAGCACAACTGGTTACTGTGACTGCCAGAAGTGTTGGGTATTGCAGGTGATGCCATGGAAATAATCCTTGCCTGCAATTGAAGGTAGACGGCTGAGGTGGTGGACATGACTTCATTGTGCCCACTGCTCAGCATGAGTAACCAGTTCCATGCATTTCCATGCCAACCATTAATTTCCAGATGTAATGACTAGCACGGTGTTTTCCATTTCCAGATCTTGTTTGTACTGGCGTGATTTAAAATACTTTCTGTAATTACAGTGGTTCCTATACTCAAACTACTAGAGCGATGTATGGCGCTTGGAAGTTTCTTTAGCTACCAATTTTGGTAATGACAGTAATTCAGATAATCTAGCCTTGTGGTGTTGTGGCTTTCAGAAATATATGGCTTCCCCTTACACCCCTGTAATTTAGCCATATCTATATATAGCTCAGTGGATATCTAGTATTCTAGATGTGTTGCTTAAAAATAAATCAGACTGAAGAAATTCTCCTCCCATCACCACAGAACTCCTTACGTTATTGTAATCAAGCAAATGGTGGTAGAAAATAGATGGTGGGAAGGGGGTGGGCCCTGCAACTGTCCCAAGTGTGGACCAGGTCACATAACCAGGCATCTTTGGGTCTTCGGCATTCCAGCAAAGTCAAATTTATTAGGAAACTCTACTATTAGAAACTAGGAAGAGGCTTAGGCACCACGTAGAGCAGAGGGATGCATTAAGCTCAGACTTAGAGTATGTAGCAGCTCTTTTTCTAAGGGTGGTACTGATGCAATGAGCACAAGGCAACAACTTCAGGTGGTGACAGTGATCTGTGTTGTGAGTTGTAGGCTAAAGTAAATGATCTTGGCGGTTGAATAAGACAACATCCTATTAAACAGGATAAATTTCCTGGTTTCTGAAAGATGGCTGAATCCTAAAGCTGCTCTCACTTGCTATGCATGGAGTTACTCCTCCAAAATTAGTGCTGGGAGAAACTGGTCAGATGGGTCAGAGGCAGCCTTTTTCCTCAGTGTGCAATTATTTATGCTGTCTCTTTTGAAAGAGGCCAAAACAAACTGGAAACAGCATTTAAGATAGGCACCAGAGATGAAGATTTAAAGTACAGGGTACTGTGTTTATCAGTCACCACTGTAAAGAAAGTCTCCCCTTAATCTGAAAAGGGTAGAGCCTGTAGCTTTATGTTTTGTGTACTGATCTGGTTACTTTTCTTTCCTCAGAAGAGTCTTGTTAAGTAGAAAAGGCTGGAAGAGGAACATGTGTAATTTTGATGTCTGATACGCAGCATGTTTTGTAGTGTGGAAATCTGCTGAGTCCCTGAACCAGGAAACTGTTCCGTAGATCTGTGTATTCCTTGCAAATCACTTAATCCTATCCTCTCTTCAGAGATGAGGAACAGGGGTGGGCAGATAGGCCATTTCTTTGTCCGATGAATCAGTAGGTTTTCAAGCAGGGGTTGACAGAAGTTGGGGAAACTGAGTGGAGAATTTCTTGAGGAAACTGCTGTCAAATCAAAATAAATCATCCAAAATCACTTTCTTGAAGCCTTTACCAACAGGACCAATGGGTATTGGAGCAAGTCAAATGAGCAACAAGGCTGGTCCTTCTGATTCTCTGCTCTTTGTTCATGCAGCATGTTGAAGACTGAATACAACGTCTGCATTGGCGATGTGGAGATAAGCAGGAGAGAGCTGAACTGTTCCATACAGAGAATGTTGTCAGTGATATGTTTGTGTCAGCAGTGCGTATGGGAAGCTGAGTGCTTCCAGTAAAGCAGTAAGATTTCAAGAAACATAACTGAATTCCTACTAAGCATGCAAACAGCTATAGGTGTGCATGGCTTCTGTGGAAGGTTGTTCCTGCTGCTTCCAGGAGATCTGAAAGCTAAATCAAATGGAACATGGTTATCACCTGGCTCTACCAGTGGGATGCCTTCAAAGCTCTTGGAAGCCCAGGTGTCAAGAGAGGGTCTGAGTGCTCTGGTTTGTGTAATGCCAGTAGATGTATGGGAAGAAGCCCTGTTGCATATAGAACTGTGTGTTAGCTGCACAAGCAGAAATGCTCAGTTTTTGCTTTATGCTTGGAAAGAACCAGCTAGAGTAGCAAAGCTTATTAATGTTTGCCGTGTTAACAAGGAGTAAAAGCATTAACTTCGGCCTCTGAGCCCTTCTGGAAAAAAAGTTGTCTGCATAATGGAGGAGAGCTGTTCTTCAACCATATACCTGTATGTTTGTGATGTGATAAGACAGTCTAGGCAGATAGTTTATGGCTTTTCTAAACTGAATATTCATCCTACATGGCTCACAGCAGCC